>JAZKJV010009549.1:0-116482 GCA_037367405.1 Ottelia alismoides
TTATGGGTTGCCGTGCCATTGCCGGTTTTTGAGCCATAGTCGAGGAGGAACTGATTTACGTTGAGCGTGGCCGATGAGAGGGTAATCAGACTCGCGGGAGCGAAACCGTTGTCCGGGGCGATATCCCATTCATAGCCGAGGAGATTCGGTGTTGAGGTCCAGGTGCTGCCGGGTGTAAGCGTCGAGACATTGGGGGTATTACGCCAAAACCGAAACCGGCTCATGGCGTAAGGCACTTGAATTGCGTCGGAGCGGTAGGCATCAACCTGAAAGATCGTGCCGGTCAGGTTGTTCTCGGGTTTTCCGCCGTCGGCCGGTGGACTGAATCTCGGATCGCGCCACGTCCCGGTCCATGTCCAGGTCGGATTGGTGTTGAGGGGGTCGAGCGGCGCGTGGTGGCGCGTTTCCTTATAGCAAACCAACGTGCGATAGGGCGTTGCGCTACCGTCGATGCTGGGTTCCCAGCGAGTCTTCCAATAGACTTCGTTACCGCTCATAAAGAGCAGATTGAGACCGGCCGCCCGGGCGGCCTCCACATTGGCGCGTGCCGCGGTGTCCCAATATTCGTCATGCCCGGTCGATGTGAACGCCTTATGCTGCGTCAATAAGGCAGGGGCGCGCGCCACATCCACGCCGGCAATGTAGGAGACGTCGTAGCCGTTTTGTTCTAACCAATAAATCGCGGCGTACTCAGCCCCAAAAAGATAATCTGTCCAATTAGCAGCAGCGCCCACCCTGTCGCGGGTTGCGATCGGTCGGTTGTAGCTCACCTTATAGGCGCGACCAATAGCCGTGTCTCCGCCAGGTCCGTTACCCCCATATAAGTTAGCTCCACCCCATCCGTTATAAGCTTGCCAAGTGGTATCAGAGGTTTGGAAAGCGATATCACTCGTCGACTCATCGGCGCGGACAATAAACGGAATATGGCTCTCATTATTGGTATTCGTGTTATCGACAAGGTGATCGATATAAACACCGGATACGGCCGTGCTGGGCACTGCCCACGACGCCGTCACCGCCCAATTGCCGGCATCCACCTCGCCGGTCGCGGCGTTAGTCACTGGGGCGGGTTGGCTTTGAGCCGTGTTCTTGTTAATCGTCGTAATTAATCGGGCACCATTTCCTTGGTAGTACCCAAGGCGATAAATATCGATACGCCAATCATTCGTATCCGATTGAATCTTGAACTCGACCGTCGAACCATGGTTGACGCTAATATCGGTCGTGAAGCCGAGGAGGGTTGTCGACCCTGGTCCGCCCAGATCCCACTGGCTCGAAGGAGTGCCCGGCAATTGATTTTCCGTAACAATCGCGTTTTGTGCCCATGCGTTATTTACAACGATGAATATAAAAAAAATCGTCGTCACCAAAAAATTCATCGTCGCTCACCCATCACAAATTCACGTACCCCAAGAATCGAGAAATCCCAACAGCTCTTCACTCTAACGGCATCCTCGGCGCTCCGGAATCATTTGATGTCTCTGTTGAAACCTTCTCTTCTGGGAGTTGATCGAAATTGACCCCCTTCGCAAGCTTTGTTGTTTCTTCGATTATTACCTCAAATCGGCGACTAATAAGACAATTTTGCGTCTTGGCCATCGCGACTAAATTCTTAAAGTTCGCTACGCTGTTCGGCATCGCTGTCCTCTGTGTTTCGCCCTGAGTCTTCTCCCGCTCGGCGAGAGTGAGGATATCAGGCTCAACCCCGCCTGCTTGATCAAACTTCAGATCGATAAAATTGTGCCTATGCTTCCAATAAGCATGCGCGTTTTGGCTTATTGTGGATGCGCTATCCTTGAGGTTTTGAATAATTTGAGTGCAGTCATTGGCCGATGCGGCCTTTGCCGTAACCGATGCGATCGAAAGACTAGCCGCAGCAGCTAGGATGGGGGCTTTCATAACCAAGTTTCCAAAGTGATGTAAATTATAAATATGTGTGGTCATTCCGCCCATGAGAATTGTTGTTGATTTTTCTGTTGCGGTCATAGAAATGCCATGATTAAAGCCTTCAAGATGCGTGGTCACAATTAAAGCATGCTACATGCCAGTCTAAAAAATCGTTTAAAAAAAACAAGATAGATTTTAAGGGTAGGGGTTTTTTAAGATCGTAGGAGCGGTTGTAAAAATTTCCGACAATGTAAGCTGTAATGGTCTATATGGCGTTATTCTATTACCTTGTGGTCACTGACCCAGTGACATGTTAACCATTCACCAGGACCCAAGCATGGCAAAAGAGGGCTATCACCCCATCACAAGCATCCGGTGATTTGATAGAAATGAGCTCGCTATTGCGTCGGTATTTTGGTAAACACCTGGTTTACCAATCCTGAGCGAGGTATTGATTTTATCTGAGCTATAGCAAACGCTACTACAAATCTCACAGAAACCAAATCAAGCGCCCTTAGCAATTCGGTTACTTCGAGGATATTCTGGGATTTATTTGAGGAAAGATTGTTATTGCTTTAGCGGAGTGGAAAGCAATTTCTTTTTCAAGACCCATTTAGATAATGTAGTCCAAACGATTATCCTATTAAGCAAGTAGCCAAAAGACGCGCCTCGGCCAGACACATTCACGCTTCCGAGGCCGTCTTCAACTGGTCAGAGTGCATGATCAAGTGGCGTACATGCTTATGCTAGGAAGGGGGGTGCTGTTGATGCCGGATCAAAACTCCCTGCGAAGGGATATGGGCAGGTTTAAAAAATTAGAATAAGCCACAATAATTTCTAAAAATACCGATTCAGATAGAATATAGTCATTGGATAATATGGCTATAGTCGCCAGTAATGATCTATTTTGGTCGTCCCTGCAAAATTCAATACGCGATTCTGAAGATGGTGTGAAAGGGGTCAATAGGCGATAGCCATCGTCGTGAGTCGGCGAATCGACGTAGCAGCCTGACCCAAATTCGGCGCCAAGAAAAGCCGGTTAGGCCCAAACGGACCATGGCCCGCAACAGCCAGCGCAGGTTGTAACCCACGGCGCACAGCACGGCGTGAATCGCATCGCCGATCACGCCCTTCAACCAACAGCGATTCATGCGGTGATCGCTCTTTAGGTGCCCAATGACCGGCTCTACCGCTTGGCGGCGTTTCAGCCAGCGCCGTTCCTGGCCGGTCAACGACTTGGCCTTGCCACGATGGATAATTCGGACATCGGGGTTATCGCTGTCAACACCCCGGAACCCCAAATCCACCACCACCTGCCGAGGCGTGACGCCGTGGCCTTCGATCAGGGTCTGGGTTTGTTCCATCTGCGCGGCCAGCACATGACCATCATAGGGGTTGCCGGGAAAGCTCCGCGCGCCCACCACCAAGTTGCTCCGATGGGTTGTCGCGATGCTGACCTTGACGCCAAACTCATAGCGTTTGTGCGCTTTGCCTTTCGCCAAACACTCCACTTCCGGCGCATGCAGCGCGTAAAGCTTGTGGTGATCGTTACGGCGTTGCGTGCGGATGCGCTCGGCGCGTTCCAGCAGCGTGTTCAAGCGAACATCAGTGGCGGCTTGGGGATGCTCGGCTTGCTGGCGTTGAACAGCGCGGATGACCCGGCCGAGAATCGTGCGCTGACGTTTGAGCGTACGCCGGAGCCGCTTCATCTGCCGGGCATGGGCGTAGCCACTTGCCTTCCTTGGCGAAGGTCTGCTGGAGGCTAATACCCGCGCACTTAGCCGCTTTCACCACCTGATACCGCGCAATCTCCAACAGCCGACTGTCGACCGGGAAGGCAATGGCTTTTCCTGCACGGTGGTGTCGACGATGAGGCGTTCGAACTCGCTGGGTCGCACGGCCTGGGTGGTCACGGCGGTATCGATGGTGGCCTTGAGCAGGTATTCCACGCCGGCTTCGCCGATGGCTTTGCGGAATCGGCCCAATTGGGTGGGATCACACGGCAGGCGCGGTTCGTAGTAGTCGAGGCCACTGAAGTACTGCCAAACGACATTCTCGGCCCACCGCTCAACGACCTGTTCGTCGCTGAGGTTGAAGGCGTGCTTGAGGTAGAGGAGCGACGCCAGCAGACGAATGGGCAGGCGTTTGCGTCCGGCGGGGCTGATGCCAACCGCGACGAGTTGGATACTTGAACCAAACAGATCGTCGCGTTCCACGAGTTGGCCGGACCGATTGCGATGAGTCAAAAACGGCGCCAGATAGGCTTCGATGTCGGCCCAAGGTAGCCGCCGCGCCAGTACCGCCAGCGGATGGCGCAAATCAATCATCTGATCCAAACGGGCGCGAAAGAAGTCGTCGGTGGTCAAGAGAACGCTCCGCAAATCTTCCAGAAATTGGGGCTTATTAGATCTTTTTCTGGGAGATCCGGCTAGCCCTAAATTGGCTGTATGCCTTGCTAAAACAGTTGTTTCGGCAATTTGCAGGGACGACTATTTTATTTCGAGTCATCTTGTAAAATCACATCGAAGTTCCAGTAGCTGTCAAATTTTCAAGTGGTCATCATCAATAGTTCACCTTAAACGTCGGACTATCCTCCGGCCTGGTTTTGCGGTGATCGTAGATTCGGGTCGTGGCGATGTTGGCATGGCCGAGCCATTCCTGCACCTTGGCAATATCGGCGTGGTGATCCAAGGCGTTGGTTGCCGCCGTCGCGCGCAGCGCATGGGCGCCGATCTCGAAGCCTAGTCGCCGTGAGTAAAGACGCACAATTTTGTAGACGCCATCGGCGGTGATGGCTTTGCCTGAATGGGGGTCGGTGTTGCGGCTGAGCGGGCGGAACAGGGCGCCGGTGTCGTCGGCACCATGTCCGGCCATTTCGAGGTAGTCATAGATCAAGGCGCTGGCGGCGGGGTGTAGCGGGACATAACGCGTTTTGCCGCCTTTGCCGGAAATGCACAGGTGCGGCACGCCGCGTCTCTGGTATTTGAAGTCCTTGACCCGCAGCTTGCACAGCTCCTCGCGTCGCAGGGCATGGTAGAGCAGGGTGGCCAACAAGGCGCGATCGCGCCGGTCGCGGACGGTGGAACCAGTCGGCGCATTGAGGAGTTTGCGGGCCTGATGATCCCCCAGGGCTGGTGTCCGGCCTTCATCGCCGGACGAGCGGGGCCGTTTGACGCCTTTCACCGGATTATGGGTGACGGCATTTCGGTCGCAGAGGTAATCGAACAGCGACGATAAGGCTGACAGGCGATGACGAACGGTATTGCCACCTTTGCCACGCTGCACCAGATCATCCCGCCAGGCGATCACATGCGCGCGGGCCACGCTCCGAAAATCCTCCGGCTGGCGGATACCCGCGAACCGCATGAAGTCATGGATGGCGTTCTGGTAGGCCCGCCGGGTACAGGGATTGGTGAGATTGGCGAACCATTCGATTTCCGGCGGCACCTCGGCGAGGCGCTGGAAGTCCTCGGCGGACAGGAGCCGGCCCACCGCGGTGGGCTCGATGGTTTGGAGCGGCTGATCGGCAGAACTCATGACAGTAAACCGGTCTGAGCCAGGAAGTCGCGGACCGACACGATCCGGGTACCGGCATGACGTTCCAGAGCCAAAAGGTCCGGCTTGTCGCCGCTGACCAAGTAATCCGCTTTTCCGCCGGCCGCAATCGACAACAAATAGTTATCGTAGGGATCCGGCGAAACATCAACCACCGGTAGCGGCTTCACCACCAGCGCGAGGTCACGCAAATCATGGATCAGTCGACCGGCCAGCGCCGGTTTCAGTCGTTCACGGATCTTCGGATAACGGGTAACCCGCATCAACTCGTCAAGCTGCGGCGCCGCGGTCAACAGCGTAAAACGACCCTGCCGCCAAAGCGTCAGCAAGCGGGCCGGAAGCGAGGTGTCGACCAACAAGCCGCTGATCAGCACGTTGGTATCCAGCACCACCCGCACCGATCAGGACTCGGACGGATCGTTCGCCGCGAGCGAGGCGCGCAATGCATCGCGCACCAATTCGCTGGCTTCATCCATCAGCGCCTGGGCCGCATCCGGCGAGAGATCGGCAAACGCCTCGCGGGCTTCACTCAGGATCTGGTCGAACACCCGCCAACGCACCGCATCTTCAATGAACTTCGACAAATCGCCTTTTTTGAGGCCGCGCTGCGCGAGCAAGGTTCGCACCGCGATATCGGTGTCCTTGGAGACCGTCACGGTCCAACGGGTGGTGGTGTCATCGGCCATGGGAACCTCATCCGCATCAAAGCGCTTAGAAGCGTATACGGATAGCATGCTAACCAGATAAATGCGAGTGTGGGCTGGGTGCCCTCTCCCGACCTTCTAGTATTGATAAAATACATTATCACGAATAATTAATGTGAAGGGGCGGGCAGACAGACTAATATGGAAGATTCTGGAGTTGGAGTTGACCCACTTTCAGTGGAGGGGTTGTGACTCGACTGGACTGGACTGGAGTTGTCGTACACACACCGACACAGCCCGCCAAGAGTTGCTCCACCAACGCTCGGCCACAAATTCCAACACGTTGGAGGCGTTGTCCGCCCCACGGCATTCCCCATTGCGACTGAACACGGAGCATGAAAACATCCCGCGCTTGGCTCTTCGAGCCTCGCGCTTCACTTTCCAGCAGCGTAACGGGGTACGGAAACGGGGCTGATGCAGGTCGGCGCCGATTGCCGAAAGGAAGCAGTACAGCCAATTTCTTTTGGAGGCTTGGATGTTCTAAAAGGTATGATGAAAAATGGCGACACAATCGTATACGCGCGCGATATACTGGTTAAAAAGTTTCCAAGGCATGCTGCGTTGAACTCGGTGTCGCTTCCGCCGTGTTGCAGTGCCTATGAGGATACTACAATCTTTCCCAGGCTTTGATGTAATTATGAATGCGCTAGCGATTGGTATACTAGTAGCCTTAGTGCTACTTTCGCCTAAAAGATGGGCATTACTTGCCATGATAGCTGGGGTGCTTTACTTACCGGCGATAGCGGGTATCGAATTATTGGGAGTCCACTTCCAGCCCATGCGATTTTTGGAACTCGCTGGGCTAGTCCGGATCACCGTGCGCAAGGAACTCCCACCTAGCGGGCTAAATGCGATCGATAAGGCGTTCATCTTGGCCTATGCATACCAGACGGCGGTTTTCTTGCTGCGCTCGAGCGCCGGCTATGGAACTTCTGCGGGGGTAAGTCAAGTTGGCACAATGGATAGGTTAGGATCGATGGTCGATGCGGGGCTCTGCTATCTTATATTCCGGACTTTCATCGCAAGCATGGAGGATTTTGTCCAATTCTTGAAAGACTTTATCATAATTCTTATACCGTTTGTAGCGCTGTTATTGGCTGAACGCACAATGGGCCAGAACCCCTTTGCATTCATGGGGGGGCTGCCAAGTTTTTTTGATCCTAAAAGAGTGCGTTGCGTAGCCAGCTTCAGTCACCCTTCATTACTTGGGACGGTTGGGGCAAGCTTTTTGCCAATATACATTGGCTTGGCCTTAACGAACCAAGATCGTATGCGCGCCCTTTCTGGCATAGTCCTTTGCATCGCGGTTGTCCTGCTTTCGAACTCTGGGGGGCCGGCGAGTTTCGCTGCGCTTACGATAATAGCGTGGCTGTTGTGGGCCGTCCGCAAAAAGATGGTTATTGTAAGGTCTGGGATTGTTATAATACTTGTGTTGGTAGGCGTTTTTATGGAGGCTCCACTATGGTATTTACCGGCCAAAATGAGCTTGATCGCTGGGGGCGATGGTTGGCATCGATCCCGTTTAATGGAGGCCGCATTTGACGACATGTCAGAGTGGTGGCTCGCTGGAATGCCTCTTGATCTTACCCGAGATTGGTTTCCATATCTCGTGGGAGGGGCCGTAGATATTACGAACGTATTCCTCAAATTTGGGTTGGATGCTGGTATTTTGTCGATATTTTTTTTCGTTCGTCTTTTGGCCAGATCTTTCCGAATGTTAGGCGGGGCCTTGGCGACTGCTCGTTTGGCGTCAGGGCGATCTTCTGATGCCGAATTTCTCCTTTGGGGGCTTGGCGCCATGCTGGCTGGCCATATTTCCAACTGGTTGGCGATAACATATTTCGATCAAACCCAGGTGATTTGGTATATGCAATGTGCGGCTATCGCGAGTATCACTCAAGCTTGTGCCAATCCGAATGCGGCTCAATCCAGTAACCTTATGCCATCCCTATCGGGTGGCGTAGCTTCGACCAGCTACCGGTATCGCGGCGCTGGAGCGCGAGGGACTACAACGTGACGTCATGGGACGGACTAGTCGTCATTTGCGCAGGCACACCCTGGGACGGGATACCCTCTTCCGAGCATCAAATCGCAGATCGATTGGCGAACTGGGTCCCAGTACTTTATGTCGACCCACCCAAGTCGCTTCTTTCGGTCCTCAAATATCGGGGTAAGGTCAACCCGACTTTGCTAGAGCTGAGACCGGGCCTTGCTCGTCTATCGCCGGTGGTGTTTCCGGGGCTTACCCGCCCACTTATGGTTCGCGTAACGGAGCAGTTAGTCCGGCTTTATGTTCGGTGGGCTATTTGGCGGCTTGGTGGCAAGTCGCGGATTAGGGTAATTGCTTCCGATATGCCAGTGTTTGAACGCGGGAGTAGCGAGCAGCGCGTACTATTTGCGACCGACGATTTCGCGGCCGGCGCCGAGCTGATGGGGTTGCCAAAGGATCGTATCCAAAGCAACGAGGAGCGGCTGGCCAGAGAGAGTGACCTCGTAATCGCGGTCTCGGAGCTTCTTGGTGAGAAATGGAAGGCGATGGGCTGTAAGGTTGTGGTTGTACCAAATGGATGCGATACGGAGACATTTGCCGGAACTGAAAATGCGCCATGGCCCAAGGACGTCGTTTTACCGAGCCCAATTTGCGGGTTTGTTGGACAGATTAATGATCGTTTGGATATTTCGCTCATGGAGGCAGTTGCCGACCGTGGCTTATCGGTGTTACTGGTCGGCCCGAGCACACACACGTTCGACGCGCGCCGCCTAGATGGCTTATTAAAGAGACCGAATGTGCAATGGGTCGGCCCGAAGTCCTTTGAGCAGATGCCATCATACTTACGTGCTATCCATGTAGGTCTGACGCCCTACTCTGATACTTCCTTCAATCGTGCGAGCTTTCCGCTTAAGACCGTTGAGTATCTCGCGGCAGGTCGGTCTGTCGTATCCACAGATCTGCCCGCCGCTCGCTGGCTTGCTAACCCACACCTCACGATTGCAGGGGAGCCGCAAGCTTTTGCGGACGCCGTGGAAGCCCGCCTGAAGGAGCCACTGAGTGACCGGCTTCTCGCCGACCGCCGTGCATTCGCGGCGGCGCACAGTTGGGCAGCGCGTGCCAGCCAATTCGCTAAAGTGATTGGCGCGCTTGATCGCTAATGTGCGCTCAGATTTATCCGCGGGAGCTCACAATCTGCGGACAGCCAAACCAATGTGGTCAACCTGACCCACAGGCCGGGCGGGTGTTGCGTAGCCCTGCTGCCCGCATATAGCGTGATTGATGTGGTAAGACTAGACTTTGGATCTCGCACGTTGACATAAATTTGGGGGGTGTCACGGTAATGAAAGTTGTCGTTTTCGGTTTAGGTTATGTGGGCTTTACCGCCGCCTGCTGCATCGCTAGCGAAGGCCACCAAGTCTTCGGCATTGATGTCAGTGCGAAAAAGGTACAGGGGATACGCGAGGGGCGCTCGCCAATCGTTGAGCCGGGCGTGGAGGAGATGTTGCGGGACGGTGTCGCGAAGGGCCTGATACGCGCCGACACCGCCATAGAGCATAATTTGGATGACGCAGAGCTGGCTATCGTTTGTGTGGGAACACCCTCGGCGGCGGACGGATCGCACAATATGACCTACATTGCCGACGTTTCGCGTCAGATCGCCCAAGCCCTGCGCGGCACATCGCGCGCAAGGCCGCTATCAGTGGCCTATCGCTCCACCATCCGCCCGGGTTCTGTTGAGGAGCTGATTCATCCCATCTTCGAGACCATTCTCGGTGCCGACACCGACCGCTTGGTGGAGTTGGTCTACAACCCCGAGTTTCTGCGCGAAGGTTCGGCGGTGAAGGATTATTTCGAGCCACCGAAAATCGTCATCGGCACTCGCAATGGGCAACCCAACGCGGCCATGGATGCGCTGAATCGCAGCATCACCGCACCGACATTTATCGTCGGCTACCGCGAGGCGGAGTTTACGAAATTCGTCGACAACGCGTGGCACGCAACGAAGGTCGCTTATGCTAACGAGATTGGGCGCATCTGCCTGAACCTCGGCATCAAGGCAACTCAGGTGCATGAGATTTTTAAAGCCGACACCAAGCTGAACATCTCTGCGTATTACACTCGCCCAGGCGGAGCTTTCGGCGGTTCGTGCCTGCCCAAGGATGTGCGCGCGCTGCAATACATCGCCGGTGACAGTGGCACCGCAGTGCCGCTAGTAGATAACCTGATTCGTTCCAATGAAGCGCACAAGCACCGGCTTTACGAATATGCCACCGAAGGTTTGCCTCAAGGCGCCAAGGTGCTCTTGGCCGGGCTTGCCTTCAAGGTCTTAACGGACGACTTGCGCGAAAGTCCGAATGTGGATCTGGCTCGCAAGCTTTTGCGCGCCGGGTTTGATCTGGACATTTACGATCCGGCCATAGATGCGGACAAATTGTTGGGTGCCAATCTCGGCTACGCCTACACCCGTCTGCCGATGATCGAGAAACTTCTGGTGGACAAGTCTACTGCTGAACACACGCCATACGCTCGTGTGATCGCCGCCAATGCCACGGTGAACGATCTCGACCTTCCTGAAACAACCGACCTGCGCAATCTGGGCACGCTACCATGAGCCCGTTTCTTGAGCGTTATGGCAGGTATTGCTGATGGATGGCGAAATAGCCCCAATATCCCGCATGGAGAAAACGTGTGCCGTGAAACCGCTCGCAGGCCGCAAGATACTCATCATCGTCGAAAATCTGCCCTTACCCTTTGACCGTCGTGTTTGGCACGAAAGCCGAACGCTAACGCAGAATGGTGCGCAGGTGGCGGTCATCTGCCCCGTCGGTAAAGGCTACGAAGCGCACCACGAGGTAATCGACGGGGTCCATATTTATCGCCACCATTTGCCACTAGACGCCAGGGGTGCCTTAGGCTACCTGTTGGAGTATGGCGCGGCGCTTTTCCACGAGACCCGGCTGGCATGGACGATTCTATTTCGCCACGGTTTCGACACCATCCAGGGCTGCAACCCGCCGGATCTCATTTTCCTCATCGCTTGGCAGTTCAAGCTTTTTGGAAAACGCTACATCTTTGATCACCATGATATTAACCCCGAACTCTACGAGGCGAAGTTCAACAGGCGCGGCTTCTTTTGGCGGCTCATGGTGCTTTTCGAGCGGCTGAACTTCTGGACGGCGGACGTCGTCATCTCCACTAATGAGAGTTATCGCCGGATCGCCATGGACCGCGGAGGCAAGTCACCCGAGGACATATTTGTGGTGCGCTCAGGACCCGACCTGAATCACCTCCTGGTTATGCCACCCAATCCTAAATGGAAGAATGGGCGACAGGCCATGGTGGGCTATGTCGGTGTAATGGGCGATCAGGAAGGGATCGACCTGCTCTTGGAGAGCGCGCGAGAGATCGTCCTCGAACGCAAGCGCGACGTGCAATTCGTACTAGTGGGGGGCGGCCCCGCGCTCGCTGACCTCAAAATTTTATGTGAACGTCTGGGGCTGAAGGATCACGTCACGTTCACGGGTCGGGCTCCCGATCTGACCCTCTTCGAAGTTCTCTCGACCGCAGATGTCTGCGTGAACCCTGACCGGGTAAACGCGATGAACGACAAGTCGACGATGAACAAGATCCTCGAATACATGGCCTTCTCAAAGCCTATCGTTCAGTTCGAGGTGACCGAGGGTCGCTATTCTGCCCAGGACAGCTCGCTTTACGCTGAGCCCAACAATGCCGCTGATATGGCCGAGAAAATCTTGACCCTCATCGACGATCCCGAACTATCGGCCCGAATGGGGCGCATCGGTCGGTCTCGGGTGGAGAACGAGCTAAGCTGGGATTACCAGGTCGACTCGCTGATCGCTGCATACCAGCGCGCCAAGGGCTGAGAGCCAGCGGCCGTGTAACAACTCACTATGCCGGATAGCTATTGCGCCGACATCACGACACATGGCAACGCTTCGATGCTTGGGCGTGGGCTAGCCGATGTGACCACATGAGCGGCACTGCGGATCAATACCCAACCCTGCAAGAAGTGATGGGCACCAAGGGCGCACCGCTTGGAAGTCACCCGGACTGAGGCAGGTTGGGCGGTTGCCCTCCAACTTTTCTGACGCATGTGTCGTACCAGACTTCCAGGGACATCAGCGTCCAGATCCGGCTCTCCTCGTTGTAACGGCCACTCTCGTGCCGGGTCAAGAGCTCGCGTACATACCGTCGGTCAAAGTTACTGCCGATAAATGACGATTCGCCGGTAAGCCGATCCCACATTGAGTCACGAAGCCCCGTGCGGAACCAACTATCTAGTGGCACTCTAAAACCAACCTTGCGGCGGTCGACAACTTCGGATGGCAGGTATCGTCGGGCGACTTCCTTGAGCACCCATTTGGTCACGCCGCGATGCACCTTCACCGAGGAAGGCAGCCGGAATGCGAGCTCGACCAATTCGTGATCGAGCAAGGGAGGGCGCAACTCAAGCGATGACGCCATGCTCATTCTGTCGCCTCGCTCAAGCAGATTGTCGGGTAGCCAGCTCGCGAGGTCATGGCGAAGCATGCGGTCGATCGGGTCACATCCGCCGGTTTCGGGCCACTCCCGTTCGGATACGGAACCGGTGCCGAGGAGTACTAGCCGTTCCGCTGCAGTGAATGGAGCGAACCAGGTTCGGAGTTGGGTCAGCTCGGTCGGCGCGCCGAAAGCGCGCAGCGCGATTCGTGCCCGTGCAAGGCGCTGCGGAAGCCGCGACTCTAGGAAACTCGCTAATCCTCCACGTATGCCGGCGGGTATTAGCCGAGACAGAGCGAGGAGACGCGCCAGCCGATATTTCGGGTATCCCCCGAAGAGTTCGTCGCTACCCTCACCGGACAGCACGACCTTGACGCGCTTGCTGGCAAGTTCAGCTAGTCGGAATACCGCCATGTCGGACGGCTCGGAGATCGGTGCGTCGCGATGCCACGTCATGCGAGGCCATAACGCCTCGAAGTCCTCCGCGCGAACCTGTACTTCGTGGTGGGTCGTGCCGACGTGTTGACTGACCAAGCGGGCCCAGGAGAGCTCGTCGTAGCGGGGGTCGCCGAAGCCGGCCGCAAAAGTTTCGATCGGTGCGTCGCCCCGCAGCGCCTTCATCACCGCCACAATCAGGCTGCTGTCAACGCCACCGCTGAGGTATGCGCCGACCGGAACGTCCGCAACCAGCGCGGCGGTGACTGCGTCCCGGATCGCTCGATCCACGGTGTCGACTACGCCGGCAGTGCTCCACTGGACGGAGCCGTCGACCTCGGGCGGCGTCCAGTATCGTTGTAAGGTGGTGCTGCCGTCAGAACGCACTTCGCAGCGAAAACCGGGCGGCAGCTTTTTGATGCCCTCGAAGAGGGTGTCAGGTGCGGGCACTGCGCGGCTTGTCAGGTAGGCGTCGAGACTTAACCGGTCGACCTCCGCGGGTCTGCCGCCAGCGGCGAGGATGGCCTTGATCTCCGATGCGAAGATCAGCCGGTTGCCGTCCTGGCGGTAGTAAAGAGGCAGGATTCCGAGTCGGTCGCGGACCAGGTGCAACGTTCCTGTTGAACGCTGGAAGGCGGCAAAGGCAAACTGCCCACGGAGCTCCGACACGAACCCGATGCCGCGGCGGCTCAACCCGGCGAGGATCACCTCGGTGTCGCCGTTGGTGCTGAACGGGTAGTCCAGATTCGTCCTGAGCTCGCGGTAGTTAAAGATCTCACCGTTGAACACGATGATCCAGTCCCCGTCCACAGAGTGCATCGGCTGGTGGGAACCGCCCAGATCGATGATAGAAAGCCTTGTGTGCGTGAACCCTATGCCGGGTTCGATCCAGCTGGATTGCTCGTCCGGTCCACGGTGGATCTGGGCGACGCCCATCGCTTCCAGTAACTCTCGGCTGACATTAAAACCGCTCAGGTCACGTATTCCGCCTATTCCGCACATCAGCGTGGCCCAACCGCATCAACCAGTTCAAGAAGTGCTGCTGCGCGACCCTGCCAGGAGTAAGGTAGGACGAAGGCATGTCTGGATCTGGGATCCCCGGGATCGGCGAGAGCCTCGCGCACCAGCGCGGGAAACGAGTCACGATCCTGCGCGACGCGGATCTGGGCGCGATAGGCATCCACCTCGGGGTACTCAGTGGAGACCACGGAGAGTCCTAGCGCAAGATACTCCTTGAGCTTGATCGGGTTGGCGAACCGGATCCATTCGTTGTCCAGCCATGGCATGATCGCCACGTCGAAGCCCCGGCCCAGCGAGGGGATCGACTCGTAGGGCCGATAGCCTAGCCAGTGAACGTTGGGCAAAGCGGTCAGTTCCTCCATGGAGCTCGTCGCGTCGCCAATCAGCACTAAGCTGGCCTCGGGTATCTCCCGAGCGGTTCGTAGCAGCAGATCAAAGTCGACCACGTAGTCGTCCAGGCCACCGAAAAAGCCGATCCTCGGGCCCGGGATGGCGGCAATCTCCGGATCCACCGGTTTGTCCGGGGAGAACCGCGTCAGGTCGACGCCGTGATCAAGGAAGAAAGCGCGGTCACCAACGAGGTTAGCGTCATTTCGCATCAACTCGTGACTGACGTATAGAACACGGTCGCTGTTGGCCAGCAAGGCTCTTTCCAGAGACTCGACCCATTCCCCATCGGCCTCGGGGAAGGCGGAGAGGAGGTCAGAGCGGTTGAAGACGAGCGCGGAGCGCCGCATCTTTTTGACTACCGGCCAGGCGGTAGGAATCGTCACTCCAATCGCGGGCTGATCGGGCAGGCCGGCAATTCGTGCGGCTAAGGTCACCTGCACTCTGATCCACCAAGCGTTCAACGAAGCTAGCGGGCCGTCCCCGTAGAACGGCAGCAGGATCGGGGTCAAGACATGGAATCCAGGCAGATCAGGGATCGGTCTGCGTAGAAGCTTCGCCATACTGCGCAACTTTCGGCCGATTCGCCGCCATGGATTGGTGCTCTTGCCCGGCAGTGGCATCCGCAGGCCGAGGCTGTTCACCACAAGCACGGGACGTTCCCGAGCGACCTCCTTCATCAACTGGAAGTCGGAGTGGGAACGATTGTGATACCACCAGTCCTGAGCCACGAACCAGATGAAGCCTTGAGCGGAAAGTTCACTCACCACTCAGGCCCTCCGGACGATGACGAATCTGGCCAGTTCGGCTGCATGATGGTTTTGTTCTCGCACAGTCCTTGAAGTTGCCCCACAGTAATGGTCTGTCATAGTGCTGGTTTCCAGGATCAATTCGCAAGCGCCATAGTTAATCGGTAAACCCGCAAGAAATCTAGCGGTGGTGATTCTTCGTCATCAGTATCAGTAGCAAGCCCACCACCCGTGCTCGGCAGCGATCTCTGTACCTTAAAGGGGGTGTTTAACCCGACCAGAGGTGCTCCCGCAGCCGGTCGAGGCCCTCCTTGCCAAACAGCCGAAGTAAAACCACTTTGCCTAAAGTGCGGATCACATCTCGGCCTGCACGCCATGGTGCGCCGACCACGATATCGACCAACCGTGTAGCCAGGGTAGGTACAGGCGCGTCATCCAGTTGTCCGGGGAATAGATGGACGTAAGGGATCGGGGACACCAATCGACCGCGGATTCGGTTGCTCACGTTGCGGTCATGGATGACTTGTAGCCAGCCGGGCGGTCCATCAATGGATCGGGTGGGTACATGGTTGCCAAGTAGAGTATGCCAGTCTCGCCATGTCGTGATGGCGCCTTCCCAAGGTTCGGCGACACTACAAAAGGCGTTGCAATGGTCGATCCGCAGGAACAATCGATTACCAGATCGGATCAGGCCACGGGGAACAAAGAGTGCTTCGCGCACGGCGGGAGAGGCGGCGGCCTGCAAACGTTCAAGGAAGTCCGCAGAAATGGCGTCATCGTTATCTAGGTTGGTGGTGATCAGGACATCACCAGTGGCGCCGGTAACGCGCCGGGCGTCATCCAGCAGATCCGTCCACAGCACAGTTTGCCGGTACAGCGGGGTGAATACGCCCGTTTCCGCCAGCGGCTTAAGCCGCTCTACCAACCACGACGGAGACTCGGTGTCGAAATAGATGATCCATTTGAAGTTTGATGTCGTTTGGGCCAGGACGGTGGGCACGGTGTGACGCTCGAACAACACGATCCTATCCTGGAGCCACCCTTCCTGTGCCCGGATGAGGCGCTCGGCACCTTGTGATGGTAGATTGAACCGCGTAACTAGCACGTGATCTATGGTGGCCCGGCCGCTCTGGGTGTCTGCGGTGGGACGGCGCGGAAGATGCTCCCATCGGCGTCGATCCAACAAGACCGTACGGGCAACCCGGTGGCTTGGATCGCGCCATCGGCGGAGTTCGTGCAAAGCCAACACTGCGCGATGGATAGCAGCCGACCGAGGTTCATGCTTCTCGGCATAGCGGACGGCATTCACAATGGTTAGGGCCACTAGGTCTGCTGAGCGTCCGGAACCGCCTTCTGCGTGCGTCACGCGCGCCGTGGGCTCGTACCAAACCGAGTAGCCAGCGTCGCGAGCACGTCGGAAATAGTCCGTTTCCTCAGAGTACAGGAAAAACCTCTCGTCCCACGCCCCGATCTTTTCAGCGGCCTCCCGGCTAACGAGCAGAGCGGCTCCCGTAGCCCAGTCGATCGGATGGGCCGAAGCGTAAGCGCTGGATGCACGCACGGTATCAGTGAGACAACGGGGGCGCAGCGGCCAGGTACTACCGAATAGCGCGTCCCCGAGCGCCCTCGACACGCTTGGCTCGTAACGAAGCGAAAGCGTCTGCTGCCCTCCAGGTGAACTGATGGTCGGCACCACGATACCGGCGCCGACCTCCCGCATCCTCAAGAGCAGCCGCTGCAGGCAGTGACGCTCGACCTGAAGGTCGGGGTTGAGAATCAGGAATGCCTCTGCCTCACCTGCAACGGCCATGGCGGCGTTTATTCCGCCTGCATAACCCAGGTTGGATCCGTTGGCAATTACGATCAGATCCGGATGTTCGCGAGCCCGATCCACGGTATCGTCCGTGGAAGCGTTGTCCGAGATCACAACCCTAATGCTCTGGTCTGCGATCTCGGCCCGGAGCGACGCGATCAGTGGGGCAATCGCGTCGGCGCTTTGGTAGGTGACCACGATCACGGCGATGTCGGCGCGATCATCAGCGGCGGCAAATCGCGAGTGAACGGCCTCGAACTCTGCGGAAGCGCTTGAACGCGGTTCGGAACGTCGCGAATTGCCCATTCAGATCATCCTCTGTTGCCTCGTAACAGGTAAAAACTGCGTCTGGCCGCGATTGTAAACAGCGGCGGGACGCTCTAGTGCCAAGTGCCTAGCCGACGCGGGAATCGGGTCTGACGGGTCTGAGAGGACTTGCCGGCTAGCGCGTAAAAAGCGAGCGGCTGAAGCCCGCGCCGACTTTTGGGCGCTTACGATATCAGGGCGCGGAAGCGCAAGCACCACCCGGACATGAAGCAACCCTTCCTTTCGCATCCACTGTATTTTGGCTATAGATAAAATTGTTTGACCACACGCCCCAACCAGGTCCGCCAGTGACATACCCTACCCCATAGCCAGATAGCACAAAACGGTTATTTATAGCTTTCATATTCGAATAACTGTTGCCATAACCAGCTTCGAGCGGCAGGTTATATCCAAAACTATTAAATAGATTTCCTTGGATTACGACATTAGTTATTGGTCTTGAATAGGTTTGAATAAATAATGCGCCAGAATCCGATCCAGATAGACTCTCTAGCCTATTGTTTGTCCATTGCATACTGGTCCCTTCGAATCCACGGATAGTGGCAGACTCGTTATGTGACTGTTGTGATGGGCTGCCATACATACCACCACGAAGCCCATGCACGTAGTTTCCTTCGATGACTGATGTGGTGACAGTAGGCGATCCGAAATAACAGATTCCGCTCCCCATGCCCCACATATGGTTACGATACAGCGATCCAGCACCACGAAACGCACAATTCGCATATACAAGCGAATCAGTAACACCGCTCGCATCAATATCGCTATCCTTTATCGTTACAGGCCCAAGCTGATTGCTTCCTGTATCAGGGTTGTATCCAAAAATGATACTCGCGCGATTACCTGCGGTTGTCGGCCGAACACACACCCGGTCGAGCGTGATGTTGCCGTTGGACAAATCAAGTTCGGACAAGGTTATCTTCTGCATACTAATAGTCGTGCCCGCTGCTGGCTTTGACGATCCCGTATAGGTCGGCAGAGAGTCACACGAGATTCCCAGCCGTGCCAACCCCACCGTGGACGCCGATAGCGTCCAGCCTTCGCCGGGGGAGGTGCCACCTACGCCGGAGGAGGGGCTGTCTACGCTGGAGGAGGGGCTACCTACTTTGAGATTGAGTGGAGGCTCTAGTGCTTGAGCAAGGGTGCTGCCCAAGAGACAACTAGATACTACGTACGTACGGAGGACATTTGCTATTCTGCAAGACATGATTGTAACCATTTTAGCGCTGCTGATAAATGCGGATGTAGTCGACTTCCAACTGACGGACCAGCGTCTGGCTCGACAGGACCGAGTTCCAATCGCGCTCCCATTGATTGTCGACCATCATGTGAAGAATCAGCTGCATCGGACCACTTTCAATCGTCGTTGTGTTTCCGTCGAACTGACCACATTTCACACCATTGATGTACCAGGCAATGTGCGTCGGCTGCCAATCCAATCCGAATGTCACCCAATCGGTTGAGTAGTCCTTGACTGCGCACGCGCCGTTGTTGTGCAAACCCCTGTTGGGCGTATAGCTCTGGCCGCGACTGTTATAATGGTAGGTCATAAATGGCGTATCGGGATTTCCGCCCAGGATCTCGACGATATCGATCTCGGTGTTATAGCTGTAGCTCGGACTTGCTGGCAGCATCCAGAAGGCCGTAAAGAACCCGGCGGTGCCGGGAAACTTCATGCGAGATTCCACATAACCGTACGTGAAGGAAAACAAGTACGACGAGCCATTGTTAGCTAGTGGGCGCGCGGTTGAAACGAGTCCCGCCTTGTACGTGCACTGGCCTTGATAGCACCCAGAACTGGCGTACGCCGGCGAAAGCGGCTCGGCGACGAGTTTGGCGGTACCGCCGCTTACCTGCACTTGCGACGGCAGATACCGCTCTTTTCCGGTATTGAACGACTCAGTGCATGAACCGTAATTCCAATCAAAGCATGGACTCAGCTTGGTCGTATCAAGGGATGTCCCACTGAACTCCTCAGAGAAGGCGATCTCCCAATGCTTGCCGCTGGCGGCGGGCGCGGGAGGTGCCGGGGAACAGGTGGGTGGGCTGCCAATCTCGCCGACAGGACAGGATGAGTCGGTAACGATGCGAAGATTGGTAGGCGGCAGCAGCGCCGCGGCACCTATGGATGGGGCACCTACTTGCGCGAGTGCCGCCACCAGAATCCACCCGTTCGGACGGGTCATTGCAGATGATTTCATAAAACAATCACTCTCTCTAATCCCGGTCTACCCACGGTCGGAGTATTCCTACCGTGAGGGCGTGTTGTCGCGGTAGGGGCAAGGCTCCCGCTCGGAACCTTGCCCATAGTTGCGTCAACGCCTGAAGAGCACATCTACCCAGTAGTTAGACGAATACCAGGTATTGACCGGAAAGCTACTGTCAGGGCCATAGTTGTATACCCCTCCATTAGCTAGAGCTTGCAGCGGGGACCTAGTCCGCGCCGCCGTGAAGTAATTCTCGTCAATGGAATAATATCCAGTATCCGTATGGTAGGACGCTACGTATACGGTATTGGCAGTTATAGCCACCGGCTTTGCGAAGTTGACTTGCTGCCAGCCTGAAGTGGTTTCATTCGTGAACGTCGCCTGCGCTAGCAGTGTGCCGGTGCTGCTCCAAAGGCTGCCAACATGGGTTCCCGTATTTAGCGACGACTTATAGTACCTTAGCCCGGTAATATGTCCCGCGACGTCCGATTTGAACCTGACGCCCAATTCGACCGCGTTGCTATCTGGTTTAGCGGTGTTGCCCGGAGTCGTCGCGGCGTTCCACAGACTGCTTACCACCGGTGTGGCGCTGTCCGAGGCGATTTGTTCCTGACTGAGCGCTCGGTTGTATAGCCGCACTTCGTCGATGCGACCATTGAAATATTCGCCGAGAAGACTGTGGGCACCGATGCGCAATGCGCCGTTGGAGAACTGAATGTTGCCCGTCATCACGCTCTGAGCCACAGGCTTCGCATTGACATAAAGCGTTAGTGTGGTCTTGGCGCTGTCATAGGTGGCGGCGAGGTGCGTCCATCTATTGGCGGGTAGATTGGTGCCTCCTGGCAACTCTCCCCAGGTGTTGGTCATCACTTTAGCTGCCGGCTGGTTGGTACCCGAATTGGCCACCAATCCATAGACGGAACCCGTATTGGTCTCCTTGGCTATGACGCTGGACAATCCGCTCAGGGGCGCAGCGGGATTGACCCATGCTTCCATCGTCACGGCACCGGTGAATTTAAGGGAAGCGCTATCGTTGATAGTGACCCAGCTGTTTCTACCGTTAAAAGAAAGCGCTCGACCAAAACGGCCGCTGTTGGTCCGCTTGGCGTTTGTTATGGTGCCATGATTGCCGAGACCCGAGGCGTCCACTGCCGCTCCGCTGGCGAGATCCTCGAAGCCGTAGGCGGCTACTAACCCGTTTGCGCTACTGCCAACGGTCCCGTTTGCACTTGTGCCGCCGCCGCTGCTGGCGCCAGACGTTACGGTAATAGTGCCCGACTTCCTGCTGGAACCGCTGGCATTAGTGGCGGTCAAAGTAACGGTATAGGTTCCGGCCGCAGTATAGGTGTGTGTCGGGCTCGCGGCGGTGCTGGTCCCGGTGTCACCGAACGTCCAGAGCCACGAACTGACCGTACCGGTCGAGGTGTTGGTAAAGGTGGTGGCGAGAGGGGCGACTCCGGTCGTCGGTGTCGCGGTGAAATTGGCGACCGGCACGGCCGGTGGCGGTGGTGGCGGTGCGACCACATTAAAAGACTTGGTCGATGTACTGCTGCCGCCTGTCCCGGTCACGGTCAACATGACGGAATAGGTGCCGGCTGTGGCGTAATTCGTCGACGCGATTTGCCCGGTGCTGGTCGTACCGTTACCGAAATTCCAGGCACGGGTAGTGACGCTACCGGCCGAGGTATCGGTGAAGGTCACGGCCTGACCCGCCTGGATGGAACCGGAGGCTAGGCTAGCGGAGAAACTAGCGATCGGGGCAGCGACAAGGCTGACTTCGTTGGACTTGATGCTCTCCTTTTTGGCCGCATCGTATGCCGTGGCGGCAATGTAGTAAGTCACCCCATCCGGCAGATTGGATAGCGTATAGCTAGCGACGTTGCCGACATCTACGCTATCGGTGTAGTTTCCGCTGCTAGTTCCGTAATATAGCTTGTATCCCGCCACAACAGGGTCTGGGTTTTTACTCCAAGCTAAGGGGATCTGCGCGGCTCCTGCCGTTTGAGAGAGGAATAAAACACACCAAAGCATATACAGCCATGGCATTCTACCTACTTTTAAAGGCGTCTTAGCACTTGTAAGCATGATGACCTTCTTTTGATGTCGCATAAGCCGAACGATATCTCTTGCACGATGACAGATGATTTGCGTCTATGTCACCATGGTGACAAAGCTAATTCAGCAAATCAACGAAAATTCCGTCTGCTCTAGCGGATTGTCGAAATTTCTGGTTATTGAGTATGGCTGGCGGATGTAGGGCGTTTTTGACCTAGTTCACCTCTCAGAAAATGTTTTCGGAGATTTTCTAGGTTGCGGCTTGCCAGTCCGCGCACCGCCTACCTGTTTTGGCGCTGGGATCGCTTTGTCGCGATAAATTGCGTTGCTTTTCCGAAGTCAAATATCACGCCAACTTAAATAACAATTATTAATCAATAATTTAAGAAAAGTCGGCCGGGAAATGGCGCGTTTGTGACGCCGACTAACGACAAAGCCTGCTGCCTGGCTGCAAGCTGGCGGTTAAATTCTGATGAAAGTGTTGGGTTTTTCTTGCGAGCAATGTCTTCAGAAAAATTGCTGCGGTCAAACACGAAATCCCCGCCTTGCCTGCCCGACATGGGCCCAAGGCCCGTGATTCGAAAGGGGTCACGGGAATCAAGCGACAAGCGCAAGTGAGGCGCTGCGCGGCTAGCCGCAAAGCAGCACATACCAACCGAGAGTCCTGGATGGGCTTGAGTTAAGCTAGGAAACACCAAATCCAACCGTTACCGAAAGGCGTACTCGGTAGCGTCTGGCGATGTGGGCGGGCAGTATTGGCACCATAACGGTTTACGAACACAGGAGAAGTCAGCAGCGGCCATGGTAGCAAGGAAGCCCCTCGAAGGGCCTGGAGCACAAGGCCGTAGGCATCAATAGGCAAGGGCGTGACTTTCAAGCGACGCGAGCCTCGTTCAAAACCGGACGTAGCTGCAACTGCGGCAGCCTGCCGACGGGCGATGATTGGAAACGCCTGGTCGACACGAGTCGAAGTCACACGTCGATTGCTCGAAGCGCTCAAACGTGATCTATCTCGCTAGGGACAGAAGTCCTGAACGGCGGGAACCGGCGAAGGCAGAAAAAGGCGACACATAGCAAATCTCAGCAGCACGTTTAAACCGCAAAAGTTCTGACCCGCTCTGACAGTTACCCGTCGTGCGTGAGAGAGTCTTGGAAAATCGGGCAGCCAGATACGTGAAGTTTCTATTCCAATCACCAACCCGGGGTTGGTGAGAACCTGAGATTAGGCGATGCAACGCAAGAGACGAAATCTCTTGGCGACCTTCGGACCACGCTAAGCTTGGCGGCGCTCAAGGGCGACACGGCGTTAGGGAAAGTCTAAAAATCCGATTCTGGATCAAGACGTCGTTGGTTAACCAAGAAGACGCCGATATCTTGCGCAAGTTCTCGTTCGCTTCACCTTCCCGCTCTAATGCTGTGATTCGCACCCGCTAGGCTCACCCCTTCCGTCTCATCCTGCTGAATCCCGCGATGCAGCGCCACGGGCTTCAGGTGGCCCGCCTCGATGGAATGGCTAATGCCCAGCCTCGCTGACGGGCGTAGGCTGGCCCGGTCAAGTGGACTGCCATCGTCTCTTGTTCAGGCCAAACGGACTTCATGCTCAACGCCTTGGAACAACAGGCGCTGCAGCCGTTTTGTTCGCCCCCCTGATCCAGCCATAGCGTCCAGGGAACGGTCCGTAGGCTCAAGGAGCATATACACCATTTCTCAGGCGAAAATTACCCGAGGCGTTTGACGGCTTATGCGACGCCCGCCATTAGCGGATAGGAGCCGGCTATCCCGGCATGCAACCATAGGCATCTATCATTGGTATGTCACCCGAACCGCGACCGAATCCAAGGAAAAGGTTATGAGCGTGGACGAGGCCACATCAATGATGCGAACCCTGAAGTTGGCGTTGGAGAAATCCCCCGCTGCCCAAGTCCTACCCCAAGTGTTTGTTGTCCCTCCCAACGTGTACGTTGTATTGGTGGTTGTTAGGTTCGCCGTGCTTTGAGTCGTCGTCCAGCTGGTACCGCCATTCCACGAAAGCTGCACACACATGTTGGACGAGCTCAAAAGAGTGCTGCTGACTCTGCCGGTCAACCGCACCTCAATGCCCCGGATAGTGGGTGTTCCAGACAAGGGGAAGCCATAGTTGGAGTAAACATGCCTGTCCTTGCCGGTATTGGTGCAGGTTGTATTCGTGTTGGTGCCACTGAGGGTATCCACCGCAAACAGGCCATCCGTAGCGTAGGCATTGGCAGGCGTGGTTTCGAAGCCATTGTTGTCGCCCGAGCTAGTAGTCACCGGCGCGTTCGCGCTAGGTGGGCGGAAGCCGGTGTTCGTAATGCTGTTTACGACGGCGATGCTCAAGGCTTGCGTGACGGACGCGCTTGCCGAATCCGTCACCCGAACCGTGAAATTGGCGGTGCCCGCAGCCGTGGGTGTTCCACTAATCACGCCGCTGGCGGCGTTCAAGCTTAGGCCGGCAGGCAAGGCTGAACCCGCAACCATTGACCACGTATAAGGCAGGGTACCCCCGCTAGCAGCCAAACTCGCCGTATAGGCGGTGCCTACCGTTGCGCCAGGCAGCGATGTGGTGGTCATCGCAATGCTGTTTGCGACGATGATGCTCAAGGCTCGAGTGACGGACGCGCTTGCCGAATCCGTCACCCGAACCGTGAAATTGACGGTGCCCGCAGCCGTGGGTGTCCCACTAATCACGCCGCTGGCGGCGTTCAAGCTTAGGCCGGCAGGCAAGGCTGAACCCGCAACCATTGACCACGTATAAGGCTGGGTACCCCCACTAGCAGCCAGACTCGCCGTATAGGCGGTGCCTACCGTTGCGCCAGGCAGCGACGTGGTGGTCATCGCAATGCTGTTTGCGACGACGATGCTCAAGGCTTGCGTGACGGACGCGCTTGCCGAATCCGTCACCCGAACCGTGAAATTGACGGTGCCCGCAGCCGTGGGTGTTCCACTAATCACGCCGCTGGCGGCGTTCAAGCTTAGGCCGGCAGGCAAGGCTGAACCCGCAACCATTGACCACGTATAAGGCTGGGTACCCCCACTAGCAGCCAAACTCGCCGTATAGGCGGTGCCTACCGTTGCGCCAGGCAGCGACGTGGTGGTCATCGCAATGCTGTCTGCGACGACGATGCTCAAGGCTTGCGTGACGGACGCGCTTGCCGAATCCGTCACCCGAACCGTGAAATTGACGGTGCCCGCAGCCGTGGGTGTTCCACTAATCACGCCGCTGGCGGCGTTCAAGCTTAGGCCGGCAGGCAAGGCTGAACCCGCAACCATTGACCACGTATAAGGCAGGGTACCCCCGCTAGCAGCCAGACTCGCCGTATAGGCGGTGCCTACCGTTGCGCCAGGCAGCGACGTGGTGGTCATCGCAATGCTGTCTGCGACGACGATGCTCAAGGCTTGCGTGACGGACGCGCTTGCCGAATCCGTCACCCGAACCGTGAAATTGACGGTGCCCGCAGCCGTGGGTGTTCCACTAATCACGCCGCTGGCGGCGTTCAAGCTTAGGCCGGCAGGCAAGGCTGAACCCGCAACCATTGACCACGTATAAGGCAGGGTACCCCCGCTAGCAGCCAGACTCGCCGTATAGGCGGTGCCTACCGTTGCACTAGGTAGCGACGGGCTGGTGATCGTGAGCGACTGCGGCCCCGTATCGAGCACCACATCCACCCAATAATTGGAACTATTAAAGGTGCTGGTGGGGAACACACTGGTCGTCCCGTACGCAAATACCCCATTTCCACCGGACACGCCATTAGCTAGCGCGCGCAATGGCAGGTTGTCGACCCCGGTGGTCGTAAAGAAGGCCTGGTCGGCGCTGTAATGGCCCACATTGGTGTGGTAGGACGCCACATAGACCGTGTTGGCGGTAATCGCCACGGGTGTGGCGAAGTCCACCTGCTGCCAACCGGACGCCGTTTCACCCCTGAAGATGGCCGAAGCCAGCAAGGTCCCGCTGCTCGTCCACAGATTACCGACATGGGTGCCCGTGTTGCTAACCCCTTTATAGAAACGGATGCCGTTAATAGCGCCATCGACGTCGGAGCGGAACTTGACGCCTAGCTCAACGGCACTGTCGGGACCGGCATCCACAAGCAGCGGCGCCGTCGTGCTCGGCCAAATCGTCAGCCCCGTACTCGCTACCGTGATGCTTAAGGCCTTGGTGGTGGTGGCACCGCTGGCATCCTGTACCTGCACGGTGAATTCGGAGGTTCCAGCGGTGGTCAATGTCCCGGTAATCTGACCCGCAGCGCTCAAGTTCAGGCCGCTCGGCAATGTTCCGGCGCTGATTGACCACGTATAAGGCTGAGTACCCCCGTTAGCAGCCACACTCGCCGTATAGGTGGTCCCTACCGTTGCGCCAGGCAGCGACGTAGTGGCAATTGTGAGTGGTAAGGTTCCACTCGGATCAAACGCCACATCCACCCAATAGTTGGCGGAGCTAAAGACCTGTGCTGGGAATGCACTGCTTGTCCCATAGGCGTACACGCCATTTCCGCCTGACACCCCGTTGGCCAGCGCATGCAGTGGTGCGTTGTCCACTCCAGCAGTTGCAAAGTAATTAAGATCGGCGCTGTAGTGGCCCGTGTTGGTATGGTAGGAAGCCACGTACACGGTATTAGCGGTGATTACCACAGGCGTGGCGAAGTTCACCTGCTGCCAGCCTGAAGCCGTCTCATTGCTGAAGATGGCCGAAGCCAGAAGGGTGCCGCTGCTGCAAGCAGCGTTGCTGCAACTCCACAAGTTGCCGACATGGGTGCCGGTGTTGGTACTTGCCTTGTAGAAGCGGACGCCGGCAATAGTGCCATCATAATCAGCCCTGAACTTCACACCCACTTGCACAGCGCTGTCCGGTCCAGTGTCCACCACACCTGGCACTGTTGTACTGGGCCAGATAGTGAAACTGGGGGGCGCTACGACAATGCCAAGTTCTTCGTAACGCTGGCGCCAACATTATCTTGCACCCGCACCGTGAAGTTGACGATCCCGGTTGCTGTGGGCGTTCCGCTGATCCACACCAGTCGTAGCATTCAACGCTAAGCCAGGTGGCAACGTTCCTGTGCTGATTGACCACGTATAGGCAGGGTACCGCCAGTCGCCGACAAGGTTTGCAAGTAGACCTTGCCCACCATTCCGCTCGGCAGCGCGGTGGTGGCAACGGTGAGCGGTGCCGCCTGCACGGTTAGGCCGGTACTTCCCGTGCGGCCGCTCAGCGCGGCGGAAATACTGCTGCTGCCCGCGCTGATCCCCGTCGCCAGGCCGGCGGCATTGATGGTGGCAACCGATGGACTCGAAGAAGTCCACGTCACCTGACTGGTGATGTTTTGCGTGCTGCCATCAGAGTAGGTTCCGTGGCCGTAAACGGCTGCTGGACCCCGGTCAGGATCGTGGGATTGGCCGGTGTCGTCGCGATCGACTGCAACGTCGGTGGCGGACCCGTGACGAACAGCACGTCCACCCAGTAATTTTCGAGTTGAAATGTCTGATTCGGGAAGATGCTGGTCGACCCGTAGGCGTAAACTCCGCCGTTGGCGGTTAGCGGTCCATTCGTGTGCGGCGCGACAAAAAAGCCGCTGGTTGCAGAATAGCTGCTATTGCTATGGTAAGAGGCAACGTAAGTGATGCCCGGCGTGATCGGAACGGGTTGCGGGAATAGAACCACCTGCCAGCCGCTGGCCGTTTCATTCGCAAACGTGGCACTCGCAGCAAGGTTCCGCCCGACGTCCACAAATTTGCTGTATGGGGACCCCCAGTTTATTCCGTTCTTCCAGAAACGGATGCCGCTGATAGTCCCCGTCGTCGAAGCTGAAAATCTGACACCCAACTCGACTGGATTGTCGTTTAGGGTTTCGCTCTCCGGCACAACCGTCGATCCAAACAGACTCGCACTGGCCGCGACCACAATGCTATCGCCGGCTTGAGGGCGCCTCCGTGTTGAGGCTGTCATCCGTCGCGCGAGACCGGATGGTGTGCGGTCCGGCCGTGGCAGTCCAGATGTAGCTCCAATTGGTCGTGCCAGATGCCCTGCGCCAGGTCGTGCCCCCGTCGACGGAGACCTCGACGCCAGCGACTTGACCGCCGCTATCACTCGCCGTGCCGGTAATGGTCACCGGCTGGCCTTCCGAAAAGCTGGCGCCGGTCCCGGGCGTCAAGATCGCAGAGCTGGGGTGGGGTCGTGTCGGTGGATTTGACCCCGGCGATCAGGCCCGGCTGTAACGAGCCAGGCTGCACGCCCATCTCGGCAAGGAGGTTCACCGTGGCTTGCTGGACATCCGGATCGGTCGGCGTCACCGGCCCATCGTGCTCGGCGCTTAACCCCCAAGCCCAGAAGACCGTGCCGGCCCCGAAAACCAGTGCGCCGCTGCCCGGATGCCGATACAACGTCAAATTATGGGTTGCCGTGCCATTGCCGGTTTTTGAGCCATAGTCGAGGAGGAAACTGATTGACGTTGATCGGTGGCCGATGAGAGGTTAATCAGACTCGCGGGAGCGAAACCGTTGTCCGGGGCGATATCCCATTCATAGCCGAGGAGATTCGGTGTTGAGGTCCAGGTGCTGCCGGGTGTAAGCGTCGAGACATTGGGGGTATTACGCCAAAACCGAAACCGGCTCATGGCGTAAGGCACTTCCATCGAGTCAGACCGGTAGGAATCGACCTGAAAGATCGTGCCGGTCAGGTTGTTCTCGGGTTTTCCGCCGTCGGCCGGTGGACTGAATCTCGGATCGCGCCACGTCCCGGTCCATGTCCAGGTCGGATTGGTGTTGAGGGGGTCGAGCGGCGCGTGGTGGCGCGTTTCCTTATAGCAAACCAACGTGCGATAGGGCGTTGCGCTACCGTCGATGCTGGGTTCCCAGCGAGTCTTCCAATAGACTTCGTTACCGCTCATAAAGACCAGATTGAGACCGGCCCCCGGGCGGCCTCCACATTGGCGCGTGCCGCGGTATCCCAATATTCGTCATGCCCGGTTGATGTGAACGCCTTATGCTGCGTCAATAAGGCAGGCGCGCGCGCCACATCCGCGCCGGCAATGTAGGAGACGTCGTAGCCGTTTTGTTCTAACCAATAAATCGCGGCGTATTCGGCGCCAAAAAGATAATCGACCCACAGAGCGGCCGCTCCCACCGCATCGCGGGTCCCGATCGGCCGGTTGTAGCTCACCTTATAGGCGCGACCAATAGCCGTGTCCCCGCCAGGGCCGTTACCCCCATACAAATTGGCCGCCAACGTCGCCGTGCCCCAGCCATTGTAGGCCTGCCATGTCGTATCCGCAGTCTGGAAAACGATATCACTCGTCGACTCATCGGCACGGACAATAAACGGAATGTGGCTCTCATTCGTGGGATTCGTGTTATCGACAAGGTGCGCGGTATAGACACCGGATACCGCCGTGCTGGGCACTG
Organism: Ottelia alismoides; assembly: GCA_037367405.1. NCBI lineage: Eukaryota > Viridiplantae > Streptophyta > Magnoliopsida > Alismatales > Hydrocharitaceae > Ottelia > Ottelia alismoides. The sequence continues at coordinate 29,049 of JAZKJV010009549.1, forward strand.
CCCACGACGCCGTCACCGCCCAATTGCGGCATCCACCTCGCCGGTCGCGGCATTCATCACGGGGGTGGGTTGGGTTTGAGCCGCCGTCTTGTTGATCGTCGTAATTAAGCGGGCACCGTTTTCCTTGGTAATACCCAAGGCGATAGATATCGATACGCCAATTGCTCGTGCCAGATTTGATTTTGAAATGGACCGTCGAACCATGATTGACGCTAATATCGGTCGTGAAGCCTTCGAGCGTTGTCGATGCCCTCCCACTCAGATCCCACTGGCTGGCAGGCGTGCCAGGCAACTGATTTTCCGCAACAATCGCGTTTTGCGCGTAAGCGCTATTTAAACCGATTGATATAAGAAAAATCATCGTCAGAAAAACTTCATCGCCGCTTCCCCTTCACAAACTCAAATATCCTAAAAATCAATAAATCCCCTTCGCGCTACTTTAGAGGCATCCTCGGCGCGACAGGATCAACCGGCGTCTCTATAGCAGACTCATCCTCTGGAAATCGATCGAAATTGACTCTCTTTGCAAGCTTCGTTGTTGTTTCGATTATTGCCTCCAGTCGGCGAGGGAGAAGACAATTTTGCGTCTTGGCCGTTGCGACTAAATTCTTAAAGTTCGCTACGCTGTTCAACATGGTTGCTCTCAGCGCATCGCCTTGGGCTTCTTCCCGTTCGGCGACTGTAAGCGCATCAGGTACCGTCTTGTGTCCGCGACCAGATTTCAGATCGACAAATGTACCTCGATGCTTCCAATAAGCGTTGCGCTCTGGCTGATAGCGGATGCGCTAGTATTGATGTTCTCAATAATCTTGCCGCATTCGTTAGTGTTGGTCTTCGTTGCAATCCTAATTGGCTTAGTCTTAGTCGACGCGGCATTAGCCCCAACCGATAGGACTGCAAAAAAATGGTAACAACCAAAATGGGAGTTTCATAACCGATTTTCCATAAGGGCGTAAATCGAAAACAGGTGTGGTCATTGAAGCTATAATATATTTTTATGCAGAGATATTGAGTTACTTTTTTCTCTTGCGGCTAGGGTAATACCACGAGTAAAGGCTGACTTTTTGGCAAGATCACGTTTGGAGCGACCACAATTTGGCAAGTCCAACTTCGATGGACCAGGGGACTCTCGTTAACTGAATCCTGGCGGACAAAAAAGGTTCACCGCCAGATGATCTTGCATGTCGATTTCTTGAAGAACTGCTAGGTGACAAGGGCAAATTGCAGAACTGTCTTCATGGCGGCGACCCACCTCTAGAAGATGCTGCAAGTTCTGGTCCTAAAATAAAAATCCATTTAAAAACAATAATTTCCTTCGGCATTGGAAATCTTGTCCATCAAAGTGTAAAAAATCCGATAACCGAATTCCAAGCCTAAGCTAATGACATGGACTCCCCCTACTCCTGCGGCATCGGATGTGCCAGATTGGAGTTTGGCTATCACCAATCACAGAGGGGGCGAGTGTCATGACGGTTACGCGAATTGGGTTGGATATCGCAAAGACGGTGTTTCAGATTCATGGAGTGGATGAACACGGCAAGGTGTTTGCTTCGAAAGACCTGAAGCGCGACAAGGTTTCGGAATTCTTTGCCACCTTACCGCCCTGTCTTATCGGCCTTGAAGCCTGTGGCAGTGCGCATCACTGGGCGCGGACGCTGACGCAGTTTTGGACATACGGTGCGGCTGATGGCGGGACAATTCGTGGCGCCGTACCGCAAGAGCGGGAAGAACGACGGCAATGATGCAGAAGCCATCTGTGAAGCGGTGGCGCGTCCGAACATGCGCTTCGTGCCGGTCAAGAGCGAAGAACAGGAGGCGGTATTGATGGTTCATCGGGCGCGGGAACTGATGGTCGAAAACCGCACCGCCCAAGCGAATCAGATCCGGGGCTTATTGGCGGAGTTTGGCCTGGTGGTCGCGCCAGGAATCGACAAACTCCGGCGCCAAACGCCGGAAATTCTGGAAGACGCCGAGAACGGATTACCTGCGCTGGCCCGGGGAGACGTTAAGCGAATTGCTGAAGCAATTGCAGCACTTTGATGAACGGGTGGCGCATTACGACCGGCAGATTGCGCGGTTAGCGGCAGCCAGTGAGCCGGCCCAGCGGTTGATGGCCCTGGAAGGAATTGGTCCCCTCACCGCCACGGCGCTGGTGGCGAGTGTCGGCGATGCAAAGGTGTTCCGCAACGGCCGGCAGTTGGCCGCTTGGCTCGGTATGGTTCCTCGGCAACACTCCAGCGGCGGCAAGTCCCGCTTAGGGGCTATCACCAAGCGCGGCGACGTCTACCTGCGGAAGCTCCTAGTCCATGGCGCGCGGAGCGTGATCGCCAGTTTAGCGCGACGGGAGGATGCCAAAAAGCCGCTGGGCCAAAGGTCTCAAGGAACGCCGTGGCGCCAATGTGGCAGCGGTCGCCCTAGCCGCCAAACATGCCCGGATCGTCTGGGCGATACTGGCCAAGGTGAAGCCTATCGGCCGGCGTAAGGCACCGATAAAGCTGGCTGCAATTCGATTGAAGGGGAATACCTACCGAAGATTGCGTGAGCGAACACGCGGATGAAAACAGGTCAGACCGTCGCCGGGAAAATCCGATAACGTTGAAGGCTGTCACAAGCCGCTTAGCTAATGGGAACCGGGGCGAGCGCAAGTCATCGGGGCCAGCGCCCATGAGCGCACCAACAGGCCGGATATATTGTTGCAGTCTACAACGTGTTTTCAAAGCGCGGACGTTCTTGCAAAACGGGGGAGTCCATATATTACGTTAGGCCGTCGCTAAATCGGCTTTGTTGCGTTAGCTGAAATGGCTTCGGTGCGTATTCAGAAGCGGCCCGAGAAGGAGATAGGAATTAAGACGAGTTAACGCGTTTCCTTCATGATGGAATAACCCTAGTTGAGGACACCCATGTGAAGACCCCGCAGAAGCCATTCGCCTGAGTTCAAGGCAAAAGTGGCGTTGGCGGCGCCGCAGGAGACAAAGCATTCGTCGCGTTGGTCAAGCAGTTTGATCTTCATCCGGTCCAGATTCAGGACTGGAAGTGACCTTAACCCCGAATTCGTAGCGCTTGTGAGCGTTGCCCTTACCCAACCCCTTCCTTCCGCGGCATTCTTCGCGGCAAGCTCAAGTCGTTGACCACCAAGGAAAAGCGCTGGCTAAAGCCCCGTCAGGCGGTGGGAGCTGGTCATTGGGTATCTAAAGAGCAATCAGCCCATACATCGCTGCTGGCTGGATGGCGCGATTGGTGACGCGATCCACGCCGCACGGTGCGCAGTGGGTTACAACCTGAGCTGGTTACTGTGAGCAAGGTTCGTTTGGAGCGAAAAGCTTCGCTCCTTTCTCTCGCTGGTTAACCATCTACAGCACGTTCATAAGCTCACATTGAAGTTTACAGGGGCAACCAAATATGGGCGGATCTGAAGCAGCGTGAACAAGGTGCATTCACGAAACCCAGTTGTGAGCGACTGTCTGGATCGCTTTTGGCTCTCATTAACCCTTCAATTCATTTACCTACTCGATAGCGCTAACTTTTTCGATTCTCGCGCATTTTTGTCGAATCTAAAATTGACGTATAAGTTAATTTAGTCGATATCTGGGTTGAAACCCCTAAACTGGGGTATCGTCGGAAAGGTTCTTCGGAGCTACGGCTTCAGCGAGTCGAAGACGCTCACGCATGGCATGGGAACGCTTGCGGGCAGGAAGATGGTTGCTAATTTCGAGGGCTAGTGCGAACCACGCTGAGCGAGCCGCCTCGGAGATCGAGATTCTTGGGCGTTCGGCGATCGTCTTCTCATAAAGTTGGGCAATCCGGGTGGCGGCTGCGTTTAGACTGTAGCGGCTGACTACGATTTCGCGGCCACGGGCGCCAAGAGAGGCACGCCGGCCAGGATCGGCCAAGAGTTTTACGAGATGCTCAGCAAGCTGGGGACCCCCGGGTTGGCCGTTACCGATACCATAAAAACCTTGCCTGAAAAATATAACTTCGTGACTTTCGTCGAACGGCACGTTAAATCCCCGCTCCCCTTGCACGATGAGAGGTTTGCCATGGGCAAGACCGCGCAAGGCCGAATAGCCCATGCCGAGAACAATGTCAGCCGCAGCATAGGCGGGCCGAGGGTCAAGCGCTGCACCAGCAAGCGTTACTACCTCGCGACGGTGGCGCTGATTTACCATGGCTGCGCGCATTCGCAACTGATCCGCAGCCTGCCCATCACCGACAATAATTAGCCGTACTGGCCAAGCATCAGCCAGTAGATCGACGGCGTCAATTGCATCGACAAGAGCGTCTAGTTTTAAATCAATAGCAAGGCGGGATACTATGACTACGAGCAGTTGATCTGGATTAATACCGTGTATCCTCCGAAAGTCAGTCCCTTCATTGGCTGGATGGTTAGCATCGATATCGACTGGCGGTTCCATCACGCCCACGCTGCTGCGATGAGTAAGCCGGGCTTCCTCAGCCAGTTCCTCAGTGCCCATAAGCAAAGGTGTGACGCGCGGAATCAGGGACATTACCGACATACTGAGCACCGTGCAAACGAGAGGTATCCCGAGAAACAATCCCGCCCCGAATACAGCATCTAGACAAGGAGGCCACTCGTAGGCATGCACAAGATCGACCTTTTCTGACCGCACCAAGCGAGCGAGTTGGAATATGCGGTTAGGAGCTGGCCGGTAACGCAACCGGTAAGCGGGAACATAACGCAATCCCTTACTAGCGATATAATCCTCAAGGGGCCCAGGAAGTGCGTAGACAATGGCCTCGTGCCCGAGATCACGAATAGCGGCGGCCAGATCAATAGCATTAAGTTGACTGCCGCCAATAGCGAGTTCATGAGGATAAACAATAATTTTCATGTTTGGCTTGTTATAGCTGTTAAATAGGAACGGTGCGTCCACTGTTTCCATAGCGGCTATGCTTGAACGGGCTTATCGGCGTTGCGAATATCCCGGATATTCCCTTGGACTCGACGTAATCCAGCGATAGGCTGGGAATAGCGGCACCCTGTATAAACCAGACAACCTAAGCTTAATCAAAGTAAGTAATTCGTGAATTCTCTCCGAATCCGCCCCCAATCTTCGAAGACTACAAATAATCCCTAAAATCTGAAGTAGCAGAGCATGGCATCCATCACGATGCCGATATTATCCAGGGTACCGACCTGAAAAATTCTCGGGTCGCTCCCCTGACTCAGAACGGCACGCAATGTGACAACCGCCATGGCATAGAAATAGGCCAGAATCAGCTCCTTGTCGATTCCGTTGAGCCGCGAACGTAGGAATTCCCAGCGTGTTTGCGGACTCGCGCGAAACCGATCAATCCCAGCAGACATATCGGCTCGACATGGCCCTAAGGTCAAACGCTTTTCCCTAAAGCTGGATAGACGCTCTTGCTATTAGTGCCATGGGCGCTCGGCGACGAGACGTCGACCACACCAAGAGAGAGTAACGCCAAAACTACACAGCGCCGGCTTCATTCGCGATGCCGCCCTTAATCGCTTCAGTGGGTATCTGCATGACCGCAACCTCCCGAACTGATCTGCTTATTTCTGGATAAGCTGCGATACCCAATCCCCAAAATCCTTTAGACCGCCCCATCCATGGATACCTTGATACCAGTAAATCCAGCCGCCCACCAGCGCCATAATCAGGCATGCGAACAGTCCAATGCTTAGCGGTTTCCCCATCCGGTTTGTAGAGTTTGCAGATTTCCCAAATCCGGAAGCCGTCGCATGGGTCCAGGTCAGCATACGTCGCACCGTACGAGGCAACCTGTCGGGCGCCACCAAAGTCACCAAGGTTCGTAGCGAATAGAGGCCACCAAGCAGCACCGCGGCCGTGCCAAACCCGAATGCCAGCGGGTAAGGCAAAACATAGAAACTGCCAAAAACTAGTCCGATCAAAGGTAGATAGATCAGGTTGATTTTCAGGTTCGCGGTCGACCAAGCAAAACCACTCAATCGCCGGACCAAACCATAAATGATAAAGCAGTGGAAAATATAGGCACCAAAAAACGCCATGCCGGCGCCGTCCAGGCCGTACCGATCCACGCATACCCAAGCCAGGCCCAGGTACACGGCAGTCCAAGCCGTTTCGCTCCAGAAGAAGAACCCCTGGGCGCCTTTAGCCACGATGATGAAACCCATCGGCCAAGAAACGATCCTGAGCGTCATTCCGAGACATAGCCAGCGCAAAGCCCCCACCGCTGCCTGGAAGTCGGCGGTGTAAAACAGGCTGATGACCACTGGCGCCAGCACTAGGGTGGCGATGATACCCGGCCCAGCCAACAGTAGGCTGATTTCAGCCTGCTCGTTTACCAGGCGGTTACATGCAGTCTTGTCTTGGGCCACGGCCGTCAGGCGCGGATAAAAATCAGCGCCCATGGCCTGTAGCACGAATCCTACATACATACCGCCCAGCGCCCAAGCCGATTGGTACAAGCCGGCGGCTTCGACACCAACCTTGCGGAGCACGATCAAGCGGATCAGGTAAGCGGCCCCCATCATCATCAGGCCGCTGGACATAAAGACCAGCCCTAGCTTCAACAGGGCAAGCTGTTCGTCCCGAAGGTCGCGCTTGCCTGGCAAGACGGCTCGAATGGGTATCTTGCGGCTGTACCACCATGAGGTCGCCAGCGTAAGTGCGGCAAGGCCGACCAGGGATGGCACGATGCCTTGCTCGCCAAGGACATACACAATGGACAGACTGACCAGGGTGCTGAATATTCCCCCAGAATATTCATCTTCGCCAGATCGCCAATCCGCCGCATCCCTTGAATCAAGGCGCCCTGGCTATCGGATACCACGCGCAACAGCACGGCGAGCGCGAGCAGGGCAATGGCCCCGGCATAGCGAGTGTCGCCAAACGTGATTTCGGAGATTGCCGGAGCCAAGGCGGCAAGCACGAAGGCGCCGAGAACGCTCAGGAACAGCGTGGTACGCCGCAGTACCGCTATGGTCCGCGCGATTCGTTCCGTATCCTCGGAACCCGCTGCCTCGGCGATCTGCCGCACACCGCTGCTGTTGACGCCCATGCCGGCGATACTCAGCGCCAAATCAAACACAGCGCCATACATGCCGAGCAGCCCAACTCCGGTGGGCCCCAACATGATCGCCATACCTTTGGTACGCACGATGCCGATCAGAACATTTAGGAAAGAAGAACCGCCGACGATGGCCGATGATTTCAGAATCCCGCCATAGCTCGACTGCCGAGATTCCTTTGTGGCGCTATCTCCCGCGCTACTCATTCCACTAGATCGGAACCTGATCAACTAAGTGTTGGGCGATGGCCAGGCTGGCTGTCGCGGCGGGACTTGGGGCATTGAGAACATGCAGGGCATCCGCTCGGACCCGCAAATCAAAATCTTGGACTAGATCACCCGCCGGACTCATAGCCTGTGCCCTAACCCCAGCGCCGCCCGGTTCAAGATCTTCGAGGCGAAGCTCGGGAACTAGCCGCTGCAGTGCTCGACAAAAGCGACTCTTGCTAAGCGACTGGGCCAGTTCAGTGCGAACCATATCCGGATGCTTCCGGAGAAATCGAGGGAGACCCGGAAAAAGCAGCGTATCTAGGAGGTCCCTAAGATTGACTTGCGAAAACCGGTATCCTTCGCGGGAAAAAGCGAGTACGGCATTGGGACCGGCTTCGACACCACCGTGAATCTGCCGGGTGAAGTGGACACCCAGAAAAGGAAACCGCGGGTTGGGCACAGGATAAATCAGGTTGCGTACCAAGGCTTGGGCCGCTGGTTTGAGTTGAAAATACTCACCACGGAATGGAACGATCCGCGTTTGTCGAACTTCGCCTGCAAGTTCGGCGACTCGGTCGCAATGAAGCCCAGCGCAGTTGACAAGGAAACCGGCCTTGAATTCCGCCGTCGCCGAACGCACGACCCATTCGTCACAAACCTTCTCCAGGCGCTCGACTTTCACCCCAGTGACGATCGTTCCGCCACGCTCCTGAATTTTAACCGCCAGCCGGTCACACACCCTCCGGTAGTCGACGATGCCTTCCTCCGGTACATGGGCTGCCGCAAGACCGTGAGCATGCGGCTCGATTGCCGCGAGTTCCTGGCTGTCGAGTTTCCTAAGCCCCTGTAATCCGTTCGCGGCGCCACGTCGCAAGAGTTCATCGAGACGCGGCAGTTCATCCGGCGTCACCGCAACCACGACCTTGCCGCAAATTTCGTGCGGAATATCTTCGGCACGGCAGAACGCTACCATCTGGCGAATGCCAGCGACCGCCATTCGGGCTTTGATCGACCCCGGCGCATAATACAAGCCCGCATGCAGCACACCACTGTTGTGAGTGCTCTGATGCGCACCCACAGTGGTTTCCTTTTCGAGTAAGGTAAGCTGCGTCTTGGGAAAGCGCTCGAGCCATCTGTAGGCGGTGGCCAGCCCGACCAGTCCGCCGCCAACGATGATGACGGATTTTGGGATAGCCAACGTTAGGCCTTCGAAGCGAGTCGAACTGCCATTTCCAGCGCGGCAATCACGCGGTCTTGATCCGCAACGGTCAGGTTGGGAAACAACGGCAGAATGATCCCAATGTCCTGGGCAACCTCGCTTTCCCGGAGCTGACGGCAGGAGCCTTCGGCACAGTCGCAGCCCGCGCCCCGGCCGCCGCACGACCAGGTTCCTGGCGGATAGGCAACCTCCCGGTGCGCGCACATGACCCCGCGGCGGGTCGACACCCCCGCATCGAGCATGGACTGCATCACCTGACGCTGGTCAATACCAACCGGCAAGCGAACGCAGAAGCTTTGCCAAGTACTACGTGCCCAGTCCGGTTCCTCCGGTAGGCCGAGACCCGGAATATCACCGAGCTTGGCGATGTAGCGCTCGGCCAACTGTCTGCGCTGCGCGATGATTTCCGGCAGACGCTTGAGCTGCTCTCGACCCACGGCAGCCTGAATATCGGTCATGCGGAAGTTGTAGCCGAGCAGCGGGTAGGTTTCGAAAATGACCTGGCTGGAACCATGGCGCACAGTATCGGGAACGCTCATGCCATGCTGGCGCAGCAGCCTGAAGCGCTGATCCCATTCCGGGTTGGCGGTGGTAAGCATCCCACCGTCGCCGGTGCTGATGATTTTGCGCGGGTGGAACGAAAAGCAGGCGATATCGGCGTGTGGTTTACCGATTTTCTCCCACTGCCCCTGCCACAAGATCTCGCTACCGATGGCGCAAGCGGCATCCTCAATGACGGGTAGCGAATGACGGCGGGCGATTTCGAGGATAGCCGCCAGATCACAGGGCATCCCCAGCTGATGGACGCATAGGATGGCGCGTGTCCGCGCGGTCAGCGCCGCTTCGAGTTGCCGCGGATCGAGGTTGAAGGTGCCTGGTTCAATGTCCACGAATACCGGCGTGGCGCCGCAGTAACGAACCGAGTTGGCGGTAGCGATGTAGGAATGACTGACGGTGACCACCTCATCCCCCGGTTCAACACCTGCAGTCAGCAGTGCTAAATGCAGGGCGGTGGTGCAATTGGAAACCGCACAGGCATACGGCGCGCCGACCCATTCCGCGAACTCCCGTTCGAAGGCGGCGACCTCGGGACCCTGGGTGATCCAGCCACTTAGGATGACGCGCCGCGCCGCTTCCGCCTCACTTTCGCCCATTACGGGTGTGGCTATAGGTATCATGCGGGGTTCTCCTGGTAATGCGTGCGCCACCACTCGACCAGCCGGGTTAGCCCCTCTTCCAGACCAACCCGCGCCTTGAATTCTAACAACCGCTCGGCCCGGCCGGTGTCGGCGAGGCGTCGTGCGACCGGGTTAACCGAGCGCTCCGGCCCGTATTCCGGAGCGAGATTGGAACCCATGACCTTGAGCAGAGCTGCCGCCAGCTCGTTAAGACTGGTTTCTGTCCCACTTGCGACGTTGAATACCGCATCGCTCACGTCCGATTGCAAGGCCAGGACGTTGGCGCGGGCAATGTCTTCAATGTAAACAAAATCCATGGTTTGGGTGCCGTCGCCGAGAATCAGTGGCGGCTGCCCCTTGGCGATGCGCTCCATCCAACGGATCAGGACCTCAGTGTACTTGCCGTGAATGTCCATGCGCGGCCCATATACGTTGAAGTAACGCAAGGCGACATAGGAGAGTCCGTACATATCGTTGAACGACCGCAACAAACCTTCCAGCATAACCTTGCTGGCACCGTACCAAGTACGGTTATTGTAGGGGTGCTGCTCCTCGGTCGTCGGAAAGTGGTCCGCGAGACCGTAAACCGAAGCCGAAGAGGCGGCCACCACTTTTTTTACGCCAGCGGCCTTGGCTGCGTCCACCACGTTAAAGCTACCGTCACACATGACTTCCATCGCCTCACGCGGCTCGGCCGCACAAGCAGTGATCCGTATGGCGGCCATATGGATCACCGCATCCATGCCTTCGGCGGCTGTTCGTACGGTGTCGAAATCGCGAATGTCGCCTCGCAGCAGGGTGACTCGAGGATCCTCAAGCGCTTCCCGAACGTTAGCCAACGTACCTCGACTCAGATTATCGAGGATGACGATGCGGGAGGGATCATGTTCGCGCAGCAACAGGTCGATGGTCGTCGACCCGATAAGACCGCACCCCCCTGTGACAAGTATGTTGGAACCAGTAATTTTCATAAGCGCCTTAATTTCACAGTACGCGGGCGGGATTACCCACTACCCGGCTATTTTTTTCCACGTCACGAATCACGGTGCTGCCGAGTCCCACCAATGCACCGCCGCCGATCCGCAAACCATTCATAATGCTGGAGCCGCTACCGACGTAGCAGGCTTCGTCAAGAACCGCACCGCCCGCGAGAGTCACATTGGAACCGATCAGGCTCCAGTCGCCCACGACCACGTCGTGATGGATCACGGTATTGGGCAAAATGCAGACATGTGAGCCGATCACCGCGTTGCTAGTGACGACCACCCCGGCCATGATCAGAAGATTTACCCCGAGTGACGCGATTACGGACACGCTGGCCGAAGGATGAATCACCTGCGCGAATCGATCCCGCGGAATTCCCAATCCCTGAATAAGCGCTTGTCGGCTACGGTAGGAAGCAGGGCTTCCCGGAACAGCCAATACCTGGGCATCAGGAAAGCGCGCGAACGCCTCCCGGCCAAGCACTGGGAAACCGTTCGGGGTAATGCCCTGCTTCTCCAACGTATCGTCGACGAAACCGATTAGCTGATACGCCTCACCTAGACAATCCTGAGCTTCGATGGCATTGCCGTTGTAGGGAAAAATTAACAGGGGTATTGGCTTCCGCATGTTTCTAGCTCAGCCTAGTTACACAGCTTACAGCTAGCGAGCGGCAAGCTGCACAACGGCCTTACTGACCTCCTCGCACTGGGCGCGGCTCAGTTCAGGGAACATGGGTAACGACAACACTTCGTTGGCGGCCTGCTCGGCATGGGGGAAATCCCCGACTCCGTGACCTAGGTCAGCATAGGCCGGCAACAGATGAACCGGAATCGGATAATGGATGCCAGTCTGTATACCCGCCGCCAGCAAGGATTTTTGCCATTCCTCCCGCTGCCGGGTACGGATCGCGTAGATGTGATACACATGGCGCGAGTAGGACATTTCGCTAGGTAGTGGGACACCACTGTTGGACAAGAACTCCTGGTAATTCGCCGCCGCCGCCCGACGACCGTCGGTCCAGGCATCCAAATGGCGCAGCTTGACGCGTAATACCGCGCCTTGAATGCCCTCCAGGCGATAGTTGTAGCCCTTGAGAACATGCTGATATTTTTGCTCCGCGCCCCAGTCACGTAGCATCCGGAGAGTTCTGGCATACTCGGGATTATTGGTCGTTACCAACCCACCCTCGCCATAGGCACCGAGGTTTTTACCAGGATAGAAGCTAAAACAGCCCATGTCGCCCGAGCCCCCCTACCCGCTGTCCCTTGTATTCAGCACCGTGAGCTTGCGCCGCGTCCTCGATCACAACCAAACCGTGGCGCTTTGCGATGTCTAGGATGGGATCCATATCTGCGGGCTGTCCATAAAGATGGACGGGCATGATAGCCTTGGTCCTATCGGTGATTGCAGCCTCGATTCCCTGCACGTCGATGGTGAAATGGCGCGGATCGATATCCACGAACACCGGTTTGGCTCCCGTATAGACGATCGCGGCTACCGGTCGCCACAAAGGTGAACGGCACCGTTATCACTTCATCACCTGGACCAATACCGGCGGCCAGCAGAGCGAGATGCAGGGCACTGGTGCCGCTGTTCATGCCAATACCTTCACGGGCCCCGCTATAGGCGGCGAATTCCTTTTCGAATTCAACCACCTCGCTGCCCAAGGTAAATTGGCAGGTATCGAGGACATTCTGAATGGCGGCATTGACATCTTCCCTGATGCCCTGATACTGCGCCTTAAGATCAAGAAACGGAATCATGCGACTGCCCTCCCCCGCGACATACGAACACCATTAAGTTGGACGGCCCGGCCCCGCTCCATCATCGAATGCGTGGCCGCCTCGATTAGCTCCACCACCCGCATGCCTAGATTACCGTCGGTGATCGGCGACCGGTTGTTAGCGATACACTCAGCGAAATGCTCAGCCTCAATTTTCAAGGCCTCTGTCGTCTCTAATCGTGGAGCCCACATATCCCCACTGCGGTAGCCAACCCGCATTTCGTTAATCTGCTGGGGATCGCTGACGAAGCTGACCCCCTTATCATACACTTTAATTTTTTCGCTGGACTCCATGTCGTCATAGGAGATCATTTTCTGGCTGCCACCGATCATTATTTGACGGACTTTGACTGGCGCCAACCAGCTGACATTAACGTGCGCAATTATTCCGGAGTTATAAAACAAGGTGATGTAGGCCAAACTCTCTGGCGTTCCTGGGAAATGATTGGTACCGACTGCCGATACCGCCTCCGGCCGCTCCTCCAAAAGAAAGTCGAGAATAGAAAAATCATGCACTGCGAGGTCCGAAATAACATTGACGTCGCGTTGAAACAACCCGAGATTGATCCTGGATGAATCGTAATAATAGACTTTCCCTAGTTCGCCGGCTTTGATCAAATCACCCATCTTGCGGACCGCGCCGGTATAAATGAACGTATGATCGACAATCAGCACCTTCTGCATTTTCTCAGCTAGCTCAACGAGTTGCTGTGCTTGCTGGGATGTTTCCGTCATCGGTTTCTCCAGCCACAAGTGCTTACCCGCTTTAAGCGCCTCCATTCCCAATTGGAAATGAGTACTGACAGGAGTCGCAATAGCGATCGCATCAATCGAAGGATCTTCCAAAAGATCCTGGTAGCGTGTGGTGGTCTTGACCGAAGGGTAGCGTTTGCTCACGGTTTGCAGCTGATTGGGATCCAGATCCGCTACCCCGACCACCAAAAGCCCCTTGGATTCAGCGAAATTTCTAACTAGGTTTGGTCCCCAATAACCATATCCTATGACACCTATATTGATCATCTCGACGCCCTTAATAATTTTTGATTTGATTCAAGTTTAACCCTGTTAATCAGACAAAACACATATATCATTCACTTTGCCTTTTACCATTTTCAGTTTCTCGGGTGTCGCCGATGACTCGGGCGGGAACTCCCGCGACGATGGCGTAATCGGGAACATCGCGGGTCACCACAGCGCCAGCACCAATTAATGCGCCTTCGCCGACAGTAATACCACATAGTAGAGTGGCATTACTGCCAATCGACGCGCGGGTCTTGACGTTGGTGCGAATCACAGCCCAATCAACTTCGGTTTGAAGTGTACCTTCGGCTGTGACAGCCTTGGGATAAACGTCATTGGTAAACATCACACCATGACCTACGAAAACGCCATCTTCAATGTCAACCCCCTCGCAGATGAAGCTGTGGCTGGAAATCTTACAGTTGGCGCCAATCACCGAACCTTTTTGTATCTCTACGAAAGTGCCTATCTTGGTCCCATCCCCTATCTGGCAACCATAGAGGTTCACCAAGTCCGGATGATGGATCACTACCCCGACACCCAACCGAACGTCGTTATTAACCATTTAAAATAGCTCCGAAATTTTATTCATCCAACCCAACAAAAGATTATTACGATTAAATCGACAAATTGAGCGGGGCCTCTTGCATAATTTGCGCTGTTGAACAATGCAAACAAAAGGCTATGCGACATTTGGTGCGCTCAGGTAATTTATCAGCATAGAACTATGCGCGCTAAATGCGAACTGATAGCCACAGAACGCTTGTCCGACAGTTTTTAAGAGCACGCCTTTTCATCAATTTTAACTGCTACAAAACACAAAAAATGTAACGCACGGACCATGCCATTTTAATAACCCATGGAAACAACTTGTTTTTTCGGATGAGTTGATCGGCCAAATCCTAATAATGTCATTTTATCTGACACCGCGAAGACCGTTTTTAGATTTAGCAGTCTGCTTAAGCTCACGGTAATCACGGGATGCCTGCTGGCACTGAGGGATCCATCTTTTTGAGATGTCCGAAAGCCAAAATCAGACTTTGCGTCCTACGATATAGTCTTTGAAAAGCCCCAGGTAATTTAGAGGTAGTCTGTTGTAAGTCACGCCGCCTAGGCGTGACTCGGCCGGTCGGCGATGATACGGGGCTTTAGCCAAGCACCCGGCAGCGGATCGAGACGTCAACGCTAGATTCAAACAATAGGTCAATGGTGACAATGGGCCGAACCTAGCCGATCAGCTCGAACCAGACAATACGGTGGTGCTCTTCCAAGAAAGCTTGCATCACCTAAAAAGGCGAGCGGGATCCCCTTAAACAAAGAACCACCAACGCCTTGATCCGCTACCGCTCGCTGGTCGTCACCACGCCGCGTTCGCCGCGATGGAACACAGGGCGGCCCATTCACTGGGCTATTTGGACCTCGAAATGACCACCTTTTCTAAATGGCATAGATAGACTAGATGCCATATAAGTAACGAATATCTCAAGGGTTGTCGATTCTTTCGCCTAACCTTCTACTCAATACGTGAGGTGTTCTGTGACAGAACACCTCACGTATTATCCTGGCCTTTCTCAAGCTCTAACCGCAGCCGAATCGCCGCTCTAATGACAGCCGACTGCACCCCCTCGAACAGCGGATCTTGGCGTCTTATGGTCGTCATCGCCAACTCCAACAGCCCCAAAGCTTTGTCGTCCAACTGAACAACGTCAATCGAATCATGCACCTCATGATCCTCACCCAAACCAACACTGGAGAGGCCTTTATCACGTTCGATGAGGAGCGGAATGGATTCCTTGATCCATCGGCTTTTGCCCTTTTTACCATAGCGATTTTCCACTGCTTTGAGTAACTCAAAGCGCAACGAATGGGCGAGTCGATAGCTAGTCTTACGTGTGCTCACAAAGTAACCAGAATATTATTTTTTAACTTTTGATACTTCTTTTTCCAATGCCTCCAGAAACCGCTTCCAGTGTTCGCTCAACAAGGCTAGATCATTCCAGTCATCGCTATCTACAGACGGAATTACAAAGCCGCGGATACTGACGCTGCTCATGATTTTCTTCAGAACCTTGGCGTTGGCCGTTTGACCGAGATTAACCCGAGTCTTTGGTCTACCCACACGATTCGCCCCCCCTTCCCTATCGGTGTTGGGTTGCTGAGATTTCGCTTTCAGAAACGATTCGACCTTCTTCAAATCTTCACCGCTGATCACAAGATCGCTAGCAACTTTTCTGTGCTCTTCATCTTGAATCCGACTCAGATAGCCGGCTTTCTCAATATTGTTGAGATCACCACGCCTCAAGCTTGATCGTACATCCTCTGGGCCGGAAATGATGCTTAGGTAATGCGATGCCCTTGACCGAGACATGCCGGTTAACTCGGTCAAAACGGTAATCGAAACCTTGTTTTCATCAAGTGCTTCGTACTCTCGAACAATTGCCTCGATATTGCATACCCTTTCCCATGCAGTAAGGTCTTCCCTCTGCATATTTTCGATGTACTGGATATTCCGAAGATAGACCGGCTTTTCCTGAAGAACCCATGCTGGGATGACGGTCTTGCCGGCGATGACGGACGCTAAAAATCGACGTTCACCGAAGGCAATACGAAAGCGATCGCGATATCGGTACACCTTGATGGGTTGTTGAACCCCGACGGATTTAATCGACGTAGCCAGTTCCTGAAGTCCGTCCCAGAAGCGCTGTTTGTTCTTGTCATTCCCAATAACCTTTTCGGGTGCAGCCAGATCTTCCACAGTGAATCCGGTTCGCCGCGGGTTTTCTTCGTCGACTTCTATTCGACTAAGCGGGATCAGTTCAACGTTGACTCCTCCGCCTTCCTCCTGCCCTTGTCTGATTGAGTCGGCTATTTCACTGCTTAACGGTGTCCCAATGAACCGTTTCTTTTTTGTTGTCATGCAAACATTCTCTCGTATACCAGTTCGCAAACCGCTTCTGCTTCGATTCGTGCAGGGTCGCTAGCTGACAAATCCAAAACACTTTTAGGATCTGAAAGAGGATGATCAGACTCAGCAAAAGCAATCCGTTGGCCGAGTTTGACTGGAAACAAGAGATCAGCAATTCCTGGATCGCTGACGAGTGTCTGAAAGAGCCCCTCGTGTAAAGCAACGCCTTTTCGGAACATGTTGGGAAGAATGCCAACGATGTGTAGTTGATTGTTCTTTTGGCGTCTTTTCATTTCCCGCCGCCAAAGTTGCAACATCCCATGCAGCCCCTCTATCGTCTGTGGTTCCATGCTGGTTGGAATGATGATGTGAGTTGCCGCCCGTACTGCACTGATTGTCAATGGCCCTTTTGACGGACTGGTGTCAACGATCGCAAGGTCATAATTAGCCTTGACGTCCTTCTGAGCCAGAAACAGGCTGAGTCGTTCGTAGACCTTCTCGATTACTTCACCTGCTCTAACTAACTCGACCGATCGAAGTTTGAATCCATTACCTGGGAGTACATCCAGGTTCTCTAATCGCGTCGGATAAGGAACAACTAGCCCGCTGAAGTAAATTTCAGCGCTCGACGACCGTCCGTCCCAATTGTCATCGGTTATTTCATCAAAATCAGGATGAATCGGAGGCAATAGACCGTCTGGGTCGGTTTTGTCGATATCCATCGATAAGAACCGTCGGGAGTAATTGCATTGTGCGTCAAGATCAATTCCAAGTACCCGTTTGCCTTTGCGAACGAAGTATTCTGATAACAATCGGCAAAGCGTTGTTTTACCTACACCGCCTTTGTTTTGTACGGTGGCCAGCACACGCATGAGCTTGATTCCCGGAGATTATTGAGATTGATCGCTAAATGCCATACACTACAGGTTTATAAATACCATACAATGCAGGCATTGTAAAATTTCTCTATCGTATTGTCATGTCTAGGGTGTATGGAAGATCCATGGGAATCGTAATGAGCTTATCGGACAAATTTGGGCGAGTGGAATTGAAAAGCGAGTTCGGATCTTTAATCTTTTTTTATTGATTTGGATAGATTTGAAGCCCAGATTATGACGATAGATCAGCTGGTTAGAGAAATTTAACGGACACCTTTGGGAGCATGCCAAGACAATTTTGTGCAACATCCGGACGAAATTGGGCGATAGGCCGGACAGAATTGTGTTTGTCGGACGAATTTGTGCGATCCAAGACGGTTGATCGCTATGAAGTCCGACAAAATTGTGTACGCACGGATCACCGACCATAAAGTATTCATGAACCGATATTCGCATAGATAGGTAGGTAGGGTTAGCGACCTTGGAAGGAGGGCAATTCTGAGGAAAATTAGAATGGCATTAAATCTAAAAAAAACATAGTTTTAGCTTAAATCTAGGCGGGTGTTTCGTGACAGAACAGTTAAGCGTCGATCGAGATCTAGCGTCCGAATTCAAGGAATCTAACATCCTTATAAAGCATAGTGCGACCATTCAGATCACTAACCGAATCTCCATGGTTGCCCGCCGTATTTCTAACGTCTTACTAGCGAATGCGCGCAAGACTTCTCCAGCGGCGGAAGTTCATGAGATCGAACTTGCAGAGCTTCGCCGCCTAATTCGCTACAACTCTCGCAACGTCGATCATTTATATGTAGCTATTCGTTCATTGTTTGATACTAAGGTTCGGTACAACATCTTTAATAAGGACAGCGCGACTTGGGGTGAGCTGCATTTGCTCGCGGAATATCAAGTTACCGATGACAAGATTCTCCGTTATGCATATCCGCCCAGTATTCGAACTCGGCTGATGAGCCCAAATCTATATGCGAGACTTGACCTCGATGTTCAGAATCTGCTGGCGAGTAAGCATTCATTAGCATTGTGGGAATATTTGACGGATGCTTTGGGTGCCAAGCGAGCCTCAGCAACCCTGACGATGCCACTCGATGAATTTAGGGAGTTGATGAGCTTACAGGCAGATGAGTACGAGGACTTCTGTGATCTTAATAAGCGCATTATCAAACGCTCGGTTACTGAGATTAATCAACACACGAAGATTCGCGTAACCGTCGACGTCCGACGCAAGGGCCGAAAGCCTGAAGGCCTAATTTTTAGAGTCGCTCGTGTTAGTGCTAAGTCAGATGAAAACGTGATTCAGGGTGATCGGGCGACCACGACGTCTGATCAATCGGATTCGGTGATCTCAGAACATATCGACACGCTTCTGCATATCCTCAAAACTGAATTTGGATTGCCAACAGAAGCGGCATCACAAATTTGTCGGACTTATGATGCTGCCATCCTTGAGGGCAACCTGAACATAATTCGAAGTGCGATTAAAAAGGGTAGGGTAAGGAATGTAGCCGCCTATACGATTGGCGCGTTGAAGCAAAACCTGGATCGTAAAGACGTTGGTCTAGGCGAGACGCAACAGGGCGAGTCTGGCTTCACAAATCTGTCCGATGAAGGTGAGGGCACGGAAGAAAAACTTCAGCGTGCTGCCAATTGGTACGAAAACATTGAGCCTATTCGACGACAAAGATTGCTTGATCTCTTCATTGCCGGTTTGGGACGTCAAGAAGACGATCAAGTCAGGAATGTCTACATGCGGGAAGGCCCCAATCACCCAATTGTCCGTCGAGCGTTCCTTCTTCATGTCGCGTCGAAAATCGATCGAGGACAGAAGTAAGCAGAGCTATCGTTTCAGATAGGCGAAGCAAAGCGTCATGAGGTGATAGATCGTGAAGGAGCGACTAAGGTCTGAGAGTTATCAGATCAAATTGACGAATGAGCGGAGAAGGGTAAGGGCAGGGAAAGGGGGGCAATGGTCTTGAACTCTCGGGGGGCGGCGCAGGCTCCAAAGGTCCGCGCGCTTGCGGTGCTTGGTCTAACGCCCCGGGGAGTACCGGTCGTTATGGGCCGCCGTGGAGTCGATCGCGCCCAAGATCGGTTGCGCGTCGCGGACAGGGATGTGTGCAGCGCGAAGCGATCGATGCCGGTGTCCGCCCAGGGGTGACCACGGCCGAAGCCCAGCGCGTTTTTCGCCCAAGGCGGAGCTCGACCGCCGACCCAAGCCCTGAGGGATTTCATCGACCAGCAGCGTAATACCTTTGGGATCGAGCCGATCTGCAAGGTTCTGCAGATTACCCCGTCGGGTTATCGACACCACGCGGCAATGTGTCGCGAGCCGCGCCGGCGTTGCGCAAGGACAGCTCCAGCAGGGCAGACTGGCAGACCACTAGGAGCGGCAGTTCGTCGTTCTGAGCTCGTATTGCCGATGCGAATGAACAACGCGCAGCAATCAATTGGACTGCGGCGATCAGCGCGACTCTCGAATGGCTTCCCAAGCATGCATGAGGGAGAACGTCACCACGTTTGCGTCGGTTGGTTGTGTGGAAATTTGCTCAAACTGCTGCCAGCGGTAGGCGTAGCTGAACCCGAGGCGCCAATTTCTAGTGAACTCCCAAGCTAGCCCTAACGACAGGTTCAGAAAGTCCCGGCTAAAGTTATTGACCAAGGTGTTTCCGGCTAATGAATCGCCGATAGCATCGCTATGCTGGAAATTGCCGGCGACATCCATAACGACGTCCTCGGTGAATTTGTATGAATAGTTCACGAAAGCGTTGTTGAATTCCTGAACTTGACCGATAGCGCTGGGGTTGATAGCCCGTGAATAGCCTATCGAGAAGTTGGAGTGTCGGTCGGAATAGCCCAAGCTGACGTTGGCAACGTCACCCAGCTTTATTTCGGAGGACTGCCTCTCTATGGTGGTAGCGGCCTGGCTTTCTATCCAGCGCAGTCCACCGCCGGCACTAAGGAACCATCTTTCGCTGATTGCATAGTTTCCACCCAGTTGAAAGCCATACAGGCGCTGGGTTGATGAATTAGGCGTGGTAAATTGGACGTCGGAGAAGAAAAAGCCGCCGTTCAGAGATAGGCGCCGGCTCCACGTGTAATCTCCACCCAGTCGGCCCCAGTAGGTGTCGTTACCGTTGAAGTTGAACTGCACCGGCTCATTATCGGAGATCAGAAAGTTTGTTTTGGAGTAGCCAGTCTCTGCGATGAGACGGGTGCGCGGGTTCCACTGCCAACTCCATGAGGGCGTCACTTGATAGTTTTCGGATAGGATAGCCGGAACTTGGATGCCGGTATCCGTGAGCTGTTGTAAATATGAACAGGCCAGACGGTAGCTACCGCCCAGGTTGAAGGTGCTACGCTCAGTGTTATAGGCGGATGTCACCCCAAAATTGTAACTGTCGCAATCCCAGCGTGCGTCGTCGTAACGGCGGATGTCTCCTTGACCATCAAACTTCAGGTTCCAAGCCTTCGTCGAGAAACCGGCACTGACGCCGGGGGTCAGCTGATAGCCGAAGACCGATTCCTTTTGGGTGGGGGTAAATTGCATATTATCGTTGTACATGGCCTGCTGCCCGAGGGTTCCTGTCAAATCCCATTGGGCCCCCATGGTACTTCCCGAAAACCCCACCCAGACCAGGACAAGCGATCCGATTTTTTCCCGTCGGCGCACGTCGGTTTCTTTAATGTGGAACTAGATGGAGCTTGATCGGATGTAGCGTGGCTTAGGGCACGACCACGGTATCGCCGCTTTGGAGGAGTATATTTGATTCCAACTGCTCCCCATCCTCGACCTTGCCGTAAGCGAACGGCAGGGAGGTACTGCTGCCGTCGGACGTGCGCCGCAAAATCGCGATGTTGTTTTTCTCGGCGAATGCAGTCAAACCGCCCGCCATGCTGATCGCTTGCATCACGTCGGTTGGTCGCTTGAGCATGAATGACCCCGGGTGGGCGACTTCGCCGGTGACGTAAATTAGGTTGCCCTCAGCGGCGACCAAGCGGACGTTTACTTCAGCACTCGGGATATATTGATCGAGCTTCTTCTTGATTTGGATGGTGAATTCTTCAATGGTCTTGCCAGCAGCCGAGAGGACGCCGGCTAGGGGGAACGACACCGTACCGTCGGGCTGTACCACCACATCCGCGTGGAGGTTTTCTTCCTGCCAGACTTTTATATTGAGTACGTCCCCGGGATTCAGACGGTAGCCTGCATCGGCTAGAACGAAGGAATGGCCGGCAAACCACAGAGAGCCGGCGAGCGGCATTATCCTGAAGAGGCGATGGAACATCGTATACTTGCTACAATTTGACTTTGGGATCGAGCGACCGTCACGCGACGGCTCGATAGCCAAGGATAATCGATATTTGGCTGGATATGAATCGAAAAGTCCGTTCGTTCACCTATTATATTGATCTGGTTTGGCGTCGGAAATATTATTTCCTACTGACTTCCTTGGTCATCAGCGTGGCATCCGTGCTGGTCGCCTTTTCCCTGCCCAGGACATACCGCTCGACCGCCACCCTTCTGATGGACGTGCCGGTCCCGAAAACCACCATTCAGTCGAGCTTGATCGAATATGGGGGTGAGCAGGTTAAATCCATTTCCCAAAAAGTCATGACCACTCGCAATGTGCTGGCAATCATTGCGGCCGAAGAGCTTTACCCTGAGGCGGTAGGTAACCTAGGTCAAGACGAAATAGAACAATTCAAGGGAAACACTGAAATTCAGTTGCTCAAATCGGATCTTGTCGATCAGCAAAACGCTCAAACGGCCACATCTGTTGCCTTTAGCATCTCCTTTCGCTATACCGAAGCCACCAAGGCGAAGCAAGTCACTAGTCGCTTGGCCGAGCTGTTCATCGAGCAAAATGACCGAGAACGTACCAAAGCGCCACGCGGGTGGCGGATTTTCTATCGACGGAATCGGAGAAGTTGAGCTTAGAAATCGAGGCCATTGATGACAAGATTTCAGCTTACAAGAAACTCCATAAAGACAACTTGCCTGAACAACTGCAAGGAAATCTTTCCGCTCTCGATCGCAAAACAGTGAGCTCAGGGATGCCGAACAGCAGATACGCCTCACAACCGAAAGAATCAACTTCTTGAGCGTAGAGCTGGCTAAGACCCGCCAGGTCGAGCCACCGCCGAGTAACAACACTAGCGATGCTCCATTGCCGCGGGCCGAAGCCCTCAAGGCGCTCAAAGCGCGCTACATAAAGCTTTCTGGAATGTACAGCCCGCTGCACCCAGACGTGATCAGCGTGAAGCGCCAGATCGATGCCATGGACTCTGAAGCCGAGGGTAATTCCGAGGAAGAAGACATTCGTGAACAATTGCTTGAGGCCAGACGCGAAATCGACGGCTGAAGCAGCGATCCTACGCGGATACCCACCCTACGATCCTTGCGCTGAACCACCGAATTGTCAATTTGGAACGGCAGTTGCTCGAAGTGGAGCCGCGCTTGCCGCAGAAATCCGAAACAGTGACGGAAAGCAGCGTCAATCCAACCCTTCTGCTCGTGGAAGCGCAATATAAGACCAGCCAAATGGAATTGACAGCGTTGCAACGGAAGGTGGAATCACTTAAGACAGAACTCGAAACACTGCACCAGCGTGTTCTGACGGCCCCCGAGGTCGAAAAGGGTTATCTCGAACTGCTCCGGGACCGCGACCGCAGTCTAAACAAATACAACCAGCTCAAGGAGAAGTTTCTGGATGCCAAGCTCGTACAGACCCTTGAAGAGGGGCAGCACGGGCAAACCTTGACCATCCTCGAACCCCCGGCGGTTCCCACTCATCCTGACAAGACAGCCAGGAGAAAGGTGGCTCTGGGTGGTATGGCGCTGGCGGTTGCCGCTGGGCTTGGGAGCGTCCTGCTGGCCGAATTATTGGATCCTAGGGTGCGTGGATATCTGGCCCTGTCTGAGCTTACTGGCCTTCTGCCCCTGGTGGTTATTCCTTATGTCGAATCCCCAGGAGAAGTCGAGCAACGGCTGCTCAGGCTACGTCAGCGGCGGCGGATGCTCCAGATTGGCGCCTCTTGTTTCCTTCTAGCGGCCATCCTCGTGGTGTTGCTGTTGGCATTCTCGTCGTCCTTCTCTGGCCGCATGTAGATGAACCCAATAATTAGGCGAAACCTATCATGGATCCAAACGTCAACCGATCAACAGTTCCCGGCCGAACGCCCCAAGACGCATCACATCGAGGCGATCCGCTACACTCAAACCCGGGTCGTCCCCCATCGATCCCGAGGTGTTGCGGGAGCATCGAATCATTATGGGTCTTTATAACGATCCCCGGGCCGATACCTTTCGGGTGCTCAGAGCTAACTTACTGAAACAGCTACGTGATAACGGTTGGAACAGCTCGCCGTCACGAGTGCGACCCCGGGGGTCGGAAAGACTTTCGTGTCCATCAATCTCGCGATTGCTATAGCGATGGAGGCCAATCAAAGCGTCCTTCTGGTCGATGCCGATTTCAGGCGTCCCATTGGTCGCCGATTACCTCGGCATTCCCGCTGGGCTCGGTCTCGCGGATTACCTGGAAGGAGACGTTTCTCTTGAAAGCATCCTGGTCAATCCAGGCATCGAGCGTCTCGTGGTGCTTCCTGGCAGGGATTCTCGGGAAAATGCCTCTGAGCTGGTGTCATCCCCGCAGATGGTTGATCTGGTCCGACAGATCAAGGTCCGCTACAAATCTCGAATCATCCTGTTCGACATCCCACCGTTGTTTGTGGCGGACGACGCTCTCTCCCTCTTAATCCCAGATCGACGGGGTTGTATTGGTCGTCGAGGACGAAGTCAACACACCTGAGGAGGTCCAGGATTCAATGCGCCTTTTGGAGCAAAGTAATCTACTTGGTTTGGTTCTGAATAAATCCCGGCAAATGCCTTCCAGACACCAAATGCACTATGGGTATTATTGACTGGGGAATTAATATCTTTAGTCAACACATTAGCACCTAAGCAAAACTAGTTGTGTTGGTCTCAAATCTGAAGTGCCACACTCACGCTTAGCGTAAGGTGTGCAGATGAAACTGACGCCCTAGGATTCTCGGAGGCGCCATCATTTGAGATCTGGAGGTATGAAGACCGCCGGTGTCTGAATCTGCCCATTTGCCCGCTACCGTGATGTTGCCCAACGGGGTTCGGCTGGAACCGCAGAACCTTAAGCCTGGCGTTCTTAGGATTTGGTTAACTCATCTGGCTGGGCTGCTATGTTTCCCTTCGACCCCGGGCTAAAGATCTATCTGCATCGCGAGTTGGTGGATGACCGGACGGCCTCAATGGACTTGCAAAGTGGGTCAACGCCAACCCCAGCAGCCAGCCGGGACTTCCGCAGCGTGCTCATCAAGTATGGTCTCACCGCCTCGATGAGCTGGCGCCGGAACTGCTAGTGAATGCCTACAGCGAGAGCTTGTTTGGCTAACTGAAGGTGGATGGCTCCATGGGACAACGCCTTAAAATCCAGCGCTAGGCCATGGAGGAGGTCATCGCCTGGATGCGCTGCTACAACCAGACCAGACAGCACTCGACGCTGGCCCATGTCAGCCTAATGCGGTTTGGAGAAAACTGGCTCGCCGATCAAGCCCGGCAGGCCAGTTCGTAGTCCAGCTATGCGATATCCCTAGATCAATACGCCTGAGGATCATGGTATAGCTTCAAGGCAGACATGAAAATTATTTTGATGTCCAGCCAAACCTCCAATGGTTGATATATTCAAGATCATAGCTGACTCGGCGTTCCATTTTGTCCAAGGTGTCGGTTTCACCGCGACAGCCGTTGACCTGTGCTAATCCGGTGATGCCGGGCTTGATGACATGCCTCAACATGTAGCCGTTAATTTGCTTACGGTAATGCTCGTTGTGGGCGACCGCGTGAGGTCTGGGTCCCACGATGGACATGCTGCCCTGTAAGACATTAATGAACTGTGGCAATTCGTCCAGTGACGATTTGCGCAGGAATGCGCCGAGTCGGGTGATGCGCGGGTCATTGCGGGTGGCCTGCTGAACATTCTCCCCGTTTTCCTGAACTCTCATAGTTCTGAACTTCCACACATCGATTGGCTCGCCACGCACACCATAGCGCTTCTGTCTGAAGATCGCTGGGCCAGGCGAATCCAATTTGACCGCGATGCCAATCAAGAGCATCGGCACGGCCAGCACAACAAGCGCGGCGAGCGCCAGAATGATGTCTTCAAGGCGTTTGATCAAACTGTTGATGGGCTGGTGCTTGAAGGGCGAACCGTGGACGGTGACACAGGGGATTCCCTGGACCATGTCGAGACGTGACTGGACCAGATTGAACACAAACATGTCGGGGACGTAGTAGACACTCGCCGTTGTGTCCGCGAGATCGTTGAATAGTTGAGATACGCGCTGTTCTGAGCGCATCGGCATGCTTACAAAAATCTCATCAATCTTGCCGCTCCGCGCCTGTTCAACAAGATCGTTCAAATTGCCGGCAATCAAATGGTCTGGGCAATCGATGCGCCGGTCCTTTTCATAGGCGCGATCATCGAAATAACCGACGAAGCGGTAACCGAGCCAGGGCATGGACCGGAAAGCTTCAGCCAAGCGCAGTCCGAGTGGGTTAGCCCCCACAATCACCACCCGCCTTGAATTCAGCCCCCGCCGTCTCAGGTAACCGAGACACATCCGACCGTATTGGTGTGTCAAGACAAGTGTGACCAAGGCTACTGCGAACCAGCAGGCGGTAAGCAACCGCGACATTTGATTACTGGTATCCAGGAAGAAGATAACAGCCAGAATGACGGTTGCGGCACACAGCCATGCCGAGGCTAGATGCACAGTTTCGCTGTTTCGCGCAGCTACTCGCCAAGAGTAATAGACTTCGTAAAGATCCGCGAATAACTGGAAAAGCAGGGCTCCGCCCAGTGCGTAATAGATATGAACGTTACTGATGACATAGTCAGCCTTTAAAAGGCTATTCAGGATCCATATAGCCACCCACAGAGAGGATACGACGATCGCGCTGTCCATAACGCGGACTAGCGCGATAACCTTCGTGTAATGCGGTCTGATAAATCCGCCGTTATGGAGTTTCTTCATGACTTGCAATATTTCCAAATATAAAACAATTTGTTGCAATGTACGCGCTTTAATAAAGCCACTTCCGTACATTAAGCATGCTCTGTGCCGTCAATAAAAACTCGTTAAAAAATAAAAAGATGCATTTATTTAAAAGCAGGCGATTACGACCAGCCCGGTCGATTGTAAAAATTTTTGACAATCAATGAAGATCAGAAAGTGAGCCGGTACAACATAGGCAAGTAGGGCTTTTGCCTATCACCTGCCGCAATGTTGAAAAGATTTTCACACGTCTGCTCGATAGGTGGAGCGTCGAGTATTGGGCGGTAGCGGCTTTCATAATTGTCTTTAGTCATGATGCCTCTGATTTGCCTTTCAGATTGGACACCTCGAAAAGCTGAACCAGTCCGGATTTTGTGGAGGCTCCAACTCTTGAGAAGATGGCGCCAAAAAACAGTCCATTCAATTCTTACCCGAAGTCCGCGCGCGTGTGCCCAGGGGTAACCACGGCCGAGGCCCAGCGGGTCAAATAGCTTGAGCGGGAGGTCAAGGAACCACGCCGTGCCAACGAGATCCTGAAGTTGGCCAGCGCATTTTTCGCCCAGGCGGAGTTCGACCGCCGACTCAAGTCCTGAGGGACTTCATCGACCAGCAGCGTGATACCTTCGGGGTTGAGCCAATCTGCAAGGTTCCGCAGATTGCTCCGTCGGGCTATCGACACCACGCGGCGATGCGTCGCGAGCCGCCCGGCGTTGCCCCAGGACGCGACGGGACGAAGCCCTGGTGCCGCAGATCGAGCGCGTCTGGCAGGCCAACCTTCAGGTCTACGGGGCCGACAAGGTCTGGCGACAATTGCGGCGCGAAGGCACAACGGTCGCCCGCTGCACAAGGTCAACCGGCAGTTCCGAGCCGAGCGACCGAATCAGCTCTGGGTCTCGGACTTTACTCATGTGTCGACCTGACAGGGCGTGCTGCATGTGGCCTTCGTCCTGGATGCACTAGAACAGGCGCCGTATGTCCGCCAGCCCGAGCGTGACGGCATGCTGATCTGCCACTCGGATCGCGCGTCAGCATTCGCTAGGCCGAACGGCTGGCCGAAGCCGCAATCGAGCCCTCCTTGGGCAGCCAGGACGACAGCGATGACAACGCCCTAGCCGAGACGATCAACGGGCTCTACAAAGCCGAGTTAATCCATCGACGCTCACCCTGGAAGGCATAGGCCGCGGTGGATCTCGCGATGTTGGAATGGGTGGCCTGGTTCAACCACCACCGACTGCTGGAACCTGTTGGCTATATGCCACCCGCAGAGGCTGCGGCAAAAGCCTATCGCCAACAGAAAGAGTTCGCCGAAGTGGCGTGACTCACACGAAATAGCCTCTGATATTTTCGGGGCGGTTCAGTTCGCTCCTAGTCAGGCCCCGTATTGAGCACCACGTCCACCCAATAATTGGAACTATTAAAGGCGCTGGTGGGGAAAACACTAGTCGACCCATACGCATATACCCCGTTTCCACCCGACACGCCGTTAGCCAGTGCACGGAGTGGCGGGTTGTCGACGCCGCTGCTCGTAAAGAAGGTCTGGTCGGCGCTGTAATGGCCCACATTGGTGTGGTAGGAGGCCACATAGACCGTGTTGGCGGTAATCGGTACGGGTGTGGCGAAGTCCACCTGCTGCCAACCGGACGCTGTTTCACCACTGAAGGTGGCTGAGGCCAGCAAGGTCCCGCTGCTCGTCCACAGATTACCGATATGGGTGCCCGTGTTACCCGCCCCTTTAAAGAAACGGATGCCGGTGATGGTGCCATTGACGTCGGAGCGGAACTTGACACCTAACTCAACGGCACTGTCGGGGCCCGCATCCGCAAGTAGCGGCGTCGCCGTGCTCGGCCAAATCGTCAATGCCGTATTCGCTACCCTGATGCTTAAGGTCTTGGTGGTCGTGGCACCGCTGGCATCCTGTACCTGCACGGTGAATTCGGAGGTGCCAGCAGTGGTCAATGTTCCGGTAATTTGGCCGGCCGCACTCAAGGTCAGCCCATTCGGCAACGTTCCGCTGGCGATAGACCAGTTATACGGAGAGGCCCCACCGTCCGCGACTAGCGTCGCTGAATAGGTCGAGTCCACCAATCCAGTAGGCAGCGATGAGCTAGTGATCGTGAGTGCCAGCGACCCCGTATTGAGCACCACGTCCACCCAATAATTGGAACCATTAAAGGCGCTGGTGGGGAAAACACTAGTCGACCCATACGCATATACCCCGTTTCCACCCGACACGCCGTTAGCCAGTGCACGGAGTGGCGGGTTGTCGACGCCGCTGCTCGTAAAGAAGGTCTGGTCGGCGCTGTAATGGCCCACATTGGTGTGGTAGGAGGCCACATAGACCGTGTTGGCGGTAATCGGTACGGGTGTGGCGAAGTCCACCTGCTGCCAACCGGACGCTGTTTCACCACTGAAGGTGGCTGAGGCCAGCAAGGTCCCGCTGCTCGTCCACAGATTACCGATATGGGTGCCCGTGTTACCCGCCCCTTTAAAGAAACGGATGCCGGTGATGGTGCCATTGACGTCGGAGCGGAACTTGACACCTAACTCAACGGCACTGTCGGGGCCCGCATCCGCAAGTAGCGGCGTCGCCGTGCTCGGCCAAATCGTCAATGCCGTATTCGCTACCCTGATGCTTAAGGTCTTGGTGGTCGTGGCACCGCTGGCATCCTGTACCTGCACGGTGAATTCGGAGGTGCCAGCAGTGGTCAATGTTCCGGTAATTTGGCCGGCCGCACTCAAGGTCAGCCCATTCGGCAACGTTCCGCTGGCGATAGACCAGTTATACGGAGAGGCCCCACCGTCCGCGACTAGCGTCGCTGAATAGGTCGAGTCCACCAATCCAGTAGGCAGCGATGAGCTAGTGATCGTGAGTGCCAGCGACCCCGTATTGAGCACCACGTCCACCCAATAATTGGAACCATTAAAGGCGCTGGTGGGGAAAACACTAGTCGACCCATACGCATATACCCCGTTTCCACCCGACACGCCGTTAGCCAGTGCACGGAGTGGCGGGTTGTCGACGCCGCTGCTCGTAAAGAAGGTCTGGTCGGCGCTGTAATGGCCCACATTGGTGTGGTAGGAGGCCACATAGACCGTGTTGGCGGTAATCGGTACGGGTGTGGCGAAGTCCACCTGCTGCCAACCGGACGCTGTTTCACCACTGAAGGTGGCTGAGGCCAGCAAGGTCCCGCTGCTCGTCCACAGATTACCGATATGGGTGCCCGTGTTACCCGCCCCTTTAAAGAAACGGATGCCGGTGATGGTGCCATTGACGTCGGAGCGGAACTTGACACCTAACTCAACGGCACTGTCGGGGCCCGCATCCGCAAGTAGCGGCGTCGCCGTGCTCGGCCAAATCGTCAATGCCGTATTCGCTACCCTGATGCTTAAGGTCTTGGTGGTCGTGGCACCGCTGGCATCCTGTACCTGCACGGTGAATTCGGAGGTGCCAGCAGTGGTCAATGTTCCGGTAATTTGGCCGGCCGCACTCAAGGTCAGGCCGCTCGGCAACGTTCCGGTGCTGATTGACCACGTGTAAGGCAGGCTGCCGCCAGTCGCCGACAAGGTTTGCAAGTAGACCGTGCCCACCATTCCGCTCGGCAGCGCGGTGGTGGCAACGGTGAGCGGTGCCGCCTGCACGGTTAGGCCGGTACTTCCCGTGCGGCCGCTCAGCGCGGCGGAAATACTGCTGCTGCCCGCGCTGACCCCCGTCGCCAGGCCGGCGGCATTGATGGTGGCAACCGATGGACTCGAAGAAGTCCACGTCACCTGACTGGTGAGGTTCTGCGTGCTGCCATCAGAGTAGGTTCCCGTGGCCGTAAACGGCTGCTGTGCCCCGGTCAGGATCGTGGGATTGGCCGTCGTCACGGTGATCGACTGCAAGGTTGGCGCCGGAGCCGTGACGAACAGCACATCCACCCAGTAATTCTCGAATTGATACGTCTGATTCGGAAAAACGCCATCCGGACCATAGGCATAAGCGCCTCTGCTGGCGGTTAGTGGCCCGTTCGTGTGCGGTGCGACAAAAAATCCCGACGATGCGGAGTAATCCTGGTTACTGTGGTAAGAGGCAACGTAAGTGATACCCGGCGTGATCGGAACGGGTTGCGAGAATAGAACCACCTGCCAGCCGCTGGCCGTTTCGTTCGCAAACGTGGCACTCGCCAGCAAGGTTCCGCCCGACGTCCATAGGTGCGCCGTATGAGAACCAATGTTTATGAAATCCTTCCAGAAACGGATGCCGGTAATAGTCCCCGACGTCGAAGCTGAAAATCTGACACCCAGTTCAACTTCACTCCAATCAATTTGGGTTTCGCTCTCCGGCACAACCGTCGATTCAAACAGACTCGCACTGGCCGCGACGACAATGCTATCGCCGGCTTGAGGCGCCTCCGTGTTGAGGCTGTCATCCGTCGCGCGAGACCGGATGATGTGCGGTCCGGCCGTGGCAGTCCAGGTGTAGCTCCAATGGGTCGTGCCAGATGCCCTGAGCCAGGTCGTGCCCCCGTCGACGGAGACCTCGACGCCAGCGACTTGACCGCCGCTATCACTCGCCGTGCCGGTAATGGTCACCGGCTGGCCTTCCGAAAAACTGGCGCCGGTGCCGGGCGTCAAGATCGCAGAGCTGGGTGGGGTCGTGTCGGTGGATTTGACCCCGGCGATCAGGCCCGGCTGTAACGAGCCAGGCTGCACGCCCATCTCGGCAAGCAGATTCACCGTGGCTTGCTGGACATCCGGATCGGTCGGCGTCACCGGCCCGTCGTGCTCGGCGCTTAACCCCCAAGCCCAGAAGACCGTGCCGGCCCCGAAAACCAGTGCGCCGCTGCCCGGATGCCGATACAACGTCAAATTATGGGTTGCCGTGCCATTGCCGGTTTTTGAGCCATAGTTCGAGGAGGAACTGATTGACGTTGAGCGTGGCCGATGAGAGGGTAATCAGACTCGCGGGAGCGAAACCGTTGTCCGGGCGATATCCCATTCATAACCGAGGAGATTCGGTGTTGAGGTCCAGGTGCTGCCAGGGGTGAGCGTCGAGACATTGGGGAGTATTACGCCAAAACCGAAACCGGCTCATGGCGTAGGCACTTGAATTGCGTCGGAGCGGTAGGCATCAACCTGAAAGATCGTGCCGGTCAGGTTGTTCTCGGGTTTTCCGCCGTCGGCCGGTGGACTGAATCTCGGATCGCGCCACGTCCCGGTCCATGTCCAGGTCGGATTGGTGTTGAGGGGGTCGAGCGGCGCGTGGTGGCGCGTTTCCTTATAGCAAACCAACGTGCGATAGGGCGTTGCGCTACCGTCGATGCTGGGTTCCCAGCGAGTCTTCCAATAGACTTCGTTACCGCTCATAAAGAGCAGATTGAGACCGGCCGCCCGGGCGGCCTCCACATTGGCGCGTGCCGTGGTGTCCCAATATTCGTCATGCCCGGTCGATGTGAACGCCTTATGCTGCGTCAATAAGGCAGGCGCGCGCGCCACATCCACGCCGGCAATGTAGGAGACGTCGTAGCCGTTTTGTTCTAACCAATAAATCGCGGCGTACTCAGCCCCAAAAGATAATCTGTCCAATTGGCAGCAGCGCCCACCCTGTCGCGGGTTGCGATCGGCCGGTTGTAGCTCACCTTATAGGCGCGACCAATAGCCGTGTCTCCGCCAGGTCCGTTACCCCCATATAAGTTAGCTCCACCCCATCCGTTATAAGCTTGCCAAGTGGTATCAGAGGTTTGGAAAGCGATATCACTCGTCGACTCATCGGCGCGGACAATAAACGGAATATGGCTCTCATTATTGGTATTCGTGTTATCGACAAGGTGAGCGATATAAACACCGGATACGGCCGTGCTGGGCACTGCCCACGACGCCGTCACCGCCCAATTGCCGGCATCCACCTCGCCGGTCGCGCGTAGTCACTGGGGCGGGTTGGCTTTGAGCCGTGTTCTTGTTAATCGTCGTAATTAATCTGGCACCATTTCCTTGGTAGTACCCAAGGCGATAAATATCGATACGCCAATCATTCGTATCCGATTGAATCTTGAACTCGACCGTCGAACCATGGTTGACGCTAATATCGGTCGTGAAGCCGAGGAGGGTTGTCGACCCCGGCCCGCCCAGATCCCACTGCTCGAAGGAGTGCCCGGCAATTGATTTTCCGTAACAATCGCGTTTTGTGCCCATGCGTTATTTACAACGATGAATATAAAAAAAATCGTCGTCACCAAAAAATTCATCGTCGCTCACCCATCACAAATTCACGTACCCCAAGAATCGAGAATCCCAACAGCTCTTCACTCTAACGGCATCCTCGGCGCTCCGGAATCATTTGATGTCTCTGTTGAAACCTTCTCTTCTGGGAGTTGATCGAAATTGACCCCCTTCGCAAGCTTTGTTGTTTCTTCGATTATTACCTCAAATCGGCAACTAATAAGACAATTTTGCGTCTTGGCCATTGCGACTAAATTCTTAAAGTTCGCTACGCTGTTCGGCATCGCTGTCCTCTGTGTTTCCCCTGTGTCTTCTCCCGCTCGGCGAGAGTGAGGATATCAGGGCTCAATCCCGCCTGCTTGATCAAACTTCAGATCGATAAAATTGTGCCTATGCTTCCAATAAGCATGCGCGTTTTGGCTTATTGTGGATGCGCTATCCTTGAGGTTTTGAATAATTTGAGTGCAGTCATTGGCCGATGCGGCCTTTGCCGTAACCGATGCGATCGAAAGACTAGCCGCAACAGCTAGGATGGGGGCTTTCATAACCAAGTTTCCAAAGTGATGTAAATTATAATATGTGTGGTTATTCCGCCCATGAGAATTGTTATTGATTTTTCTGTTGCGGTCATAGAAATGCCATGATTAAAGCCTTCAAGATGCGTGGTCACAATTAAAGCATGCTACATGCCAGTCTAAAAATCGTTTAAAAAAACAAGATAGATTTTAAGGTTAGGGGTTTTTTAAGATCGTAGGAGCGGTTGTAAAAATTTCCGACAATGTAAGCTGTAATGGTCTATATGGCGTTATTCTATTACCTTGTGGTCGCTGACCCAGTGACATGTTAACCATTCACCAGGACCCAAGCATGGCAAAAGAGGGCTATCACCCCCATCACAAGCATCCGGTGATGTGATAGAAATGAGCCCGCTATTGCGTCGGTATTTTGGTAAATACCTCGTTTACCAATCCTGAGCGAGGTATTGATTTTATCTGAGCTATAGCAAACGCTACTACAAATCTCACAGAAACCAAATCAAGCGCCCTTAGCAATTCGGTTACTTAGAGGATATTTTTGGATTTATTTGAGGCAAGATTGTTATTGCTTTAGCGGAGTGGAAAGCAATTTCGTTTTCAAGACCCATTTAGAGGATGTAGTCCAAACGATATCCGACTAAGCAAGTAGCCAAAAGACGCGCCTCGGCCAGACACATTCACGCTTTCGAGGCCGTCTTCAACTGGTCAGGGTGCATGATCAAGTGGCGTACATGCTCATGCTAGGAAGGGGGTGCTGTGATGCCGGATCAAAATTCCCTGCGAAGGGATATGGGCAGGTTTAAAAAATTAGAATAAGCCACAATAATTTCTAAAAATACCAATTCAGATAGAATATGGTCATTGGATAATATGGCTATAGTCGCCAGTAATGATCTATTTTATCTCGAGTCATCTTGTAAAATCACATCGAAGTTCCAGTAGCTGTCAAATTTTCAAGTGGTCATCATCAATAGTTCACCTTAAACGTCGGACTATCCTCCGGCCGGGTTTTGCGGTGATCGTAGATTCGGGTCGTGGCGATGTTGGCATGGCCGAGCCATTCCTGCACCTTGGCAATATCGGCGTGGTGATCCAAGGCGTTGGTTGCCGCCGTCGCGCGCCAGCGCATGGGCCGCCGATCTCGAAGCCTAGTCGCCGTGAGTAAAGACGCACAATTTTGTAGACGCCATCGGCGGTGATGGCTTTGCCTGAATGGGGGTCGGTGTTGCGGCTGAGCGGGCGGAACAGGGCTCCAGTGTCGTCGGCACCATGTCCGGCCATTTCGAGGTAGTCATAGATCAATGCGCTGGCGGCGGGGTGTAGCGGGACATAACGCGTTTTGCCGCCTTTGCCGGAAATGCACAGGTGCGGCACGCCGCGTCTCTGGTATTTGAAGTCCTTGACCCGCAGCTTGCACAGCTCCTCGCGTCGCAGGGCATGGTAGAGCAGGGTGGCCAACAAAGCGCGATCGCGCCGGTCACGGACGGTGGAACCAGTCGGCGCATTGAGGAGCTTGCGGGCCTGATGATCCCCCAGGGCTGGTGTCCGGCCTTCATCGCCGGACGAGCGGGGCCGTTTGACGCCTTTCACCGGATTATGGGTGACGGCATTTCGGTCGCAGAGGTAATCGAACAGCGACGATAAGGCTGACAGGCGATGACGAACGGTATTGCCACCTTTGCCGCGCTGCACCAGATCATCCCGCCAGGCGATCACATGCGCGCGGGCCACGCTCCGAAAATCCTCGGCTTGCGGATACCCGCGAACCGCATGAAGTCATGAATGGCGTTCTGGTAGGCCCGCCGGGTACAGGGATTGATGAGATTGGCGAACCATTCGATTTCCGGTGGCACCTCGGCGAGGCGTTTGGAAGTCCTCTGCGGACAGGAGCCGGCCCACCGCGTTGGGCTCGATGGTTTGGAGCGGCTGATCGGCAGAACTCATGACAGTAAACCGGTCTGAGCCAGGAAGTCGCGGACCGACACGATCCGGGTACCGGCATGACGTTCCAGCGCCAAAAGGTCCGGCTTGTCGCCGCTGACCAAGTAATCCGCTTTTCCGCCGGCCGCAATCGACAACAAATAGTTATCGTAGGGATCCGGCGAAACATCAACCACCGGTAGCGGCTTCACCACCAGCGCGAGGTCACGCAAATCATGGATCAGTCGACCGGCCAGCGCCGGTTTCAGTCGTTCACGGATCTTCGGATAACGGGTAACCCGCATCAACTCGTCAAGCTGCGGCGCCGCGGTCAACAGCGTAAAACGACCCTGCCGCAAAGCGTCAGCAAGCGGGCCGGAAGCGAGGTGTCGACCAACAAGCCGCTGATCAGCACGTTGGTATCCAGCACCACCCGCACCGATCAGGACTCGGACGGATCGTTCGCCGCGAGCGAGGCGCGCAATGCATCGCGCACCAATTCGCTGGCTTCATCCATCAGCGCCTGGGCCGCATCCGGCGAGAGATCGGCAAACGCCTCGCGGGCTTCACTCAGGGTCTGGTCGAACACCCGCCAACGCACCGCATCTTCAATGAACTTCGACAAATCGCCTTTTTTGAGGCCGCGCTGCGCGAGCAAGGTTCGCACCGCGATATCGGTGTCCTTGGAGACCGTCACGGTCCAACGGGTGGTGGTGTCATCGGCCATGGGAACCTCATCCGCATCAAAGCGCTTAGAAGCGTATACGGATAGCATGCTAACCAGATAAATGCGAGTGTGGGATGAGCGCCCTCTCCCGACCTTCTAGTATTGATAAAATATATTATCAGGAATAATTAATGTGAAGGGGCGGGCAGACAGACTAATATGGAAGATTCTGGAGCTGGAGTTGACCCACTTTCAGTGGAGGGGGTTGTGACTCGACTGGACTGGAGTTGTCGTACACACACCGACACGCCCGCCAAGAGTTGCTCCACGAACGTTCGGCCATAAATTCCAACACGTTGGAGGCGTTGTCCGCCCCACGGCAGTCCCCATTGCGACTGAA
The DNA here is from genome assembly GCA_037367405.1 of Ottelia alismoides. Classification (NCBI taxonomy): domain Eukaryota; kingdom Viridiplantae; phylum Streptophyta; class Magnoliopsida; order Alismatales; family Hydrocharitaceae; genus Ottelia; species Ottelia alismoides. Next base: position 65,087 of record JAZKJV010009549.1, read on the forward strand.
CACGGAGCATGAAAACATCCCGCGCTTGGCTCTTCGAGCCTCGCGCTTCACTTTCCAGCAGCGTAACGGGGTACGGAAACGGGGCTGATGCAGGTCGGCGCCGATTGCCGAAAGGAAGCAGTACAGCCAATTTCTTTTGGAGGCTTGGATGTTCTAAAAGGGTATGATGAAAAATGGCGACACAATCGTATACGCGCGCGATATACTGGTTAAAAAGTTTCCAAGGCATGCTGCGTTGAACTCGGTGTCGCTTCCGCCGTGTTGCAGTGCCTATGAGGATACTACAATCTTTCCTAGGCTTTGATGTAATTATGAATGCGCTAGCGATTGGTATACTAGTAGTAGCCTTAGTGCTACTTTCGCCTAAAAGATGGGCATTACTTGCCATGATAGCTGGGGTGCTTTACTTACCGGCGATAGCGGGTATCGAATTATTGGGAGTCCACTTCCAGCCCATGCGATTTTTGGAACTCGCTGGGCTAGTCCGGATCACCGTGCGCAAGGAACTCCCACCTAGAGGGCTAAATGCGATCGATAAGGCGTTCATCTTGGCCTATGCATACCAGACGGCGGTTTTCTTGCTGCGCTCGAGCGCCGGCTATGGAACTTCTGCGGGGGTAAGTCAAGTTGGCACAATGGATAGGTTAGGATCGATGGTCGATGCGGGGCTCTGCTATCTTATATTCCGGACTTTCATCGCAAGCATGGAGGATTTTGTCCAATTCTTGAAAGACTTTATCATAATTCTTATACCGTTTGTAGCGCTGTTATTGGCTGAACGCACAATGGGCCAGAACCCCTTTGCATTCATGGGGGGGCTGCCAAGTTTTTTTGATCCTAAAAGAGTGCGTTGCGTAGCCAGCTTCAGTCACCCTTCATTACTTGGGGACGGTTGGGGCAAGCTTTTGCCAATATACATTGGCTTGGCCTTAACGAACCAAGATCGTATGCGCGCCCTTTCTGGCATAGTCCTTTGCATTGCGGTTGTCCTGCTTTCGAACTCTGGGGGGCCGGCGAGTTTCGCTGCGCTTACGATAATAGCGTGGCTGTTGTGGGCCGTCCGCAAAAGATGGTTATTGTAAAGTCTGGGATTGTTATAATACTTGTGTTGGTAGGCGTTTTTATGGAGGCTCCACTATGGTATTTACCGGCCAAAATGAGCTTGATCGCTGGGGGCGATGGTTGGCATCGATCCCGTTTAATGGAGGCCGCATTTGACGACATGTCAGAGTGGTGGCTCGCTGGAATGCCTCTTGATCTTACCCGAGATTGGTTTCCATATCTCGTGGGAGGGGCCGTAGATATTACGAACGTATTCCTCAAATTTGGGTTGGATGCTGGTATTTTGTCGATATTTTTTTCGTTCGTCTTTTGGCCAGATCTTTCCGAATGTTAGGCGGGGCCTTGGCGACTGCTCGTTTGGCGTCAGGGCGATCTTCTGATGCCGAATTTCTCCTTTGGGGGCTTGGCGCCATGCTGGCTGGCCATATTTCCAACTGGTTGGCGATAACATATTTCGATCAAACCCAGGTGATTTGGTATATGCAATGTGCGGCTATCGCGAGTATCACTCAAGCTTGTGCCAATCCGAATGCGGCTCAATCCAGTAACCTTATGCCATCCCTATCGGGTGGCGTAGCTTCGACCAGCTACCGGTATCGCGGCGCTGGAGCGCGAGGGACTACAACGTGACGTCATGGGACGGACTAGTCGTCATTTGCGCAGGCACACCCTGGGACGGGATACCCTCTTCCGAGCATCAAATCGCAGATCGATTGGCGAACTGGTCCCAGTACTTTATGTCGACCCACCCAAGTCGCTTCTTTCGGTCCTCAAATATCGGGGTAAGGTCAACCCGACTTTGCTAGAGCTGAGACCGGGCCTTGCTCGTCTATCGCCGGTGGTGGTTTCCGGGGCTTACCCGCCCACTTATGGTTCGCGTAACGGAGCAGTTAGTCCGGCTTTATGTTCGGTGGGCTATTTGGCGGCTTGGTGGCAAGTCGCGGATTAGGGTAATTGCTTCCGATATGCCAGTGTTTGAACGCGGGAGTAGCGAGCAGCGCGTACTATTTGCGACCGACGATTTCGCGGCCGGCGCCGAGCTGATGGGGTTGCCAAAGGATCGTATCCAAAGCAACGAGGAGCGGCTGGCCAGAGAGAGTGACCTCGTAATCGCGGTCTCGGAGCTTCTTGGTGAGAAATGGAAGGCGATGGGCTGTAAGGTTGTGGTTGTGCCAAATGGATGCGATACGGAGACATTTGCCGGAACTGAAAATGCGCCATGGCCCAAGGACGTCGTTTTACCGAGCCCAATTTGCGGGTTTGTTGGACAGATTAATGACCGTTTGGATATTTCGCTCATGGAGGCAGTTGCCGACCGTGGCTTATCGGTGTTACTGGTCGGCCCGAGCACACACACGTTCGACGCGCGCCGCCTAGATGGCTTATTAAAGAGACCGAATGTGCAATGGGTCGGTCCGAAGTCCTTTGAGCAGATGCCATCGTACTTACGCGCCATTCATGTTGGTCTGACGCCCTACTCTGACACGCCCTTCAATCGTGCGAGCTTTCCGCTTAAGACCGTTGAGTATCTCGCTGCAGGTCGGTCTGTCGTATCCACAGATCTACCCTCCGCTCGCTGGCTTGCTAACCCACACCTCACGATTGCAGGGGAGCCGCAAGCTTTTGCTGACGCCGTGGGAAGCCCGCCTGAAGGAGCCACTGAGTGACCGGCTTCTCGCCGACCGCCGTGCATTCGCGGCGGCGCACAGTTGGGCAGCGCGTGCCAGCCAATTCGCTAAAGTGATTGGCGCGCTTGATCGCTAATGTGCGCTCAGATTTATCCGCGGGAGCTCACAATCTGCGGACAGCCAAACCAATGTGGTCAACCTGACCCACAGGGCGGGCGGGTGTTGCGTAGCCCTGCTGCCCGCATATAGCGTGATTGATGTGGTAAGACTAGACTTTGGATCTCGCACGTTGACATAAATTGGGGGGTGTCACGGTAATGAAAGTTGTCGTTTTCGGTTTAGGTTATGTGGGCTTTACCGCCGCCTGCTGCATCGCTAGCGAAGGCCACCAAGTCTTCGGCATTGATGTCAGTGCGAAAAAGGTACAGGGGATACGCGAGGGGCGCTCGCCAATCGTTGAGCCGGGCGTGGAGGAGATGTTGCGGGACGGTGTCGCGAAGGGCCTGATACGCGCCGACACCGCCATAGAGCATAATTTGGATGACGCAGAGCTGGCTATCGTTTGTGTGGGAACACCCTCGGCGGCGGACGGATCGCACAATATGACCTACATTGCCGACGTTTCGCGTCAGATCGCCCAAGCCCTGCGCGGCACCATCGCGCGCAAGGCCGCTATCAGTGGCCTATCGCTCCACCATCCGCCCGGGTTCTGTTGAGGAGCTGATTCATCCCATCTTCGAGACTATTCTCGGTGCCGACACCGACCGCTTGGTGGAGTTGTCTACAACCCCGAGTTTCTGCGCGAAGGTTCGGCGGTGAAGGATTATTTCGAGCCACCGAAAATCGTCATCGGCACTCGCAATGGGCAACCCAACGCGGCCATGGATGCGCTGAATCGCAGCATCACCGCACCGACATTTATCGTCGGCTACCGCGAGGCGGAGTTTACGAAATTCGTCGACAACGCGTGGCACGCAACGAAGGTCGCTTATGCTAACGAGATTGGGCGCATCTGCCCTGAACCTCGGCATCAAGGCAACTCAGGTGCATGAGATTTTTAAAGCCGACACCAAGCTGAACATCTCTGCGTATTACACTCGCCCAGGCGGAGCTTTCGGCGGTTCGTGCCTGCCCAAGGGATGTGCGCGCGCTGCAATACATCGCCGGTGACAGTGGCACCGCAGTGCCGCTAGTAGATAACCTGATTCGTTCCAATGAAGCGCACAAGCACCGGCTTTACGAATATGCCACCGAAGGTTTGCCTCAAGGCGCCAAGGTGCTCTTGCCGGGCTTGCCTTCAAGGTCTTAACGGACGACTTGCGCGAAAGTCCGAATGTGGATCTGGCTCGCAAGCTTTTGCGCGCCGGGTTTGATCTGGACATTTACGATCCGGCCATAGATGCGGACAAATTGTTGGGTGCCAATCTCGGCTACGCCTACACCCGTCTGCCGATGATCGAGAAACTTCTGGTGGACAAGTCTACTGCTGAACACACGCCATACGCTCGTGTGATCGCCGCCAATGCCACGGTGAACGATCTCGACCTTCCTGAAACAACCGACCTGCGCAATCTGGGCACGCTACCATGAGCCGTTTCTTGAGCGTTATGGCAGGTATTGCTGATGGATGGCGAAATAGCCCCAATATCCCGCATGGAGAAAACGTGTGCCGTGAAACCGCTCGCAGGCCGCAAGATACTCATCATCGTCGAAAATCTGCCCTTACCCTTTGACCGTCGTGTTTGGCACGAAAGCCGAACGCTAACGCAGAATGGTGCGCAGGTGGCGGTCATCTGCCCCGTCGGTAAAGGCTACGAAGCGCACCACGAGGTAATCGACGGGGTCCATATTTATCGCCACCATTTGCCACTAGACGCCAGGGGTGCCTTAGGCTACCTGTTGGAGTATGGCGCGGCGCTTTTCCACGAGACCCGGCTGGCATGGACGATTCTATTTCGCCACGGTTTCGACACCATCCAGGGCTGCAACCCGCCGGATCTCATTTTCCTCATCGCTTGGCAGTTCAAGCTTTTTGGAAAACGCTACATCTTTGATCACCATGATATTAACCCCGAACTCTACGAGGCGAAGTTCAACAGGCGCGGCTTCTTTTGGCGGCTCATGGTGCTTTTCGAGCGGCGCTGAACTTCTGGACGGCGGACGTCGTCATCTCCACGAATGAGAGTTATCGCCGGATCGCCATGGACCGCGGAGGCAAGTCACCCGAGGACATATTTGTGGTGCGCTCAGGACCCGACCTGAATCACCTCCTGGTTATGCCACCCAATCCTAAATGGAAGAATGGGCGACAGGCCATGGTGGGCTATGTCGGTGTAATGGGCGATCAGGAAGGGATCGACCTGCTCTTGGAGAGCGCGCGCGAGATCGTCCTCGAACGCAAGCGCGACGTGCAATTCGTACTGGTGGGGGGCGGGCCCGCGCTCGCTGACCTCAAAATTTTATGTGAACGTCTGGGGCTTAAGGATCACGTCACGTTCACGGGTCGGGCTCCCGATCTGACCCTCTTCGAGTTCTCTCGACCGCGGATGTCTGCGTGAACCCTGACCGGGTAAACGCGATGAACGACAAGTCGACGATGAACAAGATCTCGAATACATGGCCTTCTCAAAGCCTATCGTTCAGTTCGAGGTGACCGAGGGTCGCTATTCTGCCCAGGACAGCTCGCTTTACGCTGAGCCCAACAATGCCGCTGATATGGCCGAGAAAATCTTGACCCTCATCGACGATCCCGAACTATCGGCCCGAATGGGGCGCATGCGGTCGGTCTCGGGTGGAGAACGAGCTAAGCTGGGATTACCAGGTCGACTCGCTGATCGCTGCATACCAGCGCGCCAAGGGCTGAGAGCCAGCGGCCGTGTAGCGGCCTCACCATGCCGGATAGCTATTGCGCCGACATCACGACACATGGCAACGCTTCGACGCTTGGGCGTGGGCTAGCCGATGTGACCACATGAGCGGCACTGCGGATCAATACCCAACCTGCAAGAAGTGATGGGCACCAAGGGCGCACCGTTCGGAAGTCACCCGGACTGAGGCAGGTTGGGCGGTTGCCCTCCAACTTTTCTGACGCATGTGTCGTACCAGACTTCCAGGGACATCAGCGTCCAGATCCGGCTCTCCTCGTTGTAACGGCCACTCTCGTGCCGGGTCAAGAGTTCGCGTACATACCGTCGGTCAAAGTTACTGCCGATAAATGACGATTCGCCGGTAAGCCGATCCCACATTGAGTCACGAAGCCCCGTGCGGAACCAGCTATCTAGTGGCACTCTAAAACCAACCTTGCGGCGGTCGACAACTTCGGATGGTAGGTATCGTCGGGCGACTTCCTTGAGCACCCATTTGGTCACGCCGCGATGCACCTTCACCGAGGAAGGCAGCCGGAATGCGAGCTCGACCAATTCGTGATCGAGCAAGGGAGGGCGCAACTCAAGCGATGACGCCATGCTCATTCTGTCGCCTCGCTCAAGCAGATTGTCGGGTAGCCAGCTCGCGAGGTCATGGCGAAGCATGCGGTCGATCGGGTCACATCCGCCGGTTTCGGGCCACTGCCGTTCGGATACGGAACCGGTGCCGAGGAGTACTAGCCGTTCCGCTGCAGTGAATGGAGCGAACCAGGTTCGGAGTTGGGTCAGCTCGGTCGGCGCGCCGAAAGCGCGCAGCGCGATTCGTGCCCGTGCAAGGCGCTGCGGAAGCCGCGACTCTAGGAAACTCGCTAATCCTCCACGTATGCCGGCGGGTATTAGCCGAGACAGAGCGAGGAGACGCGCCAGCCGATATTTCGGGTATCCCCCGAAGAGTTCGTCACTACCCTCACCGGACAGCACGACCTTGACGCGCTTGCTGGCAAGTTCAGCTAGTCGGAATACCGCCATGTCGGACGGCTCGGAGATCGGTGCGTCGCGATGCCACGTCATGCGAGGCCATAACGCCTCGAAATCCTCCGCGCGAACCTGTACTTCGTGGTGGGTTGTGCCGACGTGTTGACTGACCAAGCGGGCCCAGGAGAGCTCGTCGTAGCGGGGGTCGCCGAAGCCGGCCGCAAAAGTTTCGATCGGTGCGTCGCCCCGCAGCGCCTTCATCACCGCCACAATCAGGCTGCTGTCAACGCCACCGCTGAGGTATGCGCCGACCGGAACGTCCGCAACCAGGGCTGCGGTGACTGCGTCTCGGATCGCTCGATCCACGGTGTCGACTACGCCGGCAGTGCTCCACTGGACGGAGCCGTCGACCTCGGGCGGCGTCCAGTATCGTTGTAAGGTGGTGCTGCCGTCAGAACGCACTTCGCAGCGAAAACCGGGCGGCAGCTTTTTGATGCCCTCGAAGAGGGTGTCAGGTGCGGGCACTGCGCGGCTTGTCAGGTAGGCGTCGAGACTTAACCGGTCGACCTCCGCGGGTCTGCCGCCAGCGGCGAGGATGGCTTTGATCTCCGATGCGAAGACCAGCCGGTTGCCGTCCTGGCGGTAGTAAAGAGGCAGGATTCCGAGTCGGTCGCGGACCAGGTGCAGCGTTCCTGTTGACCGCTGGAAAGCGGCAAAGGCGAACTGCCCACGCAGCTCCGACACGAATCCGATGCCACGGCGGCTCAACCCGGCGAGGATCACCTCGGTGTCGCCGTTGGTGCTGAACGGGTAGTCCAAATCCGTCCTGAGCTCACGGTAGTTAAAGATCTCACCGTTGAACGCGATGACCCAGTCCCCGTCCACAGAGTGCATCGGCTGGTGGGAACCACCCAGGTCGATGATAGAAAGCCTTGTGTGCGTGAACCCTATGCCGGGTTCGATCCAGCTGGATTGCTCGTCCGGTCCACGGTGGATCTGGGCGACGCCCATCGCTTCCAGTAACTCTCGGCTGACATTAAAACCGCTCAGGTCACGTATTCCGCCTATTCCGCACATCAGCGTGGCCCAACCGCATCAACCAGTTCAAGAAGTGCTGCTGCGCGACCCTGCCAGGAGTAAGGTAGGACGAAGGCATGTCTGGATCTGGGATCCCCGGGATCGGCGAGAGCCTCGCGCACCAGCGCGGGAAACGAGTCACGATCCTGCGCGACGCGGATCTGGGCGCGATAGGCGTCCACCTCGGGGTACTCAGTGGAGACCACGGAGAGTCCTAGCGCAAGATACTCCTTGAGCTTGATCGGGTTGGCGAATCGGATCCATTCGTTGTCCAGCCATGGCATGATCGCCACGTCGAAGCCCCGGCCCAGCGAGGGGATCGACTCATAGGGCCGATAGCCTAGCCAGTGAACGTTGGGCAAAGCGGTCAGTTCCTCCATGGAACTCGTCGCGTCGCCAATCAGCACTAAGTTGGCCTCGGGTATCTCCCGAGCGGTTCGTAGCAGCAGATCAAAGTCGACCACGTAGTCGTCCAGGCCACCGAAAAAGCCGACCCTCGGGCCCGGGATGGCAGCAATCTCCGGATCCACCGGTTTGTCCGGGGAGAACCGCGTCAGGTCGACGCCGTGATCAAGGAAGAAAGCGCGGTCACCAACGAGGTTAGCGTCATTTCGCATCAACTCGTGACTGACGTATAGAACACGGTCGCTGTTGGCCAGCAAGGCTCTTTCCAGAGACTCGACCCATTCCCCATCGGCCTCGGGGAAGGCGGAGAGGAGGTCAGAGCGGTTGAAGACGAGCGCGGAGCGCCGCATCTTTTTGACTACCGGCCAGGCGGTAGGAATCGTCACTCCAATCGCGGGCTGATCGGGCAGGCCGGCAATTCGTGCGGCTAAGGTCACCTGCACTCTGATCCACCAAGCGTTCAACGAAGCTAGCGGGCCGTCCCCGTAGAACGGCAGCAGGATCGGGGTCAAGACATGGAATCCAGGCAGATCAGGGATCGGTCTGCGTAGAAGCTTCGCCATACTGCGCAACTTTCGGCCGATTCGCCGCCATGGATTGGTGCTCTTGCCCGGCAGTGGCATCCGCAGGCCGAGGCTGTTCACCACAAGCACGGGACGTTCCCGAGCGACCTCCTTCATCAACTGGAAGTCGGAGTGGGAACGATTGTGATACCACCAGTCCTGAGCCACGAACCAGATGAAGCCTTGAGCGGAAAGTTCACTCACCACTCAGGCCCTCCGGACGATGACGAATCTGGCCAGTTCGGCTGCATGATGGTTTTGTTCTCGCACAGTCCTTGAAGTTGCCCCACAGTAATGGTCTGTCATAGTGCTGGTTTCCAGGATCAATTCGCAAGCGCCATAGTTAATCGGTAAACCCGCAAGAAATCTAGCGGTGGTGATTCTTCGTCATCAGTATCAGTAGCAAGCCCACCACCCGTGGTCGGCAGCGATCTCTGTACCTTAAAGGGGGTGTTTAACCCGACCAGAGGTGCTCCCGCAGCCGGTCGAGGCCCTCCTTGCCAAACAGCCGAAGTAAAACCACTTTGCCTAAAGTGCGGATCACATCTCGGCCTGCACGCCATGGTGCGCCGACCACGATATCGACCAACCGTGTAGCCAGGGTAGGTACAGGCGCGTCATCCAGTTGTCCGGGGAATAGATGGACGTAAGGGATCGGGGACACCAATCGACCGCGGATTCGGTTGCTCACGTTGCGGTCATGGATGACTTGTAGCCAGCCGGGCGGTCCATCAATGGATCGGGTGGGTACATGGTTGCCAAGTAGAGTATGCCAGTCTCGCCATGTCGTGATGGCGCCTTCCCAAGGTTCGGCGACACTACAAAAGGCGTTGCAATGGTCGATCCGCAGGAACAATCGATTACCAGATCGGATCAGGCCACGGGGAACAAAGAGTGCTTCGCGCACGGCGGGAGAGGCGGCGGCCTGCAAACGTTCAAGGAAGTCCGCAGAAATGGCGTCATCGTTATCTAGGTTGGTGGTGATCAGGACATCACCAGTGGCGCCGGTAACGCGCCGGGCGTCATCCAGCAGATCCGTCCACAGCACAGTTTGCCGGTACAGCGGGGTGAATACGCCCGTTTCCGCCAGCGGCTTAAGCCGCTCTACCAACCACGACGGAGACTCGGTGTCGAAATAGATGATCCATTTGAAGTTTGATGTCGTTTGGGCCAGGACGGTGGGCACGGTGTGACGCTCGAACAACACGATCCTATCCTGGAGCCACCCTTCCTGTGCCCGGATGAGGCGCTCGGCACCTTGTGATGGTAGATTGAACCGCGTAACTAGCACGTGATCTATGGTGGCCCGGCCGCTCTGGGTGTCTGCGGTGGGACGGCGCGGAAGATGCTCCCATCGGCGTCGATCCAACAAGACCGTACGGGCAACCCGGTGGCTTGGATCGCGCCATCGGCGGAGTTCGTGCAAAGCCAACACTGCGCGATGGATAGCAGCCGACCGAGGTTCATGCTTCTCGGCATAGCGGACGGCATTCACAATGGTTAGGGCCACTAGGTCTGCTGAGCGTCCGGAACCGCCTTCTGCGTGCGTCACGCGCGCCGTGGGCTCGTACCAAACCGAGTAGCCAGCGTCGCGAGCACGTCGGAAATAGTCCGTTTCCTCAGAGTACAGGAAAAACCTCTCGTCCCACGCCCCGATCTTTTCAGCGGCCTCCCGGCTAACGAGCAGAGCGGCTCCCGTAGCCCAGTCGATCGGATGGGCCGAAGCGTAAGCGCTGGATGCACGCACGGTATCAGTGAGACAACGGGGGCGCAGCGGCCAGGTACTACCGAATAGCGCGTCCCCGAGCGCCCTCGACACGCTTGGCTCGTAACGAAGCGAAAGCGTCTGCTGCCCTCCAGGTGAACTGATGGTCGGCACCACGATACCGGCGCCGACCTCCCGCATCCTCAAGAGCAGCCGCTGCAGGCAGTGACGCTCGACCTGAAGGTCGGGGTTGAGAATCAGGAATGCCTCTGCCTCACCTGCAACGGCCATGGCGGCGTTTATTCCGCCTGCATAACCCAGGTTGGATCCGTTGGCAATTACGATCAGATCCGGATGTTCGCGAGCCCGATCCACGGTATCGTCCGTGGAAGCGTTGTCCGAGATCACAACCCTAATGCTCTGGTCTGCGATCTCGGCCCGGAGCGACGCGATCAGTGGGGCAATCGCGTCGGCGCTTTGGTAGGTGACCACGATCACGGCGATGTCGGCGCGATCATCAGCGGCGGCAAATCGCGAGTGAACGGCCTCGAACTCTGCGGAAGCGCTTGAACGCGGTTCGGAACGTCGCGAATTGCCCATTCAGATCATCCTCTGTTGCCTCGTAACAGGTAAAAACTGCGTCTGGCCGCGATTGTAAACAGCGGCGGGACGCTCTAGTGCCAAGTGCCTAGCCGACGCGGGAATCGGGTCTGACGGGTCTGAGAGGACTTGCCGGCTAGCGCGTAAAAAGCGAGCGGCTGAAGCCCGCGCCGACTTTTGGGCGCTTACGATATCAGGGCGCGGAAGCGCAAGCACCACCCGGACATGAAGCAACCCTTCCTTTCGCATCCACTGTATTTTGGCTATAGATAAAATTGTTTGACCACACGCCCCAACCAGGTCCGCCAGTGACATACCCTACCCCATAGCCAGATAGCACAAAACGGTTATTTATAGCTTTCATATTCGAATAACTGTTGCCATAACCAGCTTCGAGCGGCAGGTTATATCCAAAACTATTAAATAGATTTCCTTGGATTACGACATTAGTTATTGGTCTTGAATAGGTTTGAATAAATAATGCGCCAGAATCCGATCCAGATAGACTCTCTAGCCTATTGTTTGTCCATTGCATACTGGTCCCTTCGAATCCACGGATAGTGGCAGACTCGTTATGTGACTGTTGTGATGGGCTGCCATACATACCACCACGAAGCCCATGCACGTAGTTTCCTTCGATGACTGATGTGGTGACAGTAGGCGATCCGAAATAACAGATTCCGCTCCCCATGCCCCACATATGGTTACGATACAGCGATCCAGCACCACGAAACGCACAATTCGCATATACAAGCGAATCAGTAACACCGCTCGCATCAATATCGCTATCCTTTATCGTTACAGGCCCAAGCTGATTGCTTCCTGTATCAGGGTTGTATCCAAAAATGATACTCGCGCGATTACCTGCGGTTGTCGGCCGAACACACACCCGGTCGAGCGTGATGTTGCCGTTGGACAAATCAAGTTCGGACAAGGTTATCTTCTGCATACTAATAGTCGTGCCCGCTGCTGGCTTTGACGATCCCGTATAGGTCGGCAGAGAGTCACACGAGATTCCCAGCCGTGCCAACCCCACCGTGGACGCCGATAGCGTCCAGCCTTCGCCGGGGGAGGTGCCACCTACGCCGGAGGAGGGGCTGTCTACGCTGGAGGAGGGGCTACCTACTTTGAGATTGAGTGGAGGCTCTAGTGCTTGAGCAAGGGTGCTGCCCAAGAGACAACTAGATACTACGTACGTACGGAGGACATTTGCTATTCTGCAAGACATGATTGTAACCATTTTAGCGCTGCTGATAAATGCGGATGTAGTCGACTTCCAACTGACGGACCAGCGTCTGGCTCGACAGGACCGAGTTCCAATCGCGCTCCCATTGATTGTCGACCATCATGTGAAGAATCAGCTGCATCGGACCACTTTCAATCGTCGTTGTGTTTCCGTCGAACTGACCACATTTCACACCATTGATGTACCAGGCAATGTGCGTCGGCTGCCAATCCAATCCGAATGTCACCCAATCGGTTGAGTAGTCCTTGACTGCGCACGCGCCGTTGTTGTGCAAACCCCTGTTGGGCGTATAGCTCTGGCCGCGACTGTTATAATGGTAGGTCATAAATGGCGTATCGGGATTTCCGCCCAGGATCTCGACGATATCGATCTCGGTGTTATAGCTGTAGCTCGGACTTGCTGGCAGCATCCAGAAGGCCGTAAAGAACCCGGCGGTGCCGGGAAACTTCATGCGAGATTCCACATAACCGTACGTGAAGGAAAACAAGTACGACGAGCCATTGTTAGCTAGTGGGCGCGCGGTTGAAACGAGTCCCGCCTTGTACGTGCACTGGCCTTGATAGCACCCAGAACTGGCGTACGCCGGCGAAAGCGGCTCGGCGACGAGTTTGGCGGTACCGCCGCTTACCTGCACTTGCGACGGCAGATACCGCTCTTTTCCGGTATTGAACGACTCAGTGCATGAACCGTAATTCCAATCAAAGCATGGACTCAGCTTGGTCGTATCAAGGGATGTCCCACTGAACTCCTCAGAGAAGGCGATCTCCCAATGCTTGCCGCTGGCGGCGGGCGCGGGAGGTGCCGGGGAACAGGTGGGTGGGCTGCCAATCTCGCCGACAGGACAGGATGAGTCGGTAACGATGCGAAGATTGGTAGGCGGCAGCAGCGCCGCGGCACCTATGGATGGGGCACCTACTTGCGCGAGTGCCGCCACCAGAATCCACCCGTTCGGACGGGTCATTGCAGATGATTTCATAAAACAATCACTCTCTCTAATCCCGGTCTACCCACGGTCGGAGTATTCCTACCGTGAGGGCGTGTTGTCGCGGTAGGGGCAAGGCTCCCGCTCGGAACCTTGCCCATAGTTGCGTCAACGCCTGAAGAGCACATCTACCCAGTAGTTAGACGAATACCAGGTATTGACCGGAAAGCTACTGTCAGGGCCATAGTTGTATACCCCTCCATTAGCTAGAGCTTGCAGCGGGGACCTAGTCCGCGCCGCCGTGAAGTAATTCTCGTCAATGGAATAATATCCAGTATCCGTATGGTAGGACGCTACGTATACGGTATTGGCAGTTATAGCCACCGGCTTTGCGAAGTTGACTTGCTGCCAGCCTGAAGTGGTTTCATTCGTGAACGTCGCCTGCGCTAGCAGTGTGCCGGTGCTGCTCCAAAGGCTGCCAACATGGGTTCCCGTATTTAGCGACGACTTATAGTACCTTAGCCCGGTAATATGTCCCGCGACGTCCGATTTGAACCTGACGCCCAATTCGACCGCGTTGCTATCTGGTTTAGCGGTGTTGCCCGGAGTCGTCGCGGCGTTCCACAGACTGCTTACCACCGGTGTGGCGCTGTCCGAGGCGATTTGTTCCTGACTGAGCGCTCGGTTGTATAGCCGCACTTCGTCGATGCGACCATTGAAATATTCGCCGAGAAGACTGTGGGCACCGATGCGCAATGCGCCGTTGGAGAACTGAATGTTGCCCGTCATCACGCTCTGAGCCACAGGCTTCGCATTGACATAAAGCGTTAGTGTGGTCTTGGCGCTGTCATAGGTGGCGGCGAGGTGCGTCCATCTATTGGCGGGTAGATTGGTGCCTCCTGGCAACTCTCCCCAGGTGTTGGTCATCACTTTAGCTGCCGGCTGGTTGGTACCCGAATTGGCCACCAATCCATAGACGGAACCCGTATTGGTCTCCTTGGCTATGACGCTGGACAATCCGCTCAGGGGCGCAGCGGGATTGACCCATGCTTCCATCGTCACGGCACCGGTGAATTTAAGGGAAGCGCTATCGTTGATAGTGACCCAGCTGTTTCTACCGTTAAAAGAAAGCGCTCGACCAAAACGGCCGCTGTTGGTCCGCTTGGCGTTTGTTATGGTGCCATGATTGCCGAGACCCGAGGCGTCCACTGCCGCTCCGCTGGCGAGATCCTCGAAGCCGTAGGCGGCTACTAACCCGTTTGCGCTACTGCCAACGGTCCCGTTTGCACTTGTGCCGCCGCCGCTGCTGGCGCCAGACGTTACGGTAATAGTGCCCGACTTCCTGCTGGAACCGCTGGCATTAGTGGCGGTCAAAGTAACGGTATAGGTTCCGGCCGCAGTATAGGTGTGTGTCGGGCTCGCGGCGGTGCTGGTCCCGGTGTCACCGAACGTCCAGAGCCACGAACTGACCGTACCGGTCGAGGTGTTGGTAAAGGTGGTGGCGAGAGGGGCGACTCCGGTCGTCGGTGTCGCGGTGAAATTGGCGACCGGCACGGCCGGTGGCGGTGGTGGCGGTGCGACCACATTAAAAGACTTGGTCGATGTACTGCTGCCGCCTGTCCCGGTCACGGTCAACATGACGGAATAGGTGCCGGCTGTGGCGTAATTCGTCGACGCGATTTGCCCGGTGCTGGTCGTACCGTTACCGAAATTCCAGGCACGGGTAGTGACGCTACCGGCCGAGGTATCGGTGAAGGTCACGGCCTGACCCGCCTGGATGGAACCGGAGGCTAGGCTAGCGGAGAAACTAGCGATCGGGGCAGCGACAAGGCTGACTTCGTTGGACTTGATGCTCTCCTTTTTGGCCGCATCGTATGCCGTGGCGGCAATGTAGTAAGTCACCCCATCCGGCAGATTGGATAGCGTATAGCTAGCGACGTTGCCGACATCTACGCTATCGGTGTAGTTTCCGCTGCTAGTTCCGTAATATAGCTTGTATCCCGCCACAACAGGGTCTGGGTTTTTACTCCAAGCTAAGGGGATCTGCGCGGCTCCTGCCGTTTGAGAGAGGAATAAAACACACCAAAGCATATACAGCCATGGCATTCTACCTACTTTTAAAGGCGTCTTAGCACTTGTAAGCATGATGACCTTCTTTTGATGTCGCATAAGCCGAACGATATCTCTTGCACGATGACAGATGATTTGCGTCTATGTCACCATGGTGACAAAGCTAATTCAGCAAATCAACGAAAATTCCGTCTGCTCTAGCGGATTGTCGAAATTTCTGGTTATTGAGTATGGCTGGCGGATGTAGGGCGTTTTTGACCTAGTTCACCTCTCAGAAAATGTTTTCGGAGATTTTCTAGGTTGCGGCTTGCCAGTCCGCGCACCGCCTACCTGTTTTGGCGCTGGGATCGCTTTGTCGCGATAAATTGCGTTGCTTTTCCGAAGTCAAATATCACGCCAACTTAAATAACAATTATTAATCAATAATTTAAGAAAAGTCGGCCGGGAAATGGCGCGTTTGTGACGCCGACTAACGACAAAGCCTGCTGCCTGGCTGCAAGCTGGCGGTTAAATTCTGATGAAAGTGTTGGGTTTTTCTTGCGAGCAATGTCTTCAGAAAAATTGCTGCGGTCAAACACGAAATCCCCGCCTTGCCTGCCCGACATGGGCCCAAGGCCCGTGATTCGAAAGGGGTCACGGGAATCAAGCGACAAGCGCAAGTGAGGCGCTGCGCGGCTAGCCGCCAAAGCAGCACATACCAACCGAGAGTCCTGGATGGGCTTGAGTTAAGCTAGGAAACACCAAATCCAACCGTTACCGAAAGGCGTACTCGGTAGCGTCTGGCGATGTGGGCGGGCAGTATTGGCACCATAACGGTTTACGAACACAGGAGAAGTCAGCAGCGGCCATGGTAGCAAGGAAGCCCCTCGAAGGGCCTGGAGCACAAGGCCGTAGGCATCAATAGGCAAGGGCGTGACTTTCAAGCGACGCGAGCCTCGTTCAAAACCGGACGTAGCTGCAACTGCGGCAGCCTGCCGACGGGCGATGATTGGAAACGCCTGGTCGACACGAGTCGAAGTCACACGTCGATTGCTCGAAGCGCTCAAACGTGATCTATCTCGCTAGGGACAGAAGTCCTGAACGGCGGGAACCGGCGAAGGCAGAAAAAGGCGACACATAGCAAATCTCAGCAGCACGTTTAAACCGCAAAAGTTCTGACCCGCTCTGACAGTTACCCGTCGTGGCGTGAGAGAGTCTTGGAAAATCGGGCAGCCAGATACGTGAAGTTTCTATTCCAATCACCAACCCGGGGTTGGTGAGAACCTGAGATTAGGCGATGCAACGCAAGAGACGAAATCTCTTGGCGACCTTCGGACCACGCTAAGCTTGGCGGCGCTCAAGGGCGACACGGCGTTAGGGAAAGTCTAAAAATCCGATTCTGGATCAAGACGTCGTTGGTTAACCAAGAAGACGCCGATATCTTGCGCAAGTTCTCGTTCGCTTCACCTTCCCGCTCTACTGCTGTGATTCGCACCCGCTAGGCTCACCCCTTCCGTCTCATCCTGCTGAATCCCGCGATGCAGCGCCACGGGCTTCAGGTGGCCCGCCTCGATGGAATGGCTAATGCCCAGCCTCGCTGACGGGCGTAGGCTGGCCCGGTCAAGTGGACTGCCATCGTCTCTTGTTCAGGCCAAACGGACTTCATGCTCAACGCCTTGGAACAACAGGCGCTGCAGCCGTTTTGTTCGCCCCCCTGATCCAGCCATAGCGTCCAGGGAACGGTCCGTAGGCTCAAGGAGCATATACACCATTTCTCAGGCGAAAATTACCCGAGGCGTTTGACGGCTTATGCGACGCCCGCCATTAGCGGATAGGAGCCGGCTATCCCGGCATGCAACCATAGGCATCTATCATTGGTATGTCACCCGAACCGCGACCGAATCCAAGGAAAAGGTTATGAGCGTGGACGAGGCCACATCAATGATGCGAACCCTGAAGTTGGCGTTGGAGAAATCCCCCGCTGCCCAAGTCCTACCCCAAGTGTTTGTTGTCCCTCCCAACGTGTACGTTGTATTGGTGGTTGTTAGGTTCGCCGTGCTTTGAGTCGTCGTCCAGCTGGTACCGCCATTCCACGAAAGCTGCACACACATGTTGGACGAGCTCAAAAGAGTGCTGCTGACTCTGCCGGTCAACCGCACCTCAATGCCCCGGATAGTGGGTGTTCCAGACAAGGGGAAGCCATAGTTGGGAGTAAACATGCCTGTCCTTGCCGGTATTGGTGCAGGTTGTATTCGTGTTGGTGCCACTGAGGGTATCCACCGCAAACAGGCCATCCGTAGCGTAGGCATTGGCAGGCGTGGTTTCGAAGCCATTGTTGTCGCCCGAGCTAGTAGTCACCGGCGCGTTCGCGCTAGGTGGGCGGAAGCCGGTGTTCGTAATGCTGTTTACGACGGCGATGCTCAAGGCTTGCGTGACGGACGCGCTTGCCGAATCCGTCACCCGAACCGTGAAATTGGCGGTGCCCGCAGCCGTGGGTGTTCCACTAATCACGCCGCTGGCGGCGTTCAAGCTTAGGCCGGCAGGCAAGGCTGAACCCGCAACCATTGACCACGTATAAGGCAGGGTACCCCCGCTAGCAGCCAAACTCGCCGTATAGGCGGTGCCTACCGTTGCGCCAGGCAGCGATGTGGTGGTCATCGCAATGCTGTTTGCGACGATGATGCTCAAGGCTCGAGTGACGGACGCGCTTGCCGAATCCGTCACCCGAACCGTGAAATTGACGGTGCCCGCAGCCGTGGGTGTCCCACTAATCACGCCGCTGGCGGCGTTCAAGCTTAGGCCGGCAGGCAAGGCTGAACCCGCAACCATTGACCACGTATAAGGCTGGGTACCCCCACTAGCAGCCAGACTCGCCGTATAGGCGGTGCCTACCGTTGCGCCAGGCAGCGACGTGGTGGTCATCGCAATGCTGTTTGCGACGACGATGCTCAAGGCTTGCGTGACGGACGCGCTTGCCGAATCCGTCACCCGAACCGTGAAATTGACGGTGCCCGCAGCCGTGGGTGTTCCACTAATCACGCCGCTGGCGGCGTTCAAGCTTAGGCCGGCAGGCAAGGCTGAACCCGCAACCATTGACCACGTATAAGGCAGGGTACCCCCGCTAGCAGCCAGACTCGCCGTATAGGCGGTGCCTACCGTTGCGCCAGGCAGCGACGTGGTGGTCATCGCAATGCTGTCTGCGACGACGATGCTCAAGGCTTGCGTGACGGACGCGCTTGCCGAATCCGTCACCCGAACCGTGAAATTGACGGTGCCCGCAGCCGTGGGTGTTCCACTAATCACGCCGCTGGCGGCGTTCAAGCTTAGGCCGGCAGGCAAGGCTGAACCCGCAACCATTGACCACGTATAAGGCAGGGTACCCCCGCTAGCAGCCAGACTCGCCGTATAGGCGGTGCCTACCGTTGCGCCAGGCAGCGACGTGGTGGTCATCGCAATGCTGTCTGCGACGACGATGCTCAAGGCTTGCGTGACGGACGCGCTTGCCGAATCCGTCACCCGAACCGTGAAATTGACGGTGCCCGCAGCCGTGGGTGTTCCACTAATCACGCCGCTGGCGGCGTTCAAGCTTAGGCCGGCAGGCAAGGCTGAACCCGCAACCATTGACCACGTATAAGGCAGGGTACCCCCGCTAGCAGCCAGACTCGCCGTATAGGCGGTGCCTACCGTTGCACTAGGTAGCGACGGGCTGGTGATCGTGAGCGACTGCGGCCCCGTATCGAGCACCACATCCACCCAATAATTGGAACTATTAAAGGTGCTGGTGGGGGAACACACTGGTCGTCCCGTACGCAAATACCCCCATTTCCACCGGACACGCCATTAGCTAGCGCGCGCAATGGCAGGTTGTCGACCCCGGTGGTCGTAAAGAAGGCCTGGTCGGCGCTGTAATGGCCCACATTGGTGTGGTAGGACGCCACATAGACCGTGTTGGCGGTAATCGCCACGGGTGTGGCGAAGTCCACCTGCTGCCACCGGACGCCGTTTCACCCCTGAAGATGGCCGAAGCCAGCAAGGTCCCGCTGCTCGTCCACAGATTACCGACATGGGTGCCCGTGTTGCTAACCCCTTTATAGAAACGGATGCCGTTAATAGCGCCATCGACGTCGGAGCGGAACTTGACGCCTAGCTCAACGGCACTGTCGGGACCGGCATCCACAAGCAGCGGCGCCGTCGTGCTCGGCCAAATCGTCAGCCCCGTACTCGCTACCGTGATGCTTAAGGCCTTGGTGGTGGTGGCACCGCAGGCATCCTGTACCTGCACGGTGAATTCGGAGGTTCCAGCGGTGGTCAATGTCCCGGTAATCTGACCCGCAGCGCTCAAGTTCAGGCCGCTCGGCAATGTTCCGGCGCTGATTGACCACGTATAAGGCTGAGTACCCCCGTTAGCAGCCACACTCGCCGTATAGGTGGTCCCTACCGTTGCGCCAGGCAGCGACGTAGTGGCAATTGTGAGTGGTAAGGTTCCACTCGGATCAAACGCCACATCCACCCAATAGTTGGCGGAGCTAAAGACCCTGTGCTGGGAATGCACTGCTTGTCCCATAGGCGTACACGCCATTTCCGCCTGACACCCCGTTGGCCAGCGCATGCAGTGGTGCGTTGTCCACTCCAGCAGTTGCAAAGTAATTAAGATCGGCGCTGTAGTGGCCCGTGTTGGTATGGTAGGAAGCCACGTACACGGTATTAGCGGTGATTACCACAGGCGTGGCGAAGTTCACCTGCTGCCAGCCTGAAGCCGTCTCATTGCTGAAGATGGCCGAAGCCAGAAGGGTGCCGCTGCTGCAAGCAGCGTTGCTGCAACTCCACAAGTTGCCGACATGGGTGCCGGTGTTGGTACTTGCCTTGTAGAAGCGGACGCCGGCAATAGTGCCATCATAATCAGCCCCTGAACTTCACACCCACTTGCACAGCGCTGTCCGGTCCCAGTGTCCACCACACCTGGCACTGTTGTACTGGGCCAGATAGTGAAACTGGGGGGCGCTACGACAATGCCCAAGTTCTTCGTAACGCTGGCGCCAACATTATCTTGCACCCGCACCGTGAAGTTGACGATCCCGGTTGCTGTGGGCGTTCCCGCTGATCACACCAGTCGTAGCATTCAACGCTAAGCCAGGTGGCAACGTTCCTGTGCTGATTGACCACGTATAAGGCAGGGTACCGCCAGTCGCCGACAAGGTTTGCAAGTAGACCTTGCCCACCATTCCGCTCGGCAGCGCGGTGGTGGCACGGTGAGCGGTGCCGCCTGCACGGTTAGGCCGGTACTTCCCGTGCGGCCGCTCAGCGCGGCGGAAATACTGCTGCTGCCCGCGCTGATCCCCGTCGCCAGGCCGGCGGCATTGATGGTGGCAACCGATGGACTCGAAGAAGTCCACGTCACCTGACTGGTGATGTTTGCGTGCTGCCATCAGAGTAGGTTCCCGTGGCCGTAAACGGCTGCTGGACCCCGGTCAGGATCGTGGGATTGGCCGGTGTCGTCGCGATCGACTGCAACGTCGGTGGCGGACCCGTGACGAACAGCACGTCCACCCAGTAATTTTCGAGTTGAAATGTCTGATTCGGGAAGATGCTGGTCGACCCGTAGGCGTAAACTCCGCCGTTGGCGGTTAGCGGTCCATTCGTGTGCGGCGCGACAAAAAAGCCGCTGGTTGCAGAATAGCTGCTATTGCTATGGTAAGAGGCAACGTAAGTGATGCCCGGCGTGATCGGAACGGGTTGCGGGAATAGAACCACCTGCCAGCCGCTGGCCGTTTCATTCGCAAACGTGGCACTCGCCAGCAAGGTTCCGCCCGACGTCCACAAATTTGCTGTATGGGGACCCCAGTTTATTCCGTTCTTCCAGAAACGGATGCCGCTGATAGTCCCCGTCGTCGAAGCTGAAAATCTGACACCCAACTCGACTGGATTGTCGTTTAGGGTTTCGCTCTCCGGCACAACCGTCGATCCAAACAGACTCGCACTGGCCGCGACCACAATGCTATCGCCGGCTTGAGGCGCCTCCGTGTTGAGGCTGTCATCCGTCGCGCGAGACCGGATGGTGTGCGGTCCGGCCGTGGCAGTCCAGATGTAGCTCCAATTGGTCGTGCCCAGATGCCCTGCGCCAGGTCGTGCCCCCGTCGACGGAGACCTCGACGCCAGCGACTTGACCGCCGCTATCACTCGCCGTGCCGGTAATGGTCACCGGCTGGCCTTCCGAAAAGCTGGCGCCGGTCCCGGGCGTCAAGATCGCAGAGCTGGGTGGGGTCGTGTCGGTGGATTTGACCCCGGCGATCAGGCCCGGCTGTAACGAGCCAGGCTGCACGCCCATCTCGGCAAGGAGGTTCACCGTGGCTTGCTGGACATCCGGATCGGTCGGCGTCACCGGCCCATCGTGCTCGGCGCTTAACCCCCAAGCCCAGAAGACCGTGCCGGCCCCGAAAACCAGTGCGCCGCTGCCCGGATGCCGATACAACGTCAAATTATGGGTTGCCGTGCCATTGCCGGTTTTTGAGCCATAGTCGAGGAGGAACTGATTGACGTTGATCGTGGCCGATGAGAGGTTAATCAGACTCGCGGGAGCGAAACCGTTGTCCGGGGCGATATCCCATTCATAGCCGAGGAGATTCGGTGTTGAGGTCCAGGTGCTGCCGGGTGTAAGCGTCGAGACATTGGGGGTATTACGCCAAAACCGAAACCGGCTCATGGCGTAAGGCACTTCCATCGAGTCAGACCGGTAGGAATCGACCTGAAAGATCGTGCCGGTCAGGTTGTTCTCGGGTTTTCCGCCGTCGGCCGGTGACTGAATCTCGGATCGCGCCACGTCCCGGTCCATGTCCAGGTCGGATTGGTGTTGAGGGGTCGAGCGGCGCGTGGTGGCGCGTTTCCTTATAGCAAACCAACGTGCGATAGGGCGTTGCGCTACCGTCGATGCTGGGTTCCCAGCGAGTCTTCCAATAGACTTCGTTACCGCTCATAAAGACCAGATTGAGACCGGCCCCCCGGGCGGCCTCCACATTGGCGCGTGCCGCGGTATCCCAATATTCGTCATGCCCGGTTGATGTGAACGCCTTATGCTGCGTCAATAAGGCAGGCGCGCGCGCCACATCCGCGCCGGCAATGTAGGAGACGTCGTAGCCGTTTTGTTCTAACCAATAAATCGCGGCGTATTCGGCGCAAAAAGATAATCGACCCACAGAGCGGCCGCTCCCACCGCATCGCGGGTCCCGATCGGCCGGTTGTAGCTCACCTTATAGGCGCGACCAATAGCCGTGTCCCCGCCAGGGCCGTTACCCCCATACAAATTGGCCGCCAACGTCGCCGTGCCCCAGCCATTGTAGGCCTGCCATGTCGTATCCGCAGTCTGGAAAACGATATCACTCGTCGACTCATCGGCACGGACAATAAACGGAATGTGGCTCTCATTCGTGGGATTCGTGTTATCGACAAGGTGCGCGGTATAGACACCGGATACCGCCGTGCTGGGCACTGCCCACGACGCCGTCACCGCCCAATTGCCGGCATCCACCTCGCCGGTCGCGGCATTCATCACGGGGGTGGGTTGGGTTTGAGCCGCGTTCTTGTTGATCGTCGTAATTAAGCGGGCACCGTTTCCTTGGTAATACCCAAGGCGATAGATATCGATACGCCAATTGCTCGTGCCAGATTTGATTTTGAAATGGACCGTCGAACCATGATTGACGCTAATATCGGTCGTGAAGCTTCGAGCGTTGTCGATGCCCTCCCACTCAGATCCCACTGGCTGGCAGGCGTGCCAGGCAACTGATTTTCCGCAACAATCGCGTTTTGCGCGTAAGCGCTATTTAAACCGATTGATATAAGAAAAATCATCGTCAGAAAAACTTTCATCGCCGCTTCCCCCTTCACAAACTCAAATATCCTAAAAATCAATAAATCCCCTTCGCGCTACTTTAGAGGCATCCTCGGCGCGACAGGATCAACCGGCGTCTCTATAGCAGACTCATCCTCTGGAAATCGATCGAAATTGACTCTCTTTGCAAGCTTCGTTGTTGTTTCGATTATTGCCTCCAGTCGGCGAGGGAGAAGACAATTTTGCGTCTTGGCCGTTGCGACTAAATTCTTAAAGTTCGCTACGCTGTTCAACATGGTTGCTCTCAGCGCATCGCCTTGGGCTTCTTCCCGTTCGGCGACTGTAAGCGCATCAGGTACCGTCTTGTGTCCGCGACCAGATTTCAGATCGACAAATGTACCTCGATGCTTCCAATAAGCGTTTGCGCTCTGGCTGATAGCGGATGCGCTAGTATTGATGTTCTCAATAATCTTGCCGCATTCGTTAGTGTTGGTCTTCGTTGCAATCCTAATTGGCTTAGTCTTAGTCGACGCGGCATTAGCCCCAACCGATAGGACTGCAAAAAAATGGTAACAACCAAAATGGGAGTTTTCATAACCGATTTTCCATAAGGGCGTAAATCGAAAACAGGTGTGGTCATTGAAGCTATAATATATTTTATGCAAGAGATATTGAGTTACTTTTTTCTCTTGCGGCTAGGGTAATACCACGAGTAAAGGCTGACTTTTTGGCAAGATCACGTTTGGAGCGACCACAATTTGGCAAGTCCAACTTCGATGGACCAGGGGACTCTCGTTAACCTGAATCCTGGCGGACAAAAAAAGGTTCACCGCCAGATGATCTTGCATGTCGATTTCTTGAAGAACTGCTAGGTGACAAGGGCAAATTGCAGAACTGTCTTCATGGCGGCGACCCACCTCTAGAAGATGCTGCAAGTTCTGGTCCTAAAATAAAAATCCATTTAAAAACAATAATTTCCTTCGGCATTGGAAATCTTGTCCATCAAAGTGTAAAAAATCCGATAACCGAATTCCAAGCCTAAGCTAATGACATGGACTCCCCCTACTCCTGCGGCATCGGATGTGCCAGATTGGAGTTTGGCTATCACCAATCACAGAGGGCGAGTGTCATGACGGTTACGCGAATTGGGTTGGATATCGCAAAGACGGTGTTTCAGATTCATGGAGTGGATGAACACGGCAAGGTGTTGCTTCGAAAGACCCTGAAGCGCGACAAGGTTTCGGAATTCTTTGCCACCTTACCGCCCTGTTATCGGCCTTGAAGCCTGTGGCAGTGCGCATCACTGGGCGCGGACGCTGACGCAGTTTGGACATACGGTGCGGCTGATGGCGGGACATTCGTGGCGCCGTACCGCAAGAGCGGGAAGAACGACGGCAATGATGCAGAAGCCATCTGTGAAGCGGTGGCGCGTCCGAACATGCGCTTCGTGCCGGTCAAGAGCGAAGAACAGGAGGCGGTATTGATGGTTCATCGGGCGCGGGAACTGATGGTCGAAAACCGCACCGCCCAAGCGAATCCAGATCCGGGGCTTATTGGCGGAGTTTGGCCTGGTGGTCGCGCCAGGAATCGACAAACTTCGGCGCCAAACGCCGGAAATTCTGGAAGACGCCGAGAACGGATTACCTGCGCTGGCCCGGGAGACGTTAAGCGAATTGCTGAAGCAATTGCAGCTCTTTGATGAACGGGTGGCGCATTACGACCGGCAGATTGCGCGGTTAGCGGCAGCCAGTGAGCCGGCCCAGCGGTTGATGGCCCTGGAAGGAATTGGTCCCCTCACCGCCACGGCGCTGGTGGCGAGTGTCGGCGATGCAAAGGTGTTCCGCAACGGCCGGCAGTTGGCCGCTTGGCTCGGTATGGTTCCTCGGCAACACTCCAGCGGCGGCAAGTCCCGCTTAGGGGCTATCACCAAGCGCGGCGACGTCTACCTGCGGAAGCTCCTAGTCCATGGCGCGCGGAGCGTGATCGCCAGTTTAGCGCGACGGGAGGATGCCAAAAGCCGCTGGGCCAAAGGTCTCAAGGAACGCCGTGGCGCCAATGTGGCAGCGGTCGCCCTAGCCGCCAAACATGCCCGGATCGTCTGGGCGATACTGGCCAAGGGTGAAGCCTATCGGCCGGCGTAAGGCACCGATAAAGCTGGCTGCAATTCGATTGAAGGGAATGCCTACCGAAGATTGCGTGAGCGAACACGCGGATGAAAACAGGTCAGACCGTCGCCGGGAAAATCCGATAACGTTGAAGGCTGTCACAAGCCGCTTAGCTAATGGGAACCGGGCGAGCGCAAGTCATCGGGGCCAGCGCCCATGAGCGCACCAACAGGCCGGATATATTTGTTGCAGTCTACAACGTGTTTTCAAAAGCGCGGACGTTCTTGCAAAACGGGGGAGTCCATATATTACGTTAGGCCGTCGCTAAATCGGCTTTGTTGCGTTAGCTGAAATGGCTTCGGTGCGTATTCAGAAGCGGCCCGAGAAGGAGATAGGAATTAAGACGAGTTAACGCGTTTCCTTCATGATGGAATAACCCTAGTTGAGGACACCCATGTGAAGACCCCGCAGAAGCCATTCGCCTGAGTTCAAGGCAAAAGTGGCGTTGGCGGCGCCGCAGGAGACAAAGCATTCGTCGCGTTGGTCAAGCAGTTTGATCTTCATCCGGTCCAGATTCAGGACTGGAAGTGACCTTAACCCCGAATTCGTAGCGCTTGTGAGCGTTGCCCTTACCCAACCCCTTCCTTCCGCGGCATTCTTCGCGGCAAGCTCAAGTCGTTGACCACCAAGGAAAAGCGCTGGCTAAAGCCCCGTCAGGCGGTGGAGCTGGTCATTGGGTATCTAAAGAGCAATCAGCCCATACATCGCTGCTGGCTGGATGGCGCGATTGGTGACGCGATCCACGCCGCACGGTGCGCAGTGGGTTACAACCTGAGCTGGTTACTGTGAGCAAGGTTCGTTTGGAGCGAAAAGCTTCGCTCCTTTCTCTCGCTGGTTAACCATCTACAGCACGTTCATAAGCTCACATTGAAGTTTACAGGGGCAACCAAATATGGGCGGATCTGAAGCAGCGTGAACAAGGTGCATTCACGAAACCCAGTTGTGAGCGACTGTCTGGATCGCTTTTGGCTCTCATTAACCCTTCAATTCATTTACCTACTCGATAGCGCTAACTTTTTCGATTCTCGCGCATTTTTGTCGAATCTAAAATTGACGTATAAGTTAATTTAGTCGATATCTGGGTTGAAACCCCTAAACTGGGGTATCGTCGGAAAGGTTCTTCGGAGCTACGGCTTCAGCGAGTCGAAGACGCTCACGCATGGCATGGGAACGCTTGCGGGCAGGAAGATGGTTGCTAATTTCGAGGGCTAGTGCGAACCACGCTGAGCGAGCCGCTCGGAGATCGAGATTCTTGGGCGTTCGGCGATCGTCTTCTCATAAAGTTGGGCAATCCGGGTGGCGGCTGCGTTTAGACTGTAGCGGCTGACTACGATTTCGCGGCCACGGGCGCCAAGAGAGGCACGCCGGCCAGGATCGGCCAAGAGTTTTACGAGATGCTCAGCAAGCTGGGGACCCCCGGGTTGGCCGTTACCGATACCATAAAACCTTGCCTGAAAAATATAACTTCGTGACTTTCGTCGACCGGCACGTTAAATCCCCGCTCCCTTGCACGATGAGAGGTTTGCCATGGGCAAGACCGCGCAAGGCCGAATAGCCCATGCCGAGAACAATGTCAGCCGCAGCATAGGCGGGCCGAGGGTCAAGCGCTGCACCAGCAAGCGTTACTACCTCGCGACGGTGGCGCTGATTTACCATGGCTGCGCGCATTCGCAACTGATCCGCAGCCTGCCCATCACCGACAATAATTAGCCGTACTGGCCAAGCATCAGCCAGTAGATCGACGGCGTCAATTGCATCGACAAGAGCGTCTAGTTTTAAATCAATAGCAAGGCGGGATACTATGACTACGAGCAGTTGATCTGGATTAATACCGTGTATCCTCCGAAAGTCAGTCCCTTCTTGGCTGGATGGTTAGCATCGATATCGACTGGCGGTTCCATCACGCCCACGCTGCTGCGATGAGTAAGCCGGGCTTCCTCAGCCAGTTCCTCAGTGCCCATAAGCAAAGGTGTGACGCGCGGAATCAGGGACATTACCGACATACTGAGCACCGTGCAAACGAGAGGTATCCCGAGAAACAATCCCGCCCCGAATACAGCATCTAGACAAGGAGGCCACTCGTAGGCATGCACAAGATCGACCTTTTCTGACCGCACCAAGCGAGCGAGTTGGAATATGCGGTTAGGAGCTGGCCGGTAACGCAACCGGTAAGCGGGAACATAACGCAATCCCTTACTAGCGATATAATCCTCAAGAGGCCCAGGAAGTGCGTAGACAATGGCCTCGTGCCCGAGATCACGAATAGCGGCGGCCAGATCAATAGCATTAAGTTGACTGCCGCCAATAGCGAGTTCATGAGGATAAACAATAATTTTCATGTTTGGCTTGTTATAGCTGTTAAATAGGAACGGTGCGTCCACTGTTTCCATAGCGGCTATGCTTGAACGGGCTTATCGGCGTTGCGAATATCCCGGATATTCCCTTGGACTCGACGTAATCCAGCGATAGGCTGGGAATAGCGGCACCCTGTATAAACCAGACAACCTAAGCTTAATCAAAGTAAGTAATTCGTGAATTCTCTCCGAATCCGCCCCCAATCTTCGAAGACTACAAATAATCCCTAAAATCTGAAGTAGCAGAGCATGGCATCCATCACGATGCCGATATTATCCAGGGTACCGACCTGAAAAATTCTCGGGTCGCTCCCCTGACTCAGAACGGCACGCAATGTGACAACCGCCATGGCATAGAAATAGGCCAGAATCAGCTCCTTGTCGATTCCGTTGAGCCGCGAACGTAGGAATTCCCAGCGTGTTTGCGGACTCGCGCGAAACCGATCAATCCCAGCAGACATATCGGCTCGACATGGCCCTAAGGTCAAACGCTTTTCCCTAAAGCTGGATAGACGCTCTTGCTATTAGTGCCATGGGCGCTCGGCGACGAGACGTCGACCACACCAAGAGAGAGTAACGCCAAAACTACACAGCGCCGGCTTCATTCGCGATGCCGCCCTTAATCGCTTCTGTGGGTATCTGCATGACCGCAACCTCCCGAACTGATCTGCTTATTTCTGGATAAGCTGCGATACCCAATCCCAAATCCTTTAGACCGCCCCATCCATGGATACCTTGATACCAGTAAATCCAGCCGCCCACCAGCGCCATAATCAGGCATGCGAACAGTCCAATGCTTAGCGGTTTCCCCATCCGGTTTGTAGAGTTTGCAGATTTCCCAAATCCGGAAGCCGTCGCATGGGTCCAGGTCAGCATACGTCGCACCGTACGAGGCAACCTGTCGGGCGCCACCAAAGTCACCAAGGTTCGTAGCGAATAGAGGCCACCAAGCAGCACCGCGGCCGTGCCAAACCCGAATGCCAGCGGGTAAGGCAAAACATAGAAACTGCCAAAACTAGTCCGATCAAAGGTAGATAGATCAGGTTGATTTTCAGGTTCGCGGTCGACCAAGCAAAACCACTCAATCGCCGGACCAAACCATAAATGATAAAGCAGTGGAAAATATAGGCACCAAAAACGCCATGCCGGCGCCGTCCAGGCCGTACCGATCCACGCATACCCAAGCCAGGCCCAGGTACACGGCAGTCCAAGCCGTTTCGCTCCAGAAGAAGAACCCCTGGGCGCCTTTAGCCACGATGATGAAACCATCGGCCAAGAAACGATCCTGAGCGTCATTCCGAGACATAGCCAGCGCAAAGCCCCACCGCTGCCTGGAAGTCGGCGGTGTAAAACAGGCTGATGACCACTGGCGCCAGCACTAGGGTGGCGATGATACCCGGCCCAGCCAACAGTAGGCTGATTTCAGCCTGCTCGTTTACCAGGCGGTTACATGCAGTCTTGTCTTGGGCCACGGCCGTCAGGCGCGGATAAAAATCAGCGCCCATGGCCTGTAGCACGAATCCTACATACATACCGCCCAGCGCCCAAGCCGATTGGTACAAGCCGGCGGCTTCGACACCAACCTTGCGGAGCACGATCAAGCGGATCAGGTAAGCGGCCCCCATCATCATCAGGCCGCTGGACATAAAGACCAGCCCTAGCTTCAACAGGGCAAGCTGTTCGTCCCGAAGGTCGCGCTTGCCTGGCAAGACGGCTCGAATGGGTATCTTGCGGCTGTACCACCATGAGGTCGCCAGCGTAAGTGCGGCAAGGCCGACCAGGGATGGCACGATGCCTTGCTCGCCAAGGACATACACAATGGACAGACTGACCAGGGTGCTGAATATTCCCCCAGAATATTCATCTTCGCCAGATCGCCAATCCGCCGCATCCCTTGAATCAAGGCGCCCTGGCTATCGGATACCACGCGCAACAGCACGGCGAGCGCGAGCAGGGCAATGGCCCCGGCATAGCGAGTGTCGCCAAACGTGATTTCGGAGATTGCCGGAGCCAAGGCGGCAAGCACGAAGGCGCCGAGAACGCTCAGGAACAGCGTGGTACGCGCAGTACCGCTATGGTCCGCGCGATTCGTTCCGTATCCTCGGAACCCGCTGCCTCGGCGATCTGCCGCACACCGCTGCTGTTGACGCCCATGCCGGCGATACTCAGCGCCAAATCAAACACGCGCCATACATGCCGAGCAGCCCAACTCCGGTGGGCCCCAACATGATCGCCATACCTTTGGTACGCACGATGCCGATCAGAACATTTAGGAAAGAAGAACCGCCGACGATGGCCGATGATTTCAGAATCCCGCCATAGCTCGACTGCCGAGATTCCTTTGTGGCGCTATCTCCCGCGCTACTCATTCCACTAGATCGGAACCTGATCAACTAAGTGTTGGGCGATGGCCAGGCTGGCTGTCGCGGCGGGACTTGGGGCATTGAGAACATGCAGGGCATCCGCTCGGACCCGCAAATCAAAATCTTGGACTAGATCACCCGCCGGACTCATAGCCTGTGCCCTAACCCCAGCGCCGCCCGGTTCAAGATCTTCGAGGCGAAGCTCGGGAACTAGCCGCTGCAGTGCTCGACAAAAGCGACTCTTGCTAAGCGACTGGGCCAGTTCAGTGCGAACCATATCCGGATGCTTCCGGAGAAATCGAGGGAGACCCGGAAAAAGCAGCGTATCTAGGAGGTCCCTAAGATTGACTTGCGAAAACCGGTATCCTTCGCGGGAAAAAGCGAGTACGGCATTGGGACCGGCTTCGACACCACCGTGAATCTGCCGGGTGAAGTGGACACCCAGAAAAGGAAACCGCGGGTTGGGCACAGGATAAATCAGGTTGCGTACCAAGGCTTGGGCCGCTGGTTTGAGTTGAAAATACTCACCACGGAATGGAACGATTCCGCGTTTGTCGAACTTCGCCTGCAAGTTCGGCGACTCGGTCGCAATGAAGCCCAGCGCAGTTGACAAGGAAACCGGCCTTGAATTCCGCCGTCGCCGAACGCACGACCCATTCGTCACAAACCTTCTCCAGGCGCTCGACTTTCACCCCAGTGACGATCGTTCCGCCACGCTCCTGAATTTTAACCGCCAGCCGGTCACACACCCTCCGGTAGTCGACGATGCCTTCCTCCGGTACATGGGCTGCCGCAAGACCGTGAGCATGCGGCTCGATTGCCGCGAGTTCCTGGCTGTCGAGTTTCCTAAGCCCCTGTAATCCGTTCGCGGCGCCACGTCGCAAGAGTTCATCGAGACGCGGCAGTTCATCCGGCGTCACCGCAACCACGACTTGCCGCAAATTTCGTGCGGAATATCTTCGGCACGGCAGAACGCTACCATCTGGCGAATGCCAGCGACCGCCATTCGGCTTTGATCGACCCCGGCGCCTAATACAAGCCCGCATGCAGCACACCACTGTTGTGAGTGCTCTGATGCGCACCCACAGTGTTTCCTTTTCGAGTAAGGTAAGCTGCGTCTTGGGAAAGCGCTCGAGCCATCTGTAGGCGGTGGCCAGCCCCGACCAGTCCGCCGCCAACGATGATGACGGATTTTGGGATAGCCAACGTTAGGCCTTCGAAGCGAGTCGAACTGCCATTTCCAGCGCGGCAATCACGCGGTCTTGATCCGCAACGGTCAGGTTGGGAAACAACGGCAGAATGATCCCAATGTCCTGGGCAACCTCGCTTTCCCGGAGCTGACGGCAGGAGCCTTCGGCACAGTCGCAGCCCGCGCCCGGCCGCCGCACGACCAGGTTCCTGGCGGATAGGCAACCTCCCGGTGCGCGCACATGACCCCGCGGCGGGTCGACACCCCCGCATCGAGCATGGACTGCATCACCTGACGCTGGTCAATACAACCGGCAAGCGAACGCAGAAGCTTTGCCAAGTACTACGTGCCCAGTCCGGTTCCTCCGGTAGGCCGAGACCCGGAATATCACCGAGCTTGGCGATGTAGCGCTCGGCCAACTGTCTGCGCTGCGCGATGATTTCCGGCAGACGCTTGAGCTGCTCTCGACCCACGGCAGCCTGAATATCGGTCATGCGGAAGTTGTAGCCGAGCAGCGGGTAGGTTTCGAAATGACCTGGCTGGAACCATGGCGCACAGTATCGGGAACGCTCATGCCATGCTGGCGCAGCAGCCTGAAGCGCTGATCCCATTCCGGGTTGGCGGTGGTAAGCATCCCACCGTCGCCGGTGCTGATGATTTTGCGCGGGTGGAACGAAAAGCAGGCGATATCGGCGTGTGGTTTACCGATTTTCTCCCACTGCCCCTGCCACAAGATCTCGCTACCGATGGCGCAAGCGGCATCCTCAATGACGGGTAGCGAATGACGGCGGGCGATTTCGAGGATAGCCGCCAGATCACAGGGCATCCCCAGCTGATGGACGCATAGGATGGCGCGTGTCCGCGCGGTCAGCGCCGCTTCGAGTTGCCGCGGATCGAGGTTGAAGGTGCCTGGTTCAATGTCCACGAATACCGGCGTGGCGCCGCAGTAACGAACCGAGTTGGCGGTAGCGATGTAGGAATGACTGACGGTGACCACCTCATCCCCCGGTTCAACACCTGCAGTCAGCAGTGCTAAATGCAGGGCGGTGGTGCAATTGGAAACCGCACAGGCATACGGCGCGCCGACCCATTCCGCGAACTCCCGTTCGAAGGCGGCGACCTCGGGACCCTGGGTGATCCAGCCACTTAGGATGACGCGCCGCGCCGCTCCGCCTCACTTTCGCCCCTTACGGGTGTGGCTATAGGTATCATGCGGGGTTCTCCTGGTAATGCGTGCGCCACCACTCGACCAGCCGGGTTAGCCCCTCTTCCAGACCAACCCCGCGCCTTGAATTCTAACAACCGCTCGGCCCGGCCGGTGTCGGCGAGGCGTCGTGCGACCGGGTTAACCGAGCGCTCCGGCCCGTATTCCGGAGCGAGATTGGAACCCATGACCTTGAGCAGAGCTGCCGCCAGCTCGTTTAAGACTGGTTTCTGTCCCACTTGCGACGTTGAATACCGCATCGCTCACGTCCGATTGCAAGGCCAGGACGTTGGCGCGGGCAATGTCTTCAATGTAAACAAAATCCATGGTTTGGGTGCCGTCGCCGGAAATCAGTGGCGGCTGCCCCTTGGCGATGCGCTCCATCCAACGGATCAGGACCTCAGTGTACTTGCCGTGAATGTCCATGCGCGGCCCATATACGTTGAAGTAACGCAAGGCGACATAGGAGAGTCCGTACATATCGTTGAACGACCGCAACAAACCTCCCAGCATAACCTTGCTGGCACCGTACCAAGTACGGTTATTGTAGGGGTGCTGCTCCTCGGTCGTCGGAAAGTGGTCCGCGAGACCGTAAACCGAAGCCGAAGAGGCGGCCACCACTTTTTTTACGCCAGCGGCCTTGGCTGCGTCCACCACGTTAAAGCTACCGTCACACATGACTTCCATCGCCTCACGCGGCTCGGCCGCACAAGCAGTGATCCGTATGGCGGCCATATGGATCACCGCATCCATGCCTTCGGCGGCTGTTCGTACGGTGTCGAAATCGCGAATGTCGCCTCGCAGCAGGGTGACTCGAGGATCCTCAAGCGCTTCCCGAACGTTAGCCAACGTACCTCGACTCAGATTATCGAGGATGACGATGCGGGAGGGATCATGTTCGCGCAGCAACAGGTCGATGGTCGTCGACCCGATAAGACCGCACCCCCCTGTGACAAGTATGTGGAACCAGTAATTTTCATAAGCGCCTTAATTTCACAGTACGCGGGCGGGATTACCCACTACCCGGCTATTTTTTTCCACGTCACGAATCACGGTGCTGCCGAGTCCCACCAATGCACCGCCGCCGATCCGCAAACCATTCATAATGCTGGAGCCGCTACCGACGTAGCAGGCTTCGTCAAGAACCGCACCGCCCCGCGAGAGTCACATTGGAACCGATCAGGCTCCAGTCGCCCACGACCACGTCGTGATGGATCACGGTATTGGGCAAAATGCAGACATGTGAGCCGATCACCGCGTTGCTAGTGACGACCACCCCGGCCATGATCAGAAGATTTACCCCGAGTGACGCGATTACGGACACGCTGGCCGAAGGATGAATCACCTGCGCGAATCGATCCCGCGGAATTCCCAATCCCTGAATAAGCGCTTGTCGGCTACGGTAGGAAGCAGGGCTTCCCGGAACAGCCAATACCTGGGCATCAGGAAAGAGCGCGAACGCCTCCCGGCCAAGCACTGGGAAACCGTTCGGGGTAATGCCCTGCTTCTCCAACGTATCGTCGACGAAACCGATTAGCTGATACGCCTCACCTAGACAATCCTGAGCTTCGATGGCATTGCCGTTGTAGGGAAAAATTAACAGGGGTATTGGCTTCCGCATGTTTCTAGCTCAGCCTAGTTACACAGCTTACAGCTAGCGAGCGGCAAGCTGCACAACGGCCTTACTGACCTCCTCGCACTGGGCGCGGCTCAGTTCAGGGAACATGGGTAACGACAACACTTCGTTGGCGGCCTGCTCGGCATGGGGGAAATCCCCGACTCCGTGACCTAGGTCAGCATAGGCCGGCAACAGATGAACCGGAATCGGATAATGGATGCCAGTCTGTATACCCGCCGCCAGCAAGGATTTTTGCCATTCCTCCCGCTGCCGGGTACGGATCGCGTAGATGTGATACACATGGCGCGAGTAGGACATTTCGCTAGGTAGTGGGACACCACTGTTGGACAAGAACTCCTGGTAATTCGCCGCCGCCGCCCGACGACCGTCGGTCCAGGCATCCAAATGGCGCAGCTTGACGCGTAATACCGCGCCTTGAATGCCCTCCAGGCGATAGTTGTAGCCCTTGAGAACATGCTGATATTTTTGCTCCGCGCCCCAGTCACGTAGCATCCGGAGAGTTCTGGCATACTCGGGATTATTGGTCGTTACCAACCCACCCTCGCCATAGGCACCGAGGTTTTTACCAGGATAGAAGCTAAAACAGCCCATGTCGCCGAGCCCCCCTACCCGCTGTCCCTTGTATTCAGCACCGTGAGCTGCGCCGCGTCCTCGATCACAACCAAACCGTGGCGCTTTGCGATGTCTAGGATGGGATCCATATCTGCGGGCTGTCCATAAAGATGGACGGGCATGATAGCCTTGGTCCTATCGGTGATTGCAGCCTCGATTCCCTGCACGTCGATGGTGAAATGGCGCGGATCGATATCCACGAACACCGGTTTGGCTCCCGTATAGACGATCGCGGCTACCGTCGCCACAAAGGTGAACGGCACCGTTATCACTTCATCACCTGGACCAATACCGGCGGCCAGCAGAGCGAGATGCAGGGCACTGGTGCCGCTGTTCATGCCAATACCTTCACGGGCCCCGCTATAGGCGGCGAATTCCTTTTCGAATTCAACCACCTCGCTGCCCAAGGTAAATTGGCAGGTATCGAGGACATTCTGAATGGCGGCATTGACATCTTCCCTGATGCCCTGATACTGCGCCTTAAGATCAAGAAACGGAATCATGCGACTGCCCTCCCCCGCGACATACGAACACCATTAAGTTGGACGGCCCGGCCCCGCTCCATCATCGAATGCGTGGCCGCCTCGATTAGCTCCACCACCCGCATGCCTAGATTACCGTCGGTGATCGGCGACCGGTTGTTAGCGATACACTCAGCGAAATGCTCAGCCTCAATTTTCAAGGCCTCTGTCGTCTCTAATCGTGGAGCCCACATATCCCCACTGCGGTAGCCAACCCGCATTTCGTTAATCTGCTGGGGATCGCTGACGAAGCTGACCCCCTTATCATACACTTTAATTTTTTCGCTGGACTCCATGTCGTCATAGGAGATCATTTTCTGGCTGCCACCGATCATTATTTGACGGACTTTGACTGGCGCCAACCAGCTGACATTAACGTGCGCAATTATTCCGGAGTTATAAAACAAGGTGATGTAGGCCAAACTCTCTGGCGTTCCTGGGAAATGATTGGTACCGACTGCCGATACCGCCTCCGGCCGCTCCTCCAAAAGAAAGTCGAGAATAGAAAAATCATGCACTGCGAGGTCCGAAATAACATTGACGTCGCGTTGAAACAACCCGAGATTGATCCTGGATGAATCGTAATAATAGACTTTCCCTAGTTCGCCGGCTTTGATCAAATCACCCATCTTGCGGACCGCGCCGGTATAAATGAACGTATGATCGACAATCAGCACCTTCTGCATTTTCTCAGCTAGCTCAACGAGTTGCTGTGCTTGCTGGGATGTTTCCGTCATCGGTTTCTCCAGCCACAAGTGCTTACCCGCTTTAAGCGCCTCCATTCCCAATTGGAAATGAGTACTGACAGGAGTCGCAATAGCGATCGCATCAATCGAAGGATCTTCCAAAAGATCCTGGTAGCGTGTGGTGGTCTTGACCGAAGGGTAGCGTTTGCTCACGGTTTGCAGCTGATTGGGATCCAGATCCGCTACCCCGACCACCAAAAGCCCCTTGGATTCAGCGAAATTTCTAACTAGGTTTGGTCCCCAATAACCATATCCTATGACACCTATATTGATCATCTCGACGCCCTTAATAATTTTTGATTTGATTCAAGTTTAACCCTGTTAATCAGACAAAACACATATATCATTCACTTTGCCTTTTACCATTTTCAGTTTCTCGGGTGTCGCCGATGACTCGGGCGGGAACTCCCGCGACGATGGCGTAATCGGGAACATCGCGGGTCACCACAGCGCCAGCACCAATTAATGCGCCTTCGCCGACAGTAATACCACATAGTAGAGTGGCATTACTGCCAATCGACGCGCGGGTCTTGACGTTGGTGCGAATCACAGCCCAATCAACTTCGGTTTGAAGTGTACCTTCGGCTGTGACAGCCTTGGGATAAACGTCATTGGTAAACATCACACCATGACCTACGAAAACGCCATCTTCAATGTCAACCCCCTCGCAGATGAAGCTGTGGCTGGAAATCTTACAGTTGGCGCCAATCACCGAACCTTTTTGTATCTCTACGAAAGTGCCTATCTTGGTCCCATCCCCTATCTGGCAACCATAGAGGTTCACCAAGTCCGGATGATGGATCACTACCCCGACACCCAACCGAACGTCGTTATTAACCATTTAAAATAGCTCCGAAATTTTATTCATCCAACCCAACAAAAGATTATTACGATTAAATCGACAAATTGAGCGGGGCCTCTTGCATAATTTGCGCTGTTGAACAATGCAAACAAAAGGCTATGCGACATTTGGTGCGCTCAGGTAATTTATCAGCATAGAACTATGCGCGCTAAATGCGAACTGATAGCCACAGAACGCTTGTCCGACAGTTTTTAAGAGCACGCCTTTTCATCAATTTTAACTGCTAAAAAAACACAAAAAATGTAACGCACGGACCATGCCATTTTAATAACCCATGGAAACAACTTGTTTTTTCGGATGAGTTGATCGGCCAAATCCTAATAATGTCATTTTATCTGACACCGCGAAGACCGTTTTTAGATTTAGCAGTCTGCTTAAGCTCACGGTAATCACGGGATGCCTGCTGGCACTGAGGGATCCATCTTTTTGAGATGTCCGAAAGCCAAAATCAGACTTTGCGTCCTACGATATAGTCTTTGAAAAGCCCCAGGTAATTTAGAGGTAGTCTGTTGTAAGTCACGCCGCCTAGGCGTGACTCGGCCGGTCGGCGATGATACGGGGCTTTAGCCAAGCACCCGGCAGCGGATCGAGACGTCAACGCTAGATTCAAACAATAGGTCAATGGTGACAATGGGCCGAACCTAGCCGATCAGCTCGAACCAGACAATACGGTGGTGCTCTTCCAAGAAAGCTTGCATCACCTAAAAAGGCGAGCGGGATCCCCTTAAACAAAGAACCACCAACGCCTTGATCCGCTACCGCTCGCTGGTCGTCACCACGCCGCGTTCGCCGCGATGGAACACAGGGCGGCCCATTCACTGGGCTATTTGGACCTCGAAATGACCACCTTTTCTAAATGGCATAGATAGACTAGATGCCATATAAGTAACGAATATCTCAAGGGTTGTCGATTCTTTCGCCTAACCTTCTACTCAATACGTGAGGTGTTCTGTGACAGAACACCTCACGTATTATCCTGGCCTTTCTCAAGCTCTAACCGCAGCCGAATCGCCGCTCTAATGACAGCCGACTGCACCCCCTCGAACAGCGGATCTTGGCGTCTTATGGTCGTCATCGCCAACTCCAACAGCCCCAAAGCTTTGTCGTCCAACTGAACAACGTCAATCGAATCATGCACCTCATGATCCTCACCCAAACCAACACTGGAGAGGCCTTTATCACGTTCGATGAGGAGCGGAATGGATTCCTTGATCCATCGGCTTTTGCCCTTTTTACCATAGCGATTTTCCACTGCTTTGAGTAACTCAAAGCGCAACGAATGGGCGAGTCGATAGCTAGTCTTACGTGTGCTCACAAAGTAACCAGAATATTATTTTTTAACTTTTGATACTTCTTTTTCCAATGCCTCCAGAAACCGCTTCCAGTGTTCGCTCAACAAGGCTAGATCATTCCAGTCATCGCTATCTACAGACGGAATTACAAAGCCGCGGATACTGACGCTGCTCATGATTTTCTTCAGAACCTTGGCGTTGGCCGTTTGACCGAGATTAACCCGAGTCTTTGGTCTACCCACACGATTCGCCCCCCCTTCCCTATCGGTGTTGGGTTGCTGAGATTTCGCTTTCAGAAACGATTCGACCTTCTTCAAATCTTCACCGCTGATCACAAGATCGCTAGCAACTTTTCTGTGCTCTTCATCTTGAATCCGACTCAGATAGCCGGCTTTCTCAATATTGTTGAGATCACCACGCCTCAAGCTTGATCGTACATCCTCTGGGCCGGAAATGATGCTTAGGTAATGCGATGCCCTTGACCGAGACATGCCGGTTAACTCGGTCAAAACGGTAATCGAAACCTTGTTTTCATCAAGTGCTTCGTACTCTCGAACAATTGCCTCGATATTGCATACCCTTTCCCATGCAGTAAGGTCTTCCCTCTGCATATTTTCGATGTACTGGATATTCCGAAGATAGACCGGCTTTTCCTGAAGAACCCATGCTGGGATGACGGTCTTGCCGGCGATGACGGACGCTAAAAATCGACGTTCACCGAAGGCAATACGAAAGCGATCGCGATATCGGTACACCTTGATGGGTTGTTGAACCCCGACGGATTTAATCGACGTAGCCAGTTCCTGAAGTCCGTCCCAGAAGCGCTGTTTGTTCTTGTCATTCCCAATAACCTTTTCGGGTGCAGCCAGATCTTCCACAGTGAATCCGGTTCGCCGCGGGTTTTCTTCGTCGACTTCTATTCGACTAAGCGGGATCAGTTCAACGTTGACTCCTCCGCCTTCCTCCTGCCCTTGTCTGATTGAGTCGGCTATTTCACTGCTTAACGGTGTCCCAATGAACCGTTTCTTTTTTGTTGTCATGCAAACATTCTCTCGTATACCAGTTCGCAAACCGCTTCTGCTTCGATTCGTGCAGGGTCGCTAGCTGACAAATCCAAAACACTTTTAGGATCTGAAAGAGGATGATCAGACTCAGCAAAAGCAATCCGTTGGCCGAGTTTGACTGGAAACAAGAGATCAGCAATTCCTGGATCGCTGACGAGTGTCTGAAAGAGCCCCTCGTGTAAAGCAACGCCTTTTCGGAACATGTTGGGAAGAATGCCAACGATGTGTAGTTGATTGTTCTTTTGGCGTCTTTTCATTTCCCGCCGCCAAAGTTGCAACATCCCATGCAGCCCCTCTATCGTCTGTGGTTCCATGCTGGTTGGAATGATGATGTGAGTTGCCGCCCGTACTGCACTGATTGTCAATGGCCCTTTTGACGGACTGGTGTCAACGATCGCAAGGTCATAATTAGCCTTGACGTCCTTCTGAGCCAGAAACAGGCTGAGTCGTTCGTAGACCTTCTCGATTACTTCACCTGCTCTAACTAACTCGACCGATCGAAGTTTGAATCCATTACCTGGGAGTACATCCAGGTTCTCTAATCGCGTCGGATAAGGAACAACTAGCCCGCTGAAGTAAATTTCAGCGCTCGACGACCGTCCGTCCCAATTGTCATCGGTTATTTCATCAAAATCAGGATGAATCGGAGGCAATAGACCGTCTGGGTCGGTTTTGTCGATATCCATCGATAAGAACCGTCGGGAGTAATTGCATTGTGCGTCAAGATCAATTCCAAGTACCCGTTTGCCTTTGCGAACGAAGTATTCTGATAACAATCGGCAAAGCGTTGTTTTACCTACACCGCCTTTGTTTTGTACGGTGGCCAGCACACGCATGAGCTTGATTCCCGGAGATTATTGAGATTGATCGCTAAATGCCATACACTACAGGTTTATAAATACCATACAATGCAGGCATTGTAAAATTTCTCTATCGTATTGTCATGTCTAGGGTGTATGGAAGATCCATGGGAATCGTAATGAGCTTATCGGACAAATTTGGGCGAGTGGAATTGAAAAGCGAGTTCGGATCTTTAATCTTTTTTTATTGATTTGGATAGATTTGAAGCCCAGATTATGACGATAGATCAGCTGGTTAGAGAAATTTAACGGACACCTTTGGGAGCATGCCAAGACAATTTTGTGCAACATCCGGACGAAATTGGGCGATAGGCCGGACAGAATTGTGTTTGTCGGACGAATTTGTGCGATCCAAGACGGTTGATCGCTATGAAGTCCGACAAAATTGTGTACGCACGGATCACCGACCATAAAGTATTCATGAACCGATATTCGCATAGATAGGTAGGTAGGGTTAGCGACCTTGGAAGGAGGGCAATTCTGAGGAAAATTAGAATGGCATTAAATCTAAAAAAAACATAGTTTTAGCTTAAATCTAGGCGGGTGTTTCGTGACAGAACAGTTAAGCGTCGATCGAGATCTAGCGTCCGAATTCAAGGAATCTAACATCCTTATAAAGCATAGTGCGACCATTCAGATCACTAACCGAATCTCCATGGTTGCCCGCCGTATTTCTAACGTCTTACTAGCGAATGCGCGCAAGACTTCTCCAGCGGCGGAAGTTCATGAGATCGAACTTGCAGAGCTTCGCCGCCTAATTCGCTACAACTCTCGCAACGTCGATCATTTATATGTAGCTATTCGTTCATTGTTTGATACTAAGGTTCGGTACAACATCTTTAATAAGGACAGCGCGACTTGGGGTGAGCTGCATTTGCTCGCGGAATATCAAGTTACCGATGACAAGATTCTCCGTTATGCATATCCGCCCAGTATTCGAACTCGGCTGATGAGCCCAAATCTATATGCGAGACTTGACCTCGATGTTCAGAATCTGCTGGCGAGTAAGCATTCATTAGCATTGTGGGAATATTTGACGGATGCTTTGGGTGCCAAGCGAGCCTCAGCAACCCTGACGATGCCACTCGATGAATTTAGGGAGTTGATGAGCTTACAGGCAGATGAGTACGAGGACTTCTGTGATCTTAATAAGCGCATTATCAAACGCTCGGTTACTGAGATTAATCAACACACGAAGATTCGCGTAACCGTCGACGTCCGACGCAAGGGCCGAAAGCCTGAAGGCCTAATTTTTAGAGTCGCTCGTGTTAGTGCTAAGTCAGATGAAAACGTGATTCAGGGTGATCGGGCGACCACGACGTCTGATCAATCGGATTCGGTGATCTCAGAACATATCGACACGCTTCTGCATATCCTCAAAACTGAATTTGGATTGCCAACAGAAGCGGCATCACAAATTTGTCGGACTTATGATGCTGCCATCCTTGAGGGCAACCTGAACATAATTCGAAGTGCGATTAAAAAGGGTAGGGTAAGGAATGTAGCCGCCTATACGATTGGCGCGTTGAAGCAAAACCTGGATCGTAAAGACGTTGGTCTAGGCGAGACGCAACAGGGCGAGTCTGGCTTCACAAATCTGTCCGATGAAGGTGAGGGCACGGAAGAAAACTTCAGCGTGCTGCCAATTGGTACGAAAACATTGAGCCTATTCGACGACAAAGATTGCTTGATCTCTTCATTGCCGGTTTGGGACGTCAAGAAGACGATCAAGTCAGGAATGTCTACATGCGGGAAGGCCCCAATCACCCAATTGTCCGTCGAGCGTTCCTTCTTCATGTCGCGTCGAAAATCGATCGAGGACAGAAGTAAGCAGAGCTATCGTTTCAGATAGGCGAAGCAAAGCGTCATGAGGTGATAGATCGTGAAGGAGCGACTAAGGTCTGAGAGTTATCAGATCAAATTGACGAATGAGCGGAGAAGGGTAAGGGCAGGGAAAGGGGGGCAATGGTCTTGAACTCTCGGGGGGCGGCGCAGGCTCCAAAGGTCCGCGCGCTTGCGGTGCTTGGTCTAACGCCCCGGGGAGTACCGGTCGTTATGGGCCGCCGTGGAGTCGATCGCGCCCAAGATCGGTTGCGCGTCGCGGACAGGGATGTGTGCAGCGCGAAGCGATCGATGCCGGTGTCCGCCCAGGGGTGACCACGGCCGAAGCCCAGCGCGTTTTTCGCCCAAGGCGGAGCTCGACCGCCGACCCAAGCCCTGAGGGATTTCATCGACCAGCAGCGTAATACCTTTGGGATCGAGCCGATCTGCAAGGTTCTGCAGATTACCCCGTCGGGTTATCGACACCACGCGGCAATGTGTCGCGAGCCGCGCCGGCGTTGCGCAAGGACAGCTCCAGCAGGGCAGACTGGCAGACCACTAGGAGCGGCAGTTCGTCGTTCTGAGCTCGTATTGCCGATGCGAATGAACAACGCGCAGCAATCAATTGGACTGCGGCGATCAGCGCGACTCTCGAATGGCTTCCCAAGCATGCATGAGGGAGAACGTCACCACGTTTGCGTCGGTTGGTTGTGTGGAAATTTGCTCAAACTGCTGCCAGCGGTAGGCGTAGCTGAACCCGAGGCGCCAATTTCTAGTGAACTCCCAAGCTAGCCCTAACGACAGGTTCAGAAAGTCCCGGCTAAAGTTATTGACCAAGGTGTTTCCGGCTAATGAATCGCCGATAGCATCGCTATGCTGGAAATTGCCGGCGACATCCATAACGACGTCCTCGGTGAATTTGTATGAATAGTTCACGAAAGCGTTGTTGAATTCCTGAACTTGACCGATAGCGCTGGGGTTGATAGCCCGTGAATAGCCTATCGAGAAGTTGGAGTGTCGGTCGGAATAGCCCAAGCTGACGTTGGCAACGTCACCCAGCTTTATTTCGGAGGACTGCCTCTCTATGGTGGTAGCGGCCTGGCTTTCTATCCAGCGCAGTCCACCGCCGGCACTAAGGAACCATCTTTCGCTGATTGCATAGTTTCCACCCAGTTGAAAGCCATACAGGCGCTGGGTTGATGAATTAGGCGTGGTAAATTGGACGTCGGAGAAGAAAAAGCCGCCGTTCAGAGATAGGCGCCGGCTCCACGTGTAATCTCCACCCAGTCGGCCCCAGTAGGTGTCGTTACCGTTGAAGTTGAACTGCACCGGCTCATTATCGGAGATCAGAAAGTTTGTTTTGGAGTAGCCAGTCTCTGCGATGAGACGGGTGCGCGGGTTCCACTGCC
This sequence comes from Ottelia alismoides, assembly GCA_037367405.1. Taxonomy (NCBI): domain Eukaryota; kingdom Viridiplantae; phylum Streptophyta; class Magnoliopsida; order Alismatales; family Hydrocharitaceae; genus Ottelia; species Ottelia alismoides. The sequence continues at coordinate 108,109 of JAZKJV010009549.1, forward strand.
AACTCCATGAGGGCGTCACTTGATAGTTTTCGGATAGGATAGCCGGAACTTGGATGCCGGTATCCGTGAGCTGTTGTAAATATGAACAGGCCAGACGGTAGCTACCGCCCAGGTTGAAGGTGCTACGCTCAGTGTTATAGGCGGATGTCACCCCAAAATTGTAACTGTCGCAATCCCAGCGTGCGTCGTCGTAACGGCGGATGTCTCCTTGACCATCAAACTTCAGGTTCCAAGCCTTCGTCGAGAAACCGGCACTGACGCCGGGGGTCAGCTGATAGCCGAAGACCGATTCCTTTTGGGTGGGGGTAAATTGCATATTATCGTTGTACATGGCCTGCTGCCCGAGGGTTCCTGTCAAATCCCATTGGGCCCCCATGGTACTTCCCGAAAACCCCACCCAGACCAGGACAAGCGATCCGATTTTTTCCCGTCGGCGCACGTCGGTTTCTTTAATGTGGAACTAGATGGAGCTTGATCGGATGTAGCGTGGCTTAGGGCACGACCACGGTATCGCCGCTTTGGAGGAGTATATTTGATTCCAACTGCTCCCCATCCTCGACCTTGCCGTAAGCGAACGGCAGGGAGGTACTGCTGCCGTCGGACGTGCGCCGCAAAATCGCGATGTTGTTTTTCTCGGCGAATGCAGTCAAACCGCCCGCCATGCTGATCGCTTGCATCACGTCGGTTGGTCGCTTGAGCATGAATGACCCCGGGTGGGCGACTTCGCCGGTGACGTAAATTAGGTTGCCCTCAGCGGCGACCAAGCGGACGTTTACTTCAGCACTCGGGATATATTGATCGAGCTTCTTCTTGATTTGGATGGTGAATTCTTCAATGGTCTTGCCAGCAGCCGAGAGGACGCCGGCTAGGGGGAACGACACCGTACCGTCGGGCTGTACCACCACATCCGCGTGGAGGTTTTCTTCCTGCCAGACTTTTATATTGAGTACGTCCCCGGGATTCAGACGGTAGCCTGCATCGGCTAGAACGAAGGAATGGCCGGCAAACCCACAGAGAGCCGGCGAGCGGCATTATCCTGAAGAGGCGATGGAACATCGTATACTTGCTACAATTTGACTTTGGGATCGAGCGACCGTCACGCGACGGCTCGATAGCCAAGGATAATCGATATTTGGCTGGATATGAATCGAAAAGTCCGTTCGTTCACCTATTATATTGATCTGGTTTGGCGTCGGAAATATTATTTCCTACTGACTTCCTTGGTCATCAGCGTGGCATCCGTGCTGGTCGCCTTTTCCCTGCCCAGGACATACCGCTCGACCGCCACCCTTCTGATGGACGTGCCGGTCCCGAAAACCACCATTCAGTCGAGCTTGATCGAATATGGGGGTGAGCAGGTTAAATCCATTTCCCAAAAAGTCATGACCACTCGCAATGTGCTGGCAATCATTGCGGCCGAAGAGCTTTACCCTGAGGCGGTAGGTAACCTAGGTCAAGACGAAATAGAACAATTCAAGGGAAAACACTGAAATTCAGTTGCTCAAATCGGATCTTGTCGATCAGCAAAACGCTCAAACGGCCACATCTGTTGCCTTTAGCATCTCCTTTCGCTATACCGAAGCCACCAAGGCGAAGCAAGTCACTAGTCGCTTGGCCGAGCTGTTCATCGAGCAAAATGACCGAGAACGTACCCAAAGCGCCACGCGGGTGGCGGATTTTCTATCGACGGAATCGGAGAAGTTGAGCTTAGAAATCGAGGCCATTGATGACAAGATTTCAGCTTACAAGAAACTCCATAAAGACAACTTGCCTGAACAACTGCAAGGAAATCTTTCCGCTCTCGATCGCAAAAACAGTGAGCTCAGGGATGCCGAACAGCAGATACGCCTCACAACCGAAAGAATCAACTTCTTGAGCGTAGAGCTGGCTAAGACCCGCCAGGTCGAGCCACCGCCGAGTAACAACACTAGCGATGCTCCATTGCCGCGGGCCGAAGCCCTCAAGGCGCTCAAAGCGCCGCTACATAAAGCTTTCTGGAATGTACAGCCCGCTGCACCCAGACGTGATCAGCGTGAAGCGCCAGATCGATGCCATGGACTCTGAAGCCGAGGGTAATTCCGAGGAAGAAGACATTCGTGAACAATTGCTTGAGGCCAGACGCGAAATCGACGGGCTGAAGCAGCGATCCTACGCGGATACCCACCCTACGATCCTTGCGCTGAACCACCGAATTGTCAATTTGGAACGGCAGTTGCTCGAAGTGGAGCCGCGCTTGCCGCAGAAATCCGAAACAGTGACGGAAAGCAGCGTCAATCCAACCCTTCTGCTCGTGGAAGCGCAATATAAGACCAGCCAAATGGAATTGACAGCGTTGCAACGGAAGGTGGAATCACTTAAGACAGAACTCGAAACACTGCACCAGCGTGTTCTGACGGCCCCCGAGGTCGAAAAGGGTTATCTCGAACTGCTCCGGGACCGCGACCGCAGTCTAAACAAATACAACCAGCTCAAGGAGAAGTTTCTGGATGCCAAGCTCGTACAGACCCTTGAAGAGGGGCAGCACGGGCAAACCTTGACCATCCTCGAACCCCCGGCGGTTCCCACTCATCCTGACAAGACAGCCAGGAGAAAGGTGGCTCTGGGTGGTATGGCGCTGGCGGTTGCCGCTGGGCTTGGGAGCGTCCTGCTGGCCGAATTATTGGATCCTAGGGTGCGTGGATATCTGGCCCTGTCTGAGCTTACTGGCCTTCTGCCCCTGGTGGTTATTCCTTATGTCGAATCCCCAGGAGAAGTCGAGCAACGGCTGCTCAGGCTACGTCAGCGGCGGCGGATGCTCCAGATTGGCGCCTCTTGTTTCCTTCTAGCGGCCATCCTCGTGGTGTTGCTGTTGGCATTCTCGTCGTCCTTCTCTGGCCGCATGTAGATGACCCAATAATTAGGCGAAACCTATCATGGATCCAAACGTCACCGATCAACAGTTCCCGGCCGAACGCCCCAAGACGCATCACATCGAGGCGATCCGCTACACTCAAACCCGGGTCGTCCCCATCGATCCCGAGGTGTTGCGGGAGCATCGAATCATTATGGGTCTTTATAACGATCCCCGGGCCGATACCTTTCGGGTGCTCAGAGCTAACTTACTGAAACAGCTACGTGATAACGGTTGGAACAGCTTCGCCGTCACGAGTGCGACCCCGGGGGTCGGAAAGACTTTCGTGTCCATCAATCTCGCGATTGCTATAGCGATGGAGGCCAATCAAAGCGTCCTTCTGGTCGATGCCGATTTCAGGCGTCCATTGGTCGCCGATTACCTCGGCATTCCCGCTGGGCTCGGTCTCGCGGATTACCTGGAAGGAGACGTTTCTCTTGAAAGCATCCTGGGTCAATCCAGGCATCGAGCGTCTCGTGGTGCTTCCTGGCAGGGATTCTCGGGAAAATGCCTCTGAGCTGGTGTCATCCCCGCAGATGGTTGATCTGGTCCGACAGATCAAGGTCCGCTACAAATCTCGAATCATCCTGTTCGACATCCCACCGTTGTTTGTGGCGGACGACGCTCTCTCCTCTTATCCCAGATCGACGGGGTTGTATTGGTCGTCGAGGACGAAGTCAACACACCTGAGGAGGTCCAGGATTCAATGCGCCTTTTGGAGCAAAGTAATCTACTTGGTTTGGTTCTGAATAAATCCCGGCAAATGCCTTCCAGACACCAAATGCACTATGGGTATTATTGACTGGGGAATTAATATCTTTAGTCAACACATTAGCACCTAAGCAAAACTAGTTTGTGTTGGTCTCAAATCTGAAGTGCCACACTCACGCTTAGCGTAAGGTGTGCAGATGAAACTGACGCCCTAGGATTCTCGGAGGCGCCATCATTTGAGATCTGGAGGTATGAAGACCGCCGGTGTCTGAATCTGCCCATTTGCCCGCTACCGTGATGTTGCCCAACGGGGTTCGGCTGGAACCGCAGAACCTTAAGCCTGGCGTTCTTAGGATTTGGTTAACTCATCTGGCTGGGCTGCTATGTTTCCCTTCGACCCCGGGCTAAAGATCTATCTGCATCGCGAGTTGGTGGATGACCGGACGGCCTCAATGGACTTGCAAAGTGGGTCAACGCCAACCCCAGCAGCCAGCCGGGACTTCCGCAGCGTGCTCATCAAGTATGGTCTCACCGCCTCGATGAGCTGGCGCCGGAACTGCTAGTGAATGCCTACAGCGAGAGCTTGTTTGGCTAACTGAAGGTGGATGGCTCCATGGGACAACGCCTTAAAATCCAGCGCTAGGCCATGGAGGAGGTCATCGCCTGGATGCGCTGCTACAACCAGACCAGACAGCACTCGACGCTGGCCCATGTCAGCCTAATGCGGTTTGGAGAAAACTGGCTCGCCGATCAAGCCCGGCAGGCCAGTTCGTAGTCCAGCTATGCGATATCCCTAGATCAATACGCCTGAGGATCATGGTATAGCTTCAAGGCAGACATGAAAATTATTTTGATGTCCAGCCAAACCTTCCAATGGTTGATATATTCAAGATCATAGCTGACTCGGCGTTCCATTTTGTCCAAGGTGTCGGTTTCACCGCGACAGCCGTTGACCTGTGCTAATCCGGTGATGCCGGGCTTGATGACATGCCTCAACATGTAGCCGTTAATTTGCTTACGGTAATGCTCGTTGTGGGCGACCGCGTGAGGTCTGGGTCCCACGATGGACATGCTGCCCTGTAAGACATTAATGAACTGTGGCAATTCGTCCAGTGACGATTTGCGCAGGAATGCGCCGAGTCGGGTGATGCGCGGGTCATTGCGGGTGGCCTGCTGAACATTCTCCCCGTTTTCCTGAACTCTCATAGTTCTGAACTTCCACACATCGATTGGCTCGCCACGCACACCATAGCGCTTCTGTCTGAAGATCGCTGGGCCAGGCGAATCCAATTTGACCGCGATGCCAATCAAGAGCATCGGCACGGCCAGCACAACAAGCGCGGCGAGCGCCAGAATGATGTCTTCAAGGCGTTTGATCAAACTGTTGATGGGCTGGTGCTTGAAGGGCGAACCGTGGACGGTGACACAGGGGATTCCCTGGACCATGTCGAGACGTGACTGGACCAGATTGAACACAAACATGTCGGGGACGTAGTAGACACTCGCCGTTGTGTCCGCGAGATCGTTGAATAGTTGAGATACGCGCTGTTCTGAGCGCATCGGCATGCTTACAAAAATCTCATCAATCTTGCCGCTCCGCGCCTGTTCAACAAGATCGTTCAAATTGCCGGCAATCAAATGGTCTGGGCAATCGATGCGCCGGTCCTTTTCATAGGCGCGATCATCGAAATAACCGACGAAGCGGTAACCGAGCCAGGGCATGGACCGGAAAGCTTCAGCCAAGCGCAGTCCGAGTGGGTTAGCCCCCACAATCACCACCCGCCTTGAATTCAGCCCCCGCCGTCTCAGGTAACCGAGACACATCCGACCGTATTGGTGTGTCAAGACAAGTGTGACCAAGGCTACTGCGAACCAGCAGGCGGTAAGCAACCGCGACATTTGATTACTGGTATCCAGGAAGAAGATAACAGCCAGAATGACGGTTGCGGCACACAGCCATGCCGAGGCTAGATGCACAGTTTCGCTGTTTCGCGCAGCTACTCGCCAAGAGTAATAGACTTCGTAAAGATCCGCGAATAACTGGAAAAGCAGGGCTCCGCCCAGTGCGTAATAGATATGAACGTTACTGATGACATAGTCAGCCTTTAAAAGGCTATTCAGGATCCATATAGCCACCCACAGAGAGGATACGACGATCGCGCTGTCCATAACGCGGACTAGCGCGATAACCTTCGTGTAATGCGGTCTGATAAATCCGCCGTTATGGAGTTTCTTCATGACTTGCAATATTTCCAAATATAAAACAATTTGTTGCAATGTACGCGCTTTAATAAAGCCACTTCCGTACATTAAGCATGCTCTGTGCCGTCAATAAAAACTCGTTAAAAAATAAAAAGATGCATTTATTTAAAAGCAGGCGATTACGACCAGCCCGGTCGATTGTAAAAATTTTTGACAATCAATGAAGATCAGAAAGTGAGCCGGTACAACATAGGCAAGTAGGGCTTTTGCCTATCACCTGCCGCAATGTTGAAAAGATTTTCACACGTCTGCTCGATAGGTGGAGCGTCGAGTATTGGGCGGTAGCGGCTTTCATAATTGTCTTTAGTCATGATGCCTCTGATTTGCCTTTCAGATTGGACACCTCGAAAAGCTGAACCAGTCCGGATTTTGTGGAGGCTCCAACTCTTGAGAAGATGGCGCCAAAAAACAGTCCATTCAATTCTTACCCGAAGTCCGCGCGCGTGTGCCCAGGGGTAACCACGGCCGAGGCCCAGCGGGTCAAATAGCTTGAGCGGGAGGTCAAGGAACCACGCCGTGCCAACGAGATCCTGAAGTTGGCCAGCGCATTTTTCGCCCAGGCGGAGTTCGACCGCCGACTCAAGTCCTGAGGGACTTCATCGACCAGCAGCGTGATACCTTCGGGGTTGAGCCAATCTGCAAGGTTCCGCAGATTGCTCCGTCGGGCTATCGACACCACGCGGCGATGCGTCGCGAGCCGCCCGGCGTTGCCCCAGGACGCGACGGGACGAAGCCCTGGTGCCGCAGATCGAGCGCGTCTGGCAGGCCAACCTTCAGGTCTACGGGGCCGACAAGGTCTGGCGACAATTGCGGCGCGAAGGCACAACGGTCGCCCGCTGCACAAGGTCAACCGGCAGTTCCGAGCCGAGCGACCGAATCAGCTCTGGGTCTCGGACTTTACTCATGTGTCGACCTGACAGGGCGTGCTGCATGTGGCCTTCGTCCTGGATGCACTAGAACAGGCGCCGTATGTCCGCCAGCCCGAGCGTGACGGCATGCTGATCTGCCACTCGGATCGCGCGTCAGCATTCGCTAGGCCGAACGGCTGGCCGAAGCCGCAATCGAGCCCTCCTTGGGCAGCCAGGACGACAGCGATGACAACGCCCTAGCCGAGACGATCAACGGGCTCTACAAAGCCGAGTTAATCCATCGACGCTCACCCTGGAAGGCATAGGCCGCGGTGGATCTCGCGATGTTGGAATGGGTGGCCTGGTTCAACCACCACCGACTGCTGGAACCTGTTGGCTATATGCCACCCGCAGAGGCTGCGGCAAAAGCCTATCGCCAACAGAAAGAGTTCGCCGAAGTGGCGTGACTCACACGAAATAGCCTCTGATATTTTCGGGGCGGTTCAGTTCGCTCCTAGTCAGGCCCCGTATTGAGCACCACGTCCACCCAATAATTGGAACTATTAAAGGCGCTGGTGGGGAAAACACTAGTCGACCCATACGCATATACCCCGTTTCCACCCGACACGCCGTTAGCCAGTGCACGGAGTGGCGGGTTGTCGACGCCGCTGCTCGTAAAGAAGGTCTGGTCGGCGCTGTAATGGCCCACATTGGTGTGGTAGGAGGCCACATAGACCGTGTTGGCGGTAATCGGTACGGGTGTGGCGAAGTCCACCTGCTGCCAACCGGACGCTGTTTCACCACTGAAGGTGGCTGAGGCCAGCAAGGTCCCGCTGCTCGTCCACAGATTACCGATATGGGTGCCCGTGTTACCCGCCCCTTTAAAGAAACGGATGCCGGTGATGGTGCCATTGACGTCGGAGCGGAACTTGACACCTAACTCAACGGCACTGTCGGGGCCCGCATCCGCAAGTAGCGGCGTCGCCGTGCTCGGCCAAATCGTCAATGCCGTATTCGCTACCCTGATGCTTAAGGTCTTGGTGGTCGTGGCACCGCTGGCATCCTGTACCTGCACGGTGAATTCGGAGGTGCCAGCAGTGGTCAATGTTCCGGTAATTTGGCCGGCCCGCACTCAAGGTCAGCCCATTCGGCAACGTTCCGCTGGCGATAGACCAGTTATACGGAGAGGCCCCACCGTCCGCGACTAGCGTCGCTGAATAGGTCGAGTCCACCAATCCAGTAGGCAGCGATGAGCTAGTGATCGTGAGTGCCAGCGACCCCGTATTGAGCACCACGTCCACCCAATTAATTGGAACCATTAAAGGCGCTGGTGGGGAAAAACACTAGTCGACCCATACGCATATACCCCGTTTCCACCCGACACGCCGTTAGCCAGTGCACGGAGTGGCGGGTTGTCGACGCCGCTGCTCGTAAAGAAGGTCTGGTCGGCGCTGTAATGGCCCACATTGGTGTGGTAGGAGGCCACATAGACCGTGTTGGCGGTAATCGGTACGGGTGTGGCGAAGTCCACCTGCTGCCAACCGGACGCTGTTTCACCACTGAAGGTGGCTGAGGCCAGCAAGGTCCCGCTGCTCGTCCACAGATTACCGATATGGGTGCCCGTGTTACCCGCCCCTTTAAAGAAACGGATGCCGGTGGATGA
>JAZKJV010009550.1:0-328459 GCA_037367405.1 Ottelia alismoides
TGATAATAATGTATGGGTATTACATCATATCACATTTATCATGCTAAATAGAGCGTCCTACAATACCCCCATTACATTATCGGTTTGAAACATCCCCCCCAATTTGACCTTGTTCCTAGCGTACCAAATCGACCAAACCATTGCAAACGAAAACGAAGCGCCCTCATGTCCAAAGCCACACACTGATCGAATGTCTCTCCAAAAGGCAGGCCAGTCATTCTGTGCAACCCACGTGATGTTGGCCCGACTCCAGACATCAGCAGAGAAAGGACGAGAGAGGAATAAATGATATGCATCCTCCATCGTCAAATCGCATCTATCGCATGTAACATCCTCCGATCCCAACAACTGGACTCCATATCTTTTGCACACTTTTAATACATTGCTTGTTAAATATTTTATATCGTACTAGGCAACTTTGCTCATAATGCACCTTTGTGTTGGATCCGCAGGTCCTCAGAAGCAGCCGCAACAGTAAGCGGTCCGGGGTTATTTCTTTTGTGCAGCTATGATGCAGCACAAAATTAAAATATAGGGCATGATATTTTTATCCGTTAATTTTATTTACGCTTATTCGATTGTCGTATTTTTATTTAATTAAAGAGATCGCGTGTGATCTCAATTTAGTTAGTTAGAGTCGATTAGAGATTTGAATTTATTTCAAATCAATTAGTTAGTTGGTTAGAGTCAATTAGGATAAGTAGTTTTGAATTTGAATTTTGGTTTCTATTTTTGTAATCTCATCCCTCCTATATAAAGGGATGACGGTCTATTGTTTTAAAACGGTTCATTTAATATGAAAATTTGAGATTCATCTCATTATCTCTCTCTCTCGTTATTTCTCTCCCTCAATGTGTTCTTCACGTCTTTCATCTCCAAAATCCCGTGCAACCGGCGCGTTCTCTCTCTTCCTCTCCTCTCTAAATTTCTCCACCAAACAACTATTTTTCACCGTTGCAAATTTTTATTTTGCATCATTTGGTATCAGAGCATGGAAACCGAATCGGTCCTACGATTCGACGATCCTATCGAGTATTGGCGTTTGCAACTCAATCTCAGTTGCATATCTCGCGGTTCGCATGCTCGTACGCGGCAACGAATGTTCAGAAAGCGACTTATATCAAGCGTTAAGGTGCAAGTATGGCTGGACACAACATTCGATGAAGATTCATACGACAACGGCAAAAATCAGATCAATGAAGATGTTGTGGAACCTATTTTTGAGCAAAAAAACGAAGGTACTTTCATGCAAGATGAAGATTTTATTGATACAACTTCGATACAAAACGAAATCGAAGACTTGGGCCCCATATTTGATGAAGACCCTATAGAAGAAGCATGGGAAATCGTCGATCTGCTTGCTGTCCAGGAATATTCAGACCTACAATCGTTGGAAGAACCAATTCCAGTGCCACCCACGACTCCCTCCTGGGTCCCTGATGCAGCCCCCGCACCTCCGGCACCCCCAATCTCCCAGTTGCAGCCCCCTGCTGTCCTCCAAATTGCCACACTGCCTCTCCTGCAATCCATCTCCGTCACCCCGGCAACCCTCCCAGCCCCAACGCCCCCTCGGGCAGTCCTCGCGCCCCCAGCTACAACAGAAAATATTGAAACGCCCCCTTGGGCAGCCCTATCACCGCAGATACACCGTCTTCGCCGTCTGCAGTACCACCACCGCCCAATCTCGAGCTACAGCAGCCACTGCGCATGCACCAGGCGCAGTCATCAACACGCGTGCAAGCGGGGGTCGTCACACCTCATTCCTCGGTGCCGCCTGAGGTTCCCCTTTCCAACCCGCCGCCTATTGACCTCGTACTCCAGCAGCCGCTGCGCGTGTTATGGTTACGGTCAGCACCACACACGCGATTTAGGACCAACGCACCACCTTCCTCGGCGCCGCCCCAGGCCTCCCTGGCCATTGCGCTGTCGTCGCTCACGGCCTCCTGATCCAGACCACTGCTGCCGCCACCTTTTATCCTGGAGACATGAAACCCTAACGGAAGTTGGGGAGCTCCCTCCTGCCGAATCCCCTAAAATAAGAGATGAGAAAATTTGGATAAATTACAAGAAGGTCCCTCCTCACAAGAATTTTTACTTAAAGGGCCAAGTGAAGGTTAAGCTATGTTATAGAAGCATTTTAAGTAAAGGGGTAGAACATTTGCATCCATACCCCTCAGTGGAAAGAAACTACAAACATAACATGGAAAAGGAGCAAAATTGTGGATTTTTGCTCAAACAATCCAGATAGGATTCTCCACCGTCAGAACGAAGATCAAGCAATTCGTCAGGAGACGAATTTTTCAAGCGGATGAGAATTGATGCAGCACAAAATTAAAATATAGGGCATGATATTTTTATCCGTTAATTTTATTTACGCTTATTCGATTGTCGTATTTTTATTTAATTAAAGAGATCGCGTGTGATCTCAATTTAGTTAGTTAGAGTCGATTAGAGATTTGAATTTATTTCAAATCAATTAGTTAGTTGGTTAGAGTCAATTAGGATAAGTAGTTTTGAATTTGAATTTTGGTTTCTATTTTTGTAATCTCATCCCTCCTATATAAAGGGATGACGGTCTATTGTTTTAAAACGGTTCATTTAATATGAAAATTTGAGATTCATCACATTATCTCTCTCTCTCTCTCGTTATTTCTCTCCCTCAACGTGTTCTCCACGTCTTTCATCTCCAAAATCCCGTGCAACCGACGCGTTCTCCTCTCTCTTCCTCTCCTCTCTAAATTTCTCCACCAAACAACTATTTTTCACCGTTGCAAATTTTTATTTTGCATCAAGCTACAAATCATTAGTAGTACAATACTTGTTGTAGCTTTTAATGTCCTTACTTTACTTGTAGTTTTGAGAGACATGTCAAGCAATATGTACTACGTATGGACCCGCTTTTTGATGCGTACATGTAATATTTTGTGGACTTGGATTGTAATTAATGAATGATGGACATATTACGAAGGAAAAGAAAGAAGTTGTAAACTCCAGACTTCTTTTGTAATAGTTTCTCCTGCTTATATTTATATCATGTGTTTCGAATGTGCAATGTATATGCGTGGAAATCAATTTGCCGAGTAACCGAATCCTAGGGAGATGGTCGTCACATGTACATACGACGAAACTGGTAGAGAAGTAAGGATCCATTGTATGTGCAATAACATTGTTGTTAATGTGAGATATGGCTGGTGATGGAGGCATCGTGTGGTTGTTGGGCCAAGATTGGCCAAATGTTGGATCGACACAGGTAGCAGCACATGACTCATGGGTTGGGTTGTGAGATGGAGTTGGCATGGGTAGTCAAGATGGGTACCATAGGATCGCCATTGAGAGGTGACATATGGCCGCCCGGCAACATGGGCTCGTGTAGTCTGCGGGAATGGAGGAGGTAGATTCCTACAAGCGGGAAGCAACTGTAGCAAAAAGTTTTGGTGGACGAAAACTATAGAAGTACTAGATGCCAATCTGGGACCATTGATCTACCACCATGTAAAAGAGAATGCTTTAAGGTATCGAAAGGAGAGACATGGTCCTTATATTTTTTTTTGAATCCTGGTCCTTCCTATATAAAGAGAGGTTGAGGATTGGGTCCATACAATAGGAAGTAAAAATACATAAGTACCCTCTAAGAGCTATGCTCAAACTCAAACAGTTACCACGGATGATCCCTCTGACACAACCATAAGCAAATTTGAAATAATGCACATAATGATTGCAAAGGGTCTGTGTGAAATACTGGACATAATGATTGCAAAGGCACTGTGAATCAGCATGATATTCAATTATTATCCTCATAAAATTTTAAAAATGAGATGTATTCTGTCTTTTAAGATTGGTATTAAGGAAAATGGCTATTTTTTCAGGTAAGTTTATGGTTTAAAGAAGAAATCGTCCCTATGTATAATTAATGGTATTTGAATCTTTTCCCACCACTTGAAGTCAATAGTTATACTAGAAATTAATACTAATAATAATGAAATATTTTCCTTTTGCTAAAACTAAATAATAAACTCTCATCTTTGAATGGAGATAATAATGCATGTGCATCACATAATAATAATTCTTATTTAATGGCATTCAATTAATTAGATAGATTTAAGGGATTTTTACACCCATAACCCTGAGTAATTTCGCAATAATATTCATAACCCCGCATAATCGTGAATTACATAAGAAACCTCGAATAGTCACTCCGTCTTATACCCATAACACTCTGTTAATTTAAAACGTTAACTCAACCATATGGATGAGTTAATCTAACCAATCTACTGAGGATAACCAAAAAAATGAAAAAAAATCCTAACGATGGGATGGAAATGCTGCGCGCGAGTCGGCGGCGGGGGAGCTTGTTCCAGCTGCGGGGCTCCATCGGCGCTCGAGCAGCGGTGCTCAGGGGAGGGGGCTCCATCGGCGGGTGCTCAAGGGAGGGGGCTCCATCGACGGGAACAAGGTCGGCTTGGTGGTGGGGGGGGGGGGGGGGGGGTTGGGTTCCTGCGGGTGGGGTAGTTCCCGTCGAGCAGGCTGCGGTGTGCCGGGCTGCGGTGCTCAAGGGAAGGGGGCGCCATCGGCGGGTGCTCAGGGGAGGAGGCTCCATCGGCGGGACTCGTGTGCGTGTGTGTGTGTGTGGGGGGGGGGGGGGGGGGGGTCGACCAGGGAGCTGGGAGGTGGGGTGCTTCCCATCGAGCAGGGGATCAGGGCTCGGGGGGAGGGGGTGCGGTGGAGGAGCAGGTTGGTTGGGCAACCAGGAGAAGGGGGGGGAGCAGGTCGGCGCGGGGGAGGGAGGGGGGTCGTGGGTTCAACCAGGAGAGGGACAGCTCGGTGGTGGTGCGGGCTGGGGGTGGGGTTGCGTTCAGGGAGCAGGTGGGCTGGGCGCGCGGAGCACCGGGGAGGGGGGCTTCGAGGAGGGAGTGCGACGGCGGGGACGGGGCGGGGGGTTTCTCTGCTCGGGGAGGAGGGGTGGCGGGGGGGTTGCTCTGCTCGAGGGGAGGCGCTGCTCGGGCGGGGCTCTCCACCAGGTGGAACTCGGCGCTTCGGGCAGGGGAGCGGGGGTGCTCTGCTCGAGGGGAGGCGCTGCTTGGGCAGGGCTCTCGACCATGTGGAACTCGACGCTGCGGGCAGGGGAGGGGGGGGTGCTCTGCTTGAGGGGAGGCGCTGCTCGGAAGGGGCTCTCGACCAGTGCACGGCGGCTTGAAGGCGAGGAGGTGAGGTAACGGCGGCTGGGAGACGGTCCAAGTCAACGGAGTATAGTTTCAGGCGGCAGAGGGACGTCAGCTTGAAGGCGGCCAGCTTGCAGGCGGCGGGAAGGAGAAGGGGAGGAGATCCACGTGTGAGAGGGGGCTAGAGGAAGGGGAGGGAAACATCATTTTGTAAATATAAAATATTTTGAAGGGCAAACTTGTCCACAATTAACTTTTTTCGTTGAAGTTAACGGAGATTCGAAACGGCACTTGACACAGGGTTATGTCATGTAAAGGTTAAGCATTACTCGGAGTTTCTCGTGTAATTCGCGATTATGCAGGGTTATGAATGTTATTGCGAAATTACTCAGGGTTATGGGTATAAAAATCCCTAGATTTAAAATAAAAGGATTCTGGTTCAGCTTCATGACCGTGGATTATGTAACTATACCATTCCTCGAGTACACAGAGTTACATAACTATAGTCATTCTTCAACGAGTCAATTTTAGCATGCATAAAACCTTTTTCACAATTCTCTGAATGCATAATGCATGTTGTTCTAAACCTCGTCGATTTTTAAAATGTGATAATACTGTTAGTTTTTCGAAAAATTGGTTTTAAATATATTTTTTACAATAATGATTAGTTATAGAAGGCCAACTGGTAATCATTGTTATATAATCTGTTGCTAGAAATAGCTCAAATATGATTGTCATTGCGAATTCGGAGAATTAAAGGTAGCTTTGCAAAGGATATTATTAATTGTTACAAATTTAATATTGGAATCCATATCAACAAATCCTCAAATTAATCGTTGATATAGCTCTATTTGCATAATGGAAATCCAATTAAAGAAAAACCAAAGAATTTAAGCCATCAAGAATTTACACTTGGGAGGATGTTCATAATTGACGATGCTAAGGTAGATGTCCCTCAAACTAAAATGAGTTGAACATGTAATGAGATCATTAGATGGAAAAAATAGAATGTGTGCACTTGAAGACAAAATAAGAAAAAATTTAGGGTGGCTCCATCATCTTAGGACAATTGAAGACAAAATAAGAAAAACTTGTAAGAACCTTACTTAGTGACCAATGGAAGACGAAAGAAGGTTAAAAAGGATACTGCCTAAGGTCAGGTATAACGCAGAATAGATCTACCCGAAGAGGACAAATCCATGTATCCAGTGGCCACTTAAGGTGAGAAATTCTAGGATTGATTAGTTTCGGAAAAGGTCAAGACAACCGGTTTCAGAGACGAACTAGAAGCCCGATAACAAAACAGTAATATAAAATAAAACATGTGATAATTTGTGAATATTATACAAATCAATATAAACAAATGCAGTTGCAAAATCACAGAATTGGATACTACAATCAATAAAGATGATTGGTCAAACAGTGTTGTATCTAATGCCCTGAAAGAATAATAGCCAAAACAGAACCATGCATACCTCAGGAAAGAAAGCGTAAGAAGAGTACCTTGCAAAGATAATGCATTAGAGTCATTTTATTGTTACGTGCACGTGTATCAATGAGTTTAAGAAGGCTGTCCAATTTAAATCCAACAGCTGAACCTGCAGCATTGATGGCACTTGTTAGGACAGAATATTCAAATTGTCTCATTTAGTAAATTGTAGACTAGAAGACTCCAGCCTAGATGGATAAATTGGATGCTAAATTGTTTGATGGATCTAATCCTAAAGTTATCAAGAACATTCTTCAGTAAAAGTAATTTGAGTCTTACCTCTAGCAGTCCCCTGGTTTAATGCATTTCCCAGGGAAAGAATTGTCTGCATTATTCTCTTCAACTTCGCAGAACTTTTTATCTGTTGAAAGGAAGTCTTAAGCTCATGATTGTTTGGATAGAGTGAAGAATGCGCAATGTCAAGAATATGAAAGCAGACGGCATAGCTTACCTCGTCTGCAGCAGAATTTACTGCATTCAGATTTCTGCTAAGATCAGAAACCTAAAAAATAAATAAAGTGAATAAATCTGAAAGGAACTTCAGCTATCTGATAAAACGAAGTGAACACTTGTTAAAAGCAATTTAAGTATATAATTTTCAACTCCGACCTGTGCCTGAAACTGAATTTTGAAAGAGAAAACCCTAAGTTTGGATTCCACCCGTGGCACTTTCATCAATTCCAAGAAGTACTGGAAGGAAAATTTGGTAAAGATGGAATTTTTAATGGCAAAATATGAACAAAAATGATGCAACTAGCAATGAATTTAATTTAATATATAAAGTTTGTCTTTTAGAAAATTAAAGAATTGATAGCCTCCACCCCACAAATTCATACACTTTGCATAGTATTGCTGGATATAAGTTTTACCTTTTTTATTAGCATCAGTCCCAAATATTAGTTTTATTTAAAAAATGCAGTTATATTGTATGATATTTAGCAAATATATCAGGAAAACAGAAAGACAGAACTTCGGACCTGCTCGCATTTCCCCCAAGGTCTCCTTATCTCCACTAAAACCCTGCACAGAAAAAGTTCTTTGACAAATATGCAAAAGAAAATGAAGGATATGAACAAAAAAATCATAGTAGCTTGAGATATTGTAATGGGAGAACACTTATACCTTCAAAAGATCCATTTCTTCTTTGGTAGGACAGAACTTTATCAAATTCTCCACTTGATCAACATCCAAAATGGAATCGTCTAAGGTAAGCACTGAACTCTACCAAAAAGAAAGGAAAGGAGATGGAAAAGAAACCAATACATTATCAACATACGAAGTTAAACATGCTTTACATTCGAGAGATCCAATGAACCAATAATCATAAAATAAAGATGGTGGATAACTGTCATTGAAGCGTACCATCAAATCAGGCAATGGCATTTTCAACTTAGTAAGCATGATTTCGCAATTATTAGCTCGCCTTAGATCAATCTGAGAAAAAAATATTACATCCATGTGATTGTTGACATAAATGAAATGAATTGCCTGATGGAAGAAAGTCAATGTCGACAAACAACTTTCTGCAATGCATGCCAAGCTAAAGAGTGTATTCTTAAATAAAAACCCCTGAACATAAACATGATCCATGCACAGTTTTTCATATAGATTCCCTTCAGGGCATAAGTTACTCTTCGTGAATGTACAAGTGAAAAAATATGGGTTTCTTGTGTAGCCTGTATGGAGGCACCACATGAACAGTAGTAAGTAGTAACAAGTTGTGTATTTGTCTACAGCACATAACCACAATACATATTTGGAATGTGCATGCAAATATGAACGTTTTGAAAGGACCACACACAAAAGGTATAGAAAAATTTGATGGACCAACAAGAACACATAATTAATTGCCTTCAACTTATAAGAATCCATGATTCCAAATATGGCAAGTAAAGCATTCTCCAATTAAAACAGCATCTCACTAATAAGTACAACTTAGTCAAACTTGAAACACGAAGAAGATTTCTTCCCATTGTAATATCCCTGCCGGAATACTTAAAGTGAATTCACATTAACATAAAATTCCACATGTAAGAAGAATAATTGAATAGAATAAATTTAAATATTTGAAGCTAACGCCAGCAAAGCCTTTGTTCACTTAAAAAGATGAGTTCAATTACCAGTTGAACCCTTTCAGGCTTTTGGCTAATTGATGCCCTCCTGCCTGACTTTTCATCTGAGCCCTGAGAATTTGAACCTGGAACTGCTACAGAGAAAAGACTCTCAAGCTCGGACATGTCAAATTCTGGAGCTCTAGCAAAAGAGAAAACTGTATGAACACCCACAGAGTACACATGTAGATTAAGCAAAACTATTTGAGCTGCTAAACTAAACCAAGAAAGAGACAGTAGAAGTGAATAATTAATACTTGGATGCTTCCTGTGATTCAGTCCACAAGCTTCCCTGCATTGCTCTGGTGACTTTGACCCAATGCAATGGTTTTAATGAAGCTTTTTTAGGAGCAGAGAGAGAATTTTTCGGACCAGAACGTAAAAGGCTTCTTCCTTTCATACCAGGCAAAGCTCCTCCAAGGGAAGAGGCATCTCCCAGTCCCTTCAAGGCTAATGGGGGTGGAGGAACGGGAGGACCAGTAGATGATTTTTGGGGAGGAGGATGTGGAGAACTTGAGCTTAAAAGTGGAGGAGGAGGTGGAGGCGGTGTTGACATGTTCAGCGATTGAGCTTTTGGGGGCAGTAAAGGAGGGGGAGGGGGAGGTGGAAATGAGGGATTAGGTGTTGATCGAGATGCCAATGGTGTGGGTGGAGGGGGCGGAGTGCATGAAATGGATGATGCGGTCAAGGGTGGCGGTGGAGGGGGTGGAGGGCATAAAGTAGATGTTAAAGCTGAAGGTGGAGGCGAAGGTGTTGGGGCTAAAAGTGGAGGGGGAGGCGGTGGGGGTGAATGTGATGGTGGGACTGAAGACGGGGGAGGAGGGCACGAAATGGATGGTGAGACTAAAGCAAGGGGTGGATGCGATGGGGCTAAAAGTGGGGGTGGAGGTGGTGGAGGGCACGAAGCAGATGTTGCAGCCCTAAATGGAGGTGGAGGAGATGGGGGGCATGAAATGGAGGGTGTGTCTAGTGGTGGGGGTGGAGGGGGTGAAGGGCAAGAAGTGGAAGGTGCAGCCTTAAGTGAAGGTGGAGGGGTGAAGAGCGTGATACGGATGATGAGGCTAAAGGAGGGGGTGGAGGTAGTGAAGTTGAAGGTGGAAGTGGAGGGCACGAAGTGGGTTGTGAAGCTCTAGGTGGGGGTGGAGGGGGTGGAGGGCACGAAGTGGGCGGTGCAACTCTAGGTGGGGGTGGAGGGGGTGGAGGGCACAAAGTAGGTGGTGCAACTCTGGGTGGGGGTGGAGGGTATGAAGTGGATTGTGCAACATTATGTGGGGGTGGAGGGGGTGATGAGCATGAAGTGGATGGTGAGAGCAATGAGGAGGATGAAGTGCATGATATGGATGTTGTTGTCAAAGGTGGAGGTGGAGGGGGTGGAGGGCATGAGATGGATGGTGAGGCTAAAGGTGGGGGTGGAGACGGTGGAGATGGAGGGCATACAGTGGATGGTGGGGCCATAGGTGGGGGTAGGGGGCATAAAGTAGATGGAGGGCATGAGGTTGATGGTGTATCTATAGGTGGTAGCAATGGGCATGAAGTGGATGGTGGAGGATATGAAGTTGATGGTGTGGCTACAGGTGGGGGTGGGGGGCATGAAGTGTATGGTGGGGCTGAAAATGGAGGAGGCGACGAAAAGGGAACAAAGTGGATGGTTGAATCGTACTCGTGGTGGGGAGTGGATGGAGACATGAAGTGGATAATGGATCCATGAGTAGGAATGAAGGAGGGGGTTGCAATGTTGATGATGGAGCCAAAGATGGGGATAAAGGAGGAAAAGGAGAGCATAAAGGGGAAGATAGAGAAACATATGAGGGTGGAGGGGCCTGAGTTGGCAGTAAAGGAGATGATGAGTCTATGGATGCAAGACAAGGAGGTGTGGGGCATGAAGTGATTGGGAAAGCCACTTGTGGAGTCGGAGGTGGAGAAGGAGCGAACAATGTGGATGATTGAGCAGGTGAGAATGAAGAAAAAATAGAGGATGTGGCGGATGATGAAGACAAAGGTGAATGTGAACGGAATGAGAAGGATGAAGAAAACAACGGGGTGGCGGTGGTGGAGGACATGAGGTTAATTTATGAGACAAAGAAGAGGGTGATGGAGGTGGAAGGAAGGGATACAAAGTAGATGGTGATGTAAAAGTTTGGAGTGGTAGGGAGGGCAAAGTGGGTGGTTGGAGGACAATTGAGGACTGTGAGGGTAATGAAGCATGCAGGTGACCCAAAGTTACAGGAGGTGGAGGATGTTGTGGGGAAGGTTCAGAAACAAGAGATGGACTTTGAGGAGGGCAGGGGGATTTTTCAGAAGCAAAAGGTAGACGTGAAAGGGAAACCGAGGAAAATTCACCGCCGAAATTTCTGGAAGCTAGTGTATTAATTCTTAATGGTGGTAACGCCGGCCTTGGCAGTGGTGAATGTCTAGAAGCCACAAGTAGAGATTGAGAACTAGCAATTTCCGGAGACAGTTGACCAGGTAATACTGGTGGTGGGGGAGGTGAAGGTAGGCAACCGATAGGTAGAGTATCAAGAGAAATAGGAGCCCCTGAAGCTGAACTAATACAGGGGGTTGATAGGTTCTCACTTAGAGAGAGAGAACTTAAAAGATCAGAAGTTTCCAAGGATGATGCACTCACAGTTGCGAGCAAGGGTGACGAAGAGTGCAAAGAGGATAAATTTGATGTTGGTGCCAGGAAGGGTGGTGACAACAAAACTGAGGGCAGATCTACTGTTTCTGCTGGTGGCTGATCAATTGTATTTTCTGTAACAGCAGAATCTGCTTCCGTGCAGCTAGCAGGTCTACAAGAAGCTTCAGATGAGTGAGAAATCTCAGATGGAGAAAGGACACTGGCATTTCCATTTACATGATGATCATGCAGCAAAGCTGTAATTCCAAGTGCAGAAGATGTGCTATGGTATCTTGAAATGGATGTGGGTGAGCTTTGACGAGAATTTCCATTGGAACTAGGAGCTGATAAAGGACTTCTTTGATCCCGCTGGTATACACTGTTAGGTTGGGAAATGCGTTGGAAGGCAACCTGCAGATCATGACTTGTGGTCCGATTGTCCTTTCCTCTTGCACTCTGAGATACTTTGGGTGATGTAGCAACGTGCTCCTTAGAAGACGGAGAACGAGGCATGCTCTCGGTAATTTTCTTCGAAGATGTGCCAATCTCAACTTTTTCTTCGGAAGTCTCAACTGTTGTATCTTGAAGTGGAGGAATGAATTCTGGTTTTCGCTGAGTCATGCTGCCTAACTTCTCCTCTAAAGCATTTCCTGCGGCAACTAAATCGGAATCCTGAAGAGAAGAATCCCCATTCATATCAAGCCAATCAATGGAATTGAACATTTCTTGCACTTTGGCAAATGCTTCAACTGGAAGCCCTTCCTTATCCTCGAAGGCAGCTGATTCCATCGTCGCAATGGAAGCACAGGAGTCAATATCTGAAAGAAGAACCTATAATCCAAACCAGAAAGATAGTTAAGCAAAACCCTTAAAGAATGAGGGAAATAACACAAGAAATAGATATGAAGACCTCTGCTCTGAAATCTTTTGGAAAGCGATCCTTGGCATTCCACAGTATGTCAATTTCATCACGATTTAGCATCAAAATATTAGATCTAATAAATGCTGTATTAAACATAACCCTGAACATCATCATTTCACGCTCTAAATCTTCTTCCAGATTAATACATTCAAGTACAATATCACCTTGAATATGACAACGGATGTCGATTTTGATTAGCTCACAATCTGCCTGCAATCAGAATCAAAAAATGTAAAAGAATAAATTAAATAATTATCCAGGATAGCAACTGGTATATTTCTCCCAGAAGGAAGCACCCACTAGCACTCCGCAATAACATGTCAAAATTTTCCTTCTCTCCAATTGTCTTTTCAGAAGACATAAAGTCAAATCCAGATAATAGAAACTCTAATGGGGCCTCATTTCACATAAGAACAGTAAACACTTTAGGAGATTGCATGACAATTTGCAGATATAATTGCCCATTTGTGAAGATTGAAGATGCACTCTACCAAGCAAAAATTAAAACAAATCAAAAAGAGAACAAAATCACCTGTCGATACAGGCGAACAGCCTTGGACTTTTTTGGAGTTGAGTAAAGAACTTTGGGTGCCCGCTCACTGGCAACAACTGGCTCTTGTCCATAAATTCGAAATATGGGTCTGCAGCCACCATCCCCATCAAAATCTGGAAGAATCCGGAGGATCACACAATCCAGCATAAGATCTCTATCAAGTGGAGGCCATCGTGCACCCACATTTCTCCTCGAGACATACTGCAAGTACCTTAACTGGGAAGGTAATGGATTTAATGGTGATAACAACTGTAAGAGTTCACGAGGGGCTTGTCTGTATATCATGTCCAAAGTTTTCTGTTCTCCTGTATACTGTTTCCTGTAAATAAGTAGGGCTGCTAACATAAAAGCTAGGGCAGACCAACCTCCTCTTTCACAGTGCATCAACAAAACATTTCTCTGACCAAGAGATAGCCAGTTCTCGCTCGATCTCAAGTAATGGTGTATCATCTCCATTGTGAGTAGGGGGCACCCCTCATAATGGCGAGGGTAATCCATTACCAACATATCATATTCAGACAAGATACAGGATAGCTCGCTCTGCCCCTCACCTTCACGAAATTGAAAACCATAAAAGATGAATCGGGAAGATGGTCTCGAAGTTGGGCGACTACGCCTCCCATGTAGGCTTTGAACCCATTCTCTTCCAAGGCATCAGTGGTGAAGCAGCAATCAAAAACTGCATGTAGAATAAGGGGCACATGCTCATATTTCATCTCCTAGATGAATGCTAGGAAATTTACTTGAGAATCCTAACAGAAAAAAATCTAAATAAACACAAGACTCCTCCGATATGCGGGCTATATAATAATCACCAGTAAGAAAACTGCTTAGTCACAATGACCCAATTGCAAAGAAAGAGATCTACTGGGTACCATCTTCCCAGTCATAGTCATATCTGCTTACTTAAGATTGGAATACTTTCAAGAGACGGTTCTGCCATCAAGGCTATTATCAATATGAATTTTTTTATGTCAATAATGACCATGATTGGTCTCCAAAAAAAAGAATGACGCCATGATATGCGACTAAAAATATAGCGTGATTTTGAGATATGCAACTAAAATCTCAAATACACCGGTTGTTATCTAGGCAATCATATGCCATCTAATGGAAAGACCACCTACCTTTGGTTGATGATCTCAAATAATGGAGATTTTTGTATCCATTTTAAAGCATTGGAGATCCCGTGTATATTATTTAATAAATAAACAATTTTTAAACAGTATTAGATGATAAATCATGGTTTTTAATTACTTTTTACTTACAAAACAAAATGGTTATACATCACGGTCTTCAAGATCAGAATTTCCACAACCATAATTCAAAGTTGTCCACGTATCAAATGAGACTTTTTCTTCAGCAATTCATTCTCAAAGTATCTTTCTAAATTAGTCTCATTCACTTTGCATTTTGTTATGGATGTCATTGAATTTAACATTAAATTTGGAATTAATTATTAATAACATGTTCCAAATTCAGAACTTAAGTAAAAGCTTCTGCAATAGCAAGAACTGGATCTATTACAAAACATCTCAATGCCCACACTGATTAACTATGAGACTAGCTAAGAGACGTTGAAGTTTGTAATATCCCAAACTAAAAAAAAGGAAAGATGAGGGCATTGGACTTCTCCTTTCCTCTTCTGGTCAGTACAATTCAGATTCGTCGCCTCAGGTTAAATAACTCAATTTATTGGCAAAAAACGAAGTGTGTGCATGTGTGCGTGCAAGCACGTGTGTGTGTGAGTGAGATGAACAATCATAGCTTGGAAAAAATATTAAATAGAGGAGTCAATAAGAGTAATATAGTTGAAAGAAAAAGAGAATCAGCGGGAGAGAAGAATAAAGACCATAGTAAGTATTTGATGATAGACGTCGTCAACACAGAATGAGAATCGGAAAACTTTTCACTAATTTACAACTTCTAGAGTATTGTATACGAGTTGAATAGATCTTGGGTGTGGTTTAGTTTAACCATGTCTTTGTTTATACACAACTGCCATATTTTGTTAGAAAGGAGAAAAAACTATCGCCCGGGAGATATCACGGGGACTACACTTTGGTTTTTCTCCCTCGTGCAAAGTTTCCACATAAATCCTCAGTTGTCTTGTGTGATTGTCTCTTCTACACCGTAAAAGAGAGTTCAGCTTTGCGTGTACAAATTACAGACTGAGGGTATCCTCAAAATAGGTTGAGTGGTTATAGTCTTCTGCCCCTGCATCAAGGTCTCCCCTACGTTGACCGATTGCTCATGGAGGAACACCATCTGAAATTATCCTTGGCACTTCTGTGAATTTTCTATATTTCCAGATCACCTTCATTGCTTTCCTTGATTGCTATGTTGTGTTTCACCTATCAATTACTATTCACGTAAACGGTCCTGTAAACTGCATATGCAGTCCCATGTGTATTCAGTCACATTGATAGTCGCACAACATTCCTAGAGTGAGTTTAAATGTGCCAATGTGCTTATATAGGTCATTTGTCGCACGTGCAGTCACATAACCATTTTAATGTGCTGAGGGCCCGATTATGGTTGAATAAGATATGTTAATCATACCAAATTTAACCAGCAACAGTTTTAAATACCCCCCACCAAACATATTTGATTCATTGATCAGAAGATGTACTTTGCCTCCAAAAAATATCATGATTTACCTCCATTCCCAAATTCCCATTGTGCAGTTCCCCAAGGACCTTAGACTTAAATCAATCATGAATCCCATTCTCCCCAATTGCAACCTCTATTAGCGACATTAAGGGATTTTCCAGAGCTTTCCTAGGGTATATATAAGTGTGCGCATTAAAGTTGATGGTGTGGTCTTACTTGTCTAAGAGAACTAGGTATGCAGATGTAACCAGGGCAGTATAATCGCTACATCATCTCAAATAGTCACCATGGGATGTGATTTAAGCACAAGCTAGTGGTCACGTAAATTAGGGTACAAACAAGGGAATGGCAACCACATTCTCTTCATCAAACAGAATTTTGAAGAGGTGGTACTCAGTGTTTTAAAGGTTAAACTTCTGAATAGGTTTGAAATCAACAATGTGGAGATTTAAGAAATTTCCTTGGAATTGAAATTGGAAGGTCCAAATATGATTTTAGTATAAAAATGATGAAGCCTTCTCCCACTATAAGTAGGGTCGGCTACATGAATTCTTGCTCAAATCCATGTTGAAAGATACAATTATATTTACGATGATTGTTGACTACCTAACGCAACCCCCACAAGGAGGGATATAAGCCCAGGTCTTCTGGGTGGTAGGCACCTCCTAAAATATGATTTTAGTATATGTCAAAGAAAAGATGTTCTTGATCTGTTGAAAGAAAGAAGAAAATTAGGGTGTCAACCTCCCACCACTCTCATTGCGACAACATCGTAAGTACAGTTTAAAAGGATGGGAAATCCCCAAATGATTCTCTTAAGGGACGTTGTCAAAAACATGTCAGGCAGCTCATCTACCTCAAGTCAAATAGACCTATGTGGTGAACGCAGCAGCCAGTTTATGCATGCCCTCTCTAACGTATGTCTTAGTGTCATCTACAAGATTTTATGGTACTTTATTAAGAGGATCATATGTTACGTAAAGCAAGATCCAGGGAAACAGGTTGTTAATGAAGTGGAAGGAGGTGGGTATTGAATCATATATTGATGCAAACTAGGTAGCTTTTTAGATGATCATCATTCACATCTAGTTTTTCTATCTACGTTCAAGGAAACCTTATTATTAAAAAAACAAGAAGCAAATTATATATGCTAAATCGATCAACAAATTAACACAATGCAAGACACTTAAAGTTATGAAAATGCTTTTGTTCAGGTTGTATATATTCCAAGATATCGGAATCCCAATCACCTTCCAATGAAGTTGCACAGCAACAACAAAAAACCATCAATCAGAGACCAACACCGAACAACATGATTCCACTGAGCATTTAAAGGTTGACATATACTTCATTCGGGAAAGGATAGGCAATGAACAACTTTGTTTTCCCATTAATAATAATGGTTAGAAAATAGGATGCGGAAGCATATCAGAATAAAATGATAAGAACTTGGAGTGCGGGATTTTAACGTGTGGAACCCTGCTCACTAAGGAGCGGGATGAAACCACAGGAGAATGCTTCAAAGTATTGATAGTCTATTGCTTTTCTCACTGGATACAGGGGGTATGGAGCTTCTTATATAGCCTCCACAGACCCTCATAGTCCCACCACTGTAAATGGACCCTGGAGGGATCCATTTACCCATCAATACATAAGACGCATATACTCCAACATTCCCCCTCAAGTTGGAGCATGCAATGCTCAGTTTGGACAAACAGAAAGAAATCTCAACTTACAATACAGGACACTACAGATAATCAGTGTTCACGAAATCGGTTTGAGCGGCCGCATATGCCTGAGCGGATGCCCTAGCGCGCCGCATATATGAAGCCTCTCATAAGCGCCCTTTGTGCTTATGCAGTCCGCATATGCGGCTGTACGGCCGCATATGCGGATCGTGCGCCCGCTTCCTGTTTTCGGAGCTTAATTGGGTTGTCGTATCTGGATCTACCGAAAAAGGCACCCGACACCCAGAATCACTGAGAAACCCAAAACCCCGATTAGGGATTCCACATACAGAATCCCAATTCCTCAATTAGGGCCTCCACCTCCTGACTTCCGAATCATCAGAGTTTTTTTACTTTATACTTTCATTAGGGCTTCCACCTCCCGTGCGCTCGCTTGATGTGTGCTAACTTTTTTATTGAAGTATTGATATTTGATTGATAAAGATTATTTTGACCTCTATATGAAAGTCATCTTTCTTAGATCATGTGTTGGACCACAATTATACATAAATTTAGTTCAGTAGTAGTTAATTTGTAGATATTTAATTATTTTTAAATAAAAAATTAGGAAACCGCGTAGAACCGCATATACCTCACATATGCCCCCGCATACCACTTAATCGCTATTCAGTGACCTGTCCGAATGCATACGCATACTGCTTTCCTGAACCTTGCAAACAATATCAACTCAACGCGCACAACAGTCGGTTGTTGTCGAAGATGTTGCTTCTCATGCCATGCAGGTGAGGACGAATGGGTTGGAGTGTGGGTTGAACTGAATCTCCTCATCGAAGAGTGTGTGCTCTGTACTGCACCTGTCAGAGTCACTGCAACTGAAAATGAGTCTCTACACGGAGAACTCTGGCCCGCAACAACATGCGGACAACTGCTCCATCTCTGAAAGGGTCGAATAAAGAACATTGCTAATTATTCATACGTAGATCTCTGAAGATGGGTCTCTCTCATAGGGACATCAAAGTAGGTTCTCTCTCATAAGAACCTCAGAAGAATCTCGTACTGGAGTTCACGAACACTGGAGAATGGAGTCCGAAAGTCTCCTCGTTGGAGAACTGGATCTCTCCCATACTGGCTTAGAGAATGGGATATCTACTTTGGAGTACATATAAAACCACATGAAAACCCTAACCCACATGGCATAGGGAATGGGATCTCTACTCTGGAGTCCCTGTAGATCACATGAAAATCCTGGCCAAATCATAAAAGATGGGGACCACAAATAATGATGGCAAACATGTGCACATCTGAAAAAGACCGCATACATGTGGGTGTCTAAAGCTGAAGACTCGGGACCAATCTGACATCGAGTCTGAATATCTGTAAAGTCTGAACAATCTGACTGGCCTGGGAAAATATGAATCTGACCTGGATCTGAATCATGGCCGAAGAACTCTACACAATACACCCTCTTTCTCCCAGACTGGTCGGAAAACAATGACGTCGACCATGTTGGGAGAAGACAAGAAAATGGGGGGAAACCTGAATCAATGAATCACTTAGACGTTCTTGATTTTTTTCTACGGCTTTTCTTTTTTTCTGCTATTTCCTCTCTTTTTAATAGCTGACTCAACTTTTATTTTTTTTCGTACGATTTTTTGTACGATCCTCCTTTTTTACATGTCTTTCATCAATTTTTCTTTTCCTTTTTTTTGAACTGCTCCCCCCCCCCTTTTTACACAGCCTAAAGGGCCTGGAACATTGCATCTCATGTGGAATTTTTCTTTTTTTTTAATGCACATGGCCCACTTGGGGCTTATTAGGGTTCCCCGTAGTGGGAACTCTTCTCACGCAGAGTCGCCCCAATGGGGGCACCAACGTTGATGTTGCCTTCTGGAGATAGAGGAAGAGGTCGAGCGTCGTGGTAATGCACGAGGGAAGCAGTGAGATCTACAAGAGGATGTGCGAGCCACCTCCTAGAGCGAGTGCGTGGCGATCTAGGAGGGAGAGCTCTCCCATACTTGAGAGGGGTTTCGTCGCCGCCAGCAGAAGATAAGATCGGGAAGGCGAGAGATCTCGACTGAAGGAGGTGTGTGCGGCACTGGAGGAGTTCTCCATCGGAAGCTCTTGTGTCGTCGCTCGCGTGAAAGACGCCTGGAGATCGCAGAAGATCATGCTGCCTCCGGCAGATCGGTGAGGCCATGGAGATGCCGGCACTTGAATGGGCGGTGGTGCCGCCTGAGAAGATGCGGCCGAAGGAGGGGTGCCGCTTGGAGAATGAGCACCGCCTGGGAGGAGGCGGCACCGCTTGGAGTTCGCGAGGAAGGAGAGGGTGGCGTCATTTCTGGAGAGCGACTGCATGCCGCATGATGTTGAAATCTGCTTGAAGGTGCGCAAGGATGTTGCGACGGTGATGGAGCTGGCTCCGCCTGGGAGGATGTGCCAAAGAAATGGGAGTGAGGTTGGTGCCTGGTGGTTGCCACTACCTTACAAGAAGGAGAACGGATCTCCAGAATTGCACAAGACGCTTTGCATGCTCCACAGAATTAGGGTTTCTTAGAAACCCTAGAACCGAATCAAACACGAATGGAGCTGCTCTAAATCCATGAACTATATACAAAATTAGGGCTTTGATAGAAACCCTAGAACTGAATCATGATTTTACAAATCGAATCTCGAATAAATCAATAGCTTAAAATAATCCTCGAGAATCGAACCCGTTCTAATACCATGTTAGAAAATAGGAATGCGGAAGCGTATCATAATAAAATAATAAGAAGTTGGAATGCGGGATTTTAACGTGGAACCCTACTCCCTAAGAAGAGGGATGAAACCATGGGAGAACGCCTCAAATGGTTGATAGTCTATTGCTTTTCTCACTGGATACAGGGTGTCTGGGGCTTCTTATATAGCCTCCACGGACCCTGGAGGAATCCATTTACCCATCAATACATAAGACGTCACATATACTCCAACAATAACTAAATTAGTTGATCGGAGTATTTACTAAAGACCTTCCCATAATGCAAGACAAGATTAACAAGTTAGCATAATTAGCATTTATTCCCACCTTAAGGGAAAGTGTTAGATTTATAAATGAACGTATAAAATATTTGACATAATGTGGTGCTAAATGGTTCTTGAGCGTAGATTGATTTAACCATATCAATCTATATGGCACATACACCTTCTCGGTTCCATATATAATAGGAAAATGTAACCACCCCGGGAAGGCTCCTAGGTCCTCGTTCATGTGATTTTCTCCCTCATAAGATAATCTCCATGTACATTATGTGTCCTCTTGACATGATTTTGATTTGCTTTATATAATCACCAAGAACCTTATCATCGATGCTACTTTATTATTATAGCGATAGCGTGGATTTACTACAATAATGTGTTGAGAACTAAAGACACATTTATATGCCATAATACATCAAGATCGAGTTCGTAACTCCATCTCCTCTACATATTAGGCAAAGATCGACCATCATGGAAATGTTGATTCATTCGTATTAGATCTCTATCATTTCAATTCAAGGTATCAACTATCAACTGTCACAATGGCTATCTAGTTGTCTACCTGAGGCTATAATCAATTCCTCGTTCAAGTTAACCATTGAATCCTTTACGACTTATTTGGTAACAGGATTAGGTCGGGTTGGAGTAAACTCCATTAAAAGGGCTAGTTAGATGAGTAACCTTTTTAAGAATAGTAGGTGCTTAGCAAGTAAGGTTGGAATGGTATAAGTGATGTGAGATTATTTATATACAACAACAAAGCCTTTTCCTACTTTAAGTAGGGGTCGGCTACATGGATTTTTTGCCTCCATTCAGATCTATCTTGGGTTATTCTCGAGCTTAGATTTAAAAAACTAAGAACCATTCGTATAGTCTCATTCCAACTCTTCTTGGGCCTTCCACGTCCTCTTTTAGCTAGCTTAACATTCCAAAACTCACATCTCCTCGCCGGTGCATCAGTTGACCTCCTTTCCACATGACCAAAACACCTTAAGCGATTTTCTAGCATCTTATCTTCGATCGGAGCTATACCCACTTTCATTCTGATGGCATCATTCTGATTCCAATCTTTGCGTGCGCGTGTGTGTCCACACATCCACCTTAGCACTATTGTCATTCTCTCACATGGCTATGGTTCGCAGGCCAACATTCAGATCCATATAGCATAGCAGGTCTCACAGCTGCTTTGTAAAACTTTCCTTTGATTTTCAAAAGAATTTTCTTATCACAGAGAACAGTAGAGGCCCCTCTCCACATTAGCCAACCTACGTTTATTCTATTTGTAGCATCTCCATCAATTTCTCCATCATGTTGCAAAATATATCCCAAGTATCTAAAAGAATCTCTCTTCTGAATGTTACATCACCAATCTTAACATCGATTCCTTCACCATTGCTTCTAGTCCTACTTATATGAATCCTTTAGTCTCCAAAGCATGTCTCTAGACCGCAAGCTTCTCGTTTACTCCATCTCTAGTCCCATCAATCAACACAATATCATCAGCATAACATACACCAAGGTATCTCATCCCGAATGTGACTTGTCAACTCGGCCATAATCAAAGTAAAAAGGAATGGACCCAAAGTAGAACCTTGATGCAGACTAATGTTGATGTCAAAATAGTCAGTCTTCCCAGACCGTATCATTACACAAGATGAAGCTCTATCATACATATCATTTATGAGGTTAATGTATAGGATAGGTACTTGTCTCTTCTCCAAAACTTTCCATAATATCTCTCGTGTGACAGAATCATAAGCCTTCTCTAAATCAATAAAAAATCATGTGGAGATTCTTCCTTTTAGCTCTGTAAACTTCATTGTTCTCCTCAGCAAGTGGATGGCTTCAATAGTTGAGCAACCTGGCATGAATCCGAATTGGTTTTCTTTTGCTTTGGAAATTTACCTCAACCTTCTTTCGATCACACGTTCCCAAATTTTCATAGTATGGCTCATCAGCTTGATACCTCTGTAAGTTGAACAATTTTGAATGTCTCCTTCATTCTTATAAAGAGGCACCACGATGCTTCTCCTCCATTCTCCAGGTATTTTCTTACTTCGCCAAATAACATTGAATAAATTTGTAAGCCAAGTCAAACCACGTTTACCTAAAACTCTACAAACTTCTAGAGGAATGTCATCAGGTCCTACACATTTCTCATGTCTCATAACTTCAAAGCCTCATCTACTTCCTTCATTTGTATTCGTCTGTAGCTTGCACGATTCAAGTAACTTTCACTACTAGCTAGATTTCCCAAAATGATCTCTCTATTTCATTCCCCAATGAAAAGTGTTGGAAGAAAAATGATTCATGTATTAAAAGAGATCCCAGGGCTCTCTTATATAGGAGAAGAGCCATGGGTTAATTACATAAGTGATACCCAAACAAAACATAAAATATAAATATAATTTGATGAGATATAAACATCTCAATACTCCCCCTCAAGGTGGAGCATGAATATTAATCATCTCAGCTTGGAATAGCATCTCTGAAATGGATCTCTGGCCAGTGCCTTCGTGAAGATATCTGTCGTCTGATCTCATGTGGACACATGAGAGGTGGATATAAGACCTTTCTGGATCATGTCTCTAGTGTAATGACAATCCACCTCGATATGCTTTGTCCGCTCATGAAAAGTTGGGTTATTGGCAATAAATAAAGCTGCTTAATTATCACATAAAAGCTTCATAGGTAGAGAAACCTCAACAGTAAGGTCGGTTAATACTGATCTAACCCACATCATTTCTGTACATACTTGTGCCATAGCCCTGTATTCAGACTCAGCACTAGATCTAGCCACCACTGCCTACAAAGATAGCAAACCCAGAAGTCGACTTTCTGTCCCTGGGACAACCAGCATAATCCGCATCTGCACATCCTGTCACCTCAAGTGATGCATCTCTACTGAACATAAGGCCAGAGCCGGGTGAAGTCTTCAAATACCTCAAGATCATGTGGACGGCATCCATATGTGATGCAGCACAAAATTAAAATATAGGGCATGATATTTTTATCCGTTAATTTTATTTACGCTTATTCGATTGTCGTATTTTTATTTAATTAAAGAGATCGCGTGTGATATCAATTTAGTTAGTTAGAGTCGATTAGAGATTTGAATTTATTTCAAATCAATTAGTTAGTTGGTTAGAGTCAATTAGGATAAGTAGTTTTGAATTTGAATTTTGATTTCTATTTTATAATCTCATCCCTCCTGTATAAAGGGATGACGGTCTATTGTTTTAAAACGGTTCAGTTAATATGAAAATTTGAGATTCATCTCATTATCTCTCTCTCTCTCGTTATTTCTCTCCCTCAACGTGTTCTTAACGTCTTTCATCTCCAAAATCCCATGCAACCGGCGCGTTCTCCTCTCTCTTCCTCTCCTCTCTAAATTTCTCCACCAAACAACTATTTTTCACCGTTGCAAATTTTTATTTTGCATCATTTGGTATCAGAGCATGGAAACCGAATCGTTCCTACGATTCGACGATCCTATCGAGTATTGGCGTTTGCAACTCAATCTCAGTTGCATATCTCGCGGTTCGCATGCTCGTACGCGGCAACGAATGTTCAGAAAGCGACTTATATCAAGCGTTAAGGTGCAAGCATGGCTGGACACAACATTCGATGAAGATTCATACGGCAACGGCAAAAATCAGATCAATGAAGCTGCTGTGCAACCTATTTTTGAGCAAAAAAACGAAGGTACTTTCATGCAAGATGAAGATTTTATTGATACAACTTCGATACAAAACGAAATCGAAGACTTGGGCCCCATATTTGATGAAGACCCTATAGAAGAAGCATGGGAAATCGTCGATCTGCTTGCTGTCCAAGAATATTCAGACCTACAATCGTTGGAAGAACCAATTCCAGTGCCACCCACGACTCCCTCCTGGGTCCCTGATGCAGCCCCCGCACCTCCGGCACCCCCAATCTCCCAGTTGCAGCCCCCTGCTGTCCTCCAAATTGCCACACTGCCTCTCCTACAACCCATCTCCGTCACCCCGGCAACCCTCCCAGCCCCAACGCCCCCTCGGGCAGTCCTCGCGCCCCCAGCTACAACAGAAAATATTGAAACGCCCCCTTGGACAGCCCTATCACAGCAGATACACCGTCTTTGCCGTCTGCAGTGCCACCACCGCCCAATCTCGAGCTATAGCAGCCACTGCGCACGCACCAGGCACAGTCATCAACACGCGTGCAAGCGGGGGTCGTCACACCTCATTCCTCGGTGCCGCCTGAAGTTCCCCTTTCCAACCCGTCGCCTATTGACCTCGTACTCCAGCAGCCGCGGCGCGTGTTTTGGGTACGGTCTGCACCACGCACGCGATTTAGGACCAACGCACCACCTTCCTCGACGCCGCCCTAGGCCTCCCTGGCCATTGCGCTGTCGTCGCTCACGGCCTCCTGATCCAGACCACTGCCGCCACCACCTTTTATCCTGGAGGCATGAAACCCTAACGGAAGTTGGGGAGCTCCCTCCTGCCGAATCCCCTAAAATAAGGGAAGAGAAAATTTGGATAAATTACAAGAAGGTCCCTCCTCACAAGAGTTTTTACTTAAAGGGCCAAGTGAAGGTTAAGCTATGTTATAGAGGCATTTTAAGTGAAGGGGTAGAACATTTGCATCCATACCCCTCAGTGGAAAGAAACTACAAACGTAACATGGAAAATGAGCAAAAAATTGCGGATTTTTGCTCAACCAATCCAGATAGGATTCTCCAACCGTCAGAACGAAGATCAAGCAATTCGTCAGGAGACGAATTTTTCAAGCGGAGGAGAATTGATGCAGCACAAAATTAAAATATAGGGCATGATATTTTTATCCGTTAATTTTATTTACGCTTATTCGATTGTCGTATTTTTATTTAATTAAAGAGATCGCGTGTGATATCAATTTAGTTAGTTAGAGTCGATTAGAGATTTGAATTTATTTCAAATCAATTAGTTAGTTGGTTAGAGTCAATTAGGATAAGTAGTTTTGAATTTGAATTTTGATTTCTATTTTGTAATCTCATCCCTCCTGTATAAAGGGATGATGGTCTATTGTTTTAAAACGGTTCAGTTAATATGAAAATTTGAGATTCATCTCATTATCTCTCTCTCTCTCGTTATTTCTCTCCCTCAACGTGTTCTTCACGTCTTTCATCTCCAAAATCCCGTGCAACCGGCGCGTTCTCCTCTCTCTTCCTCTCCTCTCTAAATTTCTCCACCAAACAACTATTTTTCACCGTTGCAAATTTTTATTTTGCATCAATATGCACCTTCCTGGGTTGCTCCATGAACTGACTGACTTTGCTAACTGCAAAAGCAATATCTGGCCTGGTAATGGTGGCATATAGGAGCTTTCCAACAAGCTCTCTATATCTCCTCCTGTCAATTTCTTCGGTGTCCTCATCATACAATCTCATGCTTGCATCCATAGGAGTAGAAGCAGGTTTGCACCATGTCATACCTGTCTCAGATAGAAGGTCCATAACAAATTTCCTTTGATTCATCACGAGTCCACGTTGATTCCTGGCGAACTCTAATCCAAGAAAGTAGCGAAGATTGCCAAGGTCCTTAGTCACAAACTGCTGACCAAGGAACTCCTTGACAGTAAGAATACCCTGCTCATCATCTCCTGTAATGACAATGTCATCCACATAAACAAGAATAGCCACGGTACCTCTAGGTGTCCTCTGTACAAACAGTGAGTGGTCCGCAGTAAACCGCACAAACCCCTTTTTCTCTATCAACTCCGATAGCTTTTGATACCAAGCTCTCGGACTCTGCTTCAGGCCATAAATCGCCTTATGAAGTCGGCACACCTTCTGAGACTCCCCCTAAGTAGCAAATCCTGGTGGTTGTTGCATATATACTTCCTCCTGGAGGTCCCCATAGAGAAAGGCATTCTTGACATCAAGTTGATACAGAGGCCAGTCCCTGAAAACGGCAACAGATAGCAGAATGCGTAGTGTCGAATGTCTTGCTACTGGAGAGAAGGTGTCCTGATAATCCACCCCATAGGTTTGGGTGAACCCCCGAGCCACAAGCCTTGCTTTGAATCGATCGACATCGCCATCGGCCCTTAGCTTGACCGTGAATATCCATTTGCAGCTCACAATAGATGCTCCTGGTGGAGGTGAGACAATGCTCCATGTGCCACGTGATCGCAGAGCTGCCATCTCTTCTTCCGTAGCAAGGCGTCACCTACTGTCCTGGAGCGCCTCCTGATACATCTGTAGGATAGTAACAACAGATAGTCCCACTACAAACTTCTTGTAGTCCTCTGAAAGATGATCCAAGGAAACATGTGCAGCCATTGGATAAGTGGCACATTGGCGATATGGTTTCCTTAGAGCAATCGGTATCTCCAGATCATCAACCTCACAGTCCTCTGGAATTAACTCTTCCTGTTCATTATTCAAATCTCCAGTGCTATCAGTAGAAATAATATGTTCTTGACATACCTGAGGCATGGTGGATGATGTGGTAGGCGCATGAGCAGATGGGCGAGTAGAAGACCTGCGAGTATAAACATGGGGTAAGAATGTAGATTCTTTGGGAGGAGGTGGAGGTGGCGGTGGGGGTGGTGGTGGAGGTGTTGGAGACCAAGGTACATCATACGGAGCAGATGGAGGTGGAAGAACCACAACATCCTCTCTGGATCCAGTATTAGACAACTTGTCACCTGTAGGAGAGAAGTACATAATAGATTCGAAAAATGTAACATCAACGCTCACATAGTATTTTCTCCCAACAAGATCAACACATCTATACCCTTTTTGGATACGAGAATGACCAACAAAGATACATTTGACAGCTCTAGGTGAGAGCTTGTCACGGCCAGGAGTAAAGTCATGGACAAAAGCCACCGATCCAAAAACACGATGTGTAAGCGTGAAGAGTTCCTTTTCGGGAAACGCAATCGAGAAGGGATTCTTCTCTCCAAGAATAGTGGATGGCATGCGATTTACCAAGTAACAGGCGGTTAGGACCGCATCCCCCCAGAATGAATGAGGTGTGCTACTGTGAATCAACAAGGTCCTCGTGGTGTCTAAGAGGTGACGATGTTTGCATTCTGCAACCCCATTTTGCTGTGATATATAAGTGCATGAAGTCTGATGAACTGATGCAGCGTGACCCCAAATTATGGGGCCACATTTATTTAATTAAGTAATTATCAATTTTATTTACGTTTTTAGCGGTCTTATTGGTCTAATTAAATAATTGAGATCGCCTGTGATCTCAACGTTGATTTCGTAGATTTTAATTATAATTGTTGGTCAATTAAATAATTAGAGTCTAATTAAAGTAATTAGAGGTCAATTAGGATTTGTTAGAGTCCAATTAGATAAGTGGTTGTCAATTTTACTATTTTTGTACACCCTCTCTCCTATATAAAGAGAGGGTAGGTCCTTGTTTTTAGACAGTCAATTATGAAATGAAAAATTGAGTTTATCTCATTTTATCCCCTCCCCTTCTCTCTCTCCCTCCACGCGATCTCCGCGGTTCTCCTTCTCCAAACCCCTCGTTCCGACGAGTTTTCTCCCTCTCAATCCCTCCAATTTCTCTTCTCAATCCCTCTCTTTCTTCCACCAAAAATCCACCAAAAAATATATTATTATTTTATTCGCCGTCGCCGATTTCGTTCCGCATCAATTGGTATCAGAGCATGGATATCGAATCGTTCTCACGATTCGACGGTCCTGTCGCATATTGGAGGATGAAGCTCGATCAAGCCACCTATCACGGGGATCACATGCGCATTCGCGTCAACAAAAATACAAGAAGCGCCTCCGGAAAAGCATCAAGGTTCAACAATGGATAGACTCATGGTACAACGTTGATATTTTTATGGTACAAGTTGACGATGAACAAAATCTTGTCGTCGATGATGATCTGTACGCTATTCAGATCGTTGTGGATGGAAAAAACGTCAACAACGATGCTGTCCAGACCCTTTTAGAAAGGAAAGGCGACGAAACGGTGGCTGTCCAGCACGTCCCAGCACCAAATCCGTCGCCGGAAGCGACCCCGCTGCCTCCTCCAACCCCCCCGGCGCCGCCCCAGCCACCCCGGGAGCAAACCGCGCCACCCCTCGCGGCACCTGCGACTCCAACGCCCGCCAACCTCCTCGCGCCTGCGCATCCTCCTCCCGGCTTCAATCCCACCCCAGCCCCGTGCGGCCTCCGCCCACCAGACCTCGCCGCCATCACCCCTACCCTACAGCCCCAGCCCCATCAACTCCGGCGCCCCGTTTCCCCGCGCCCGCACCCGCATCCCCAACGCCTCCCTCCCCACACTCAGCCCACCAGGCCTCACCCCCAGCACCCCAAACCCCCCCTCCTCCTCCACCACTCGCGCACAGCCCCGCATCCCCCCTTCCCGGTTGCGCCCCACCGCCGCCGCCCTCCTGAGATGACTTCTCTCGCCCCATTCTCGCCACACCGCCGCCCCTCGGAACCCTTCTTTCGCCACCACGACCCCCACCTCTCGCCACCGCCGACCCCCGATACCCGGCTGCCTCTCGCCAACCCCGCGCGCCGCCCAGTGCGTCCGCCAACCGCCCTCGCGCCGATAGCGCCTCCACGCCCGCACCCTCCTCCCGCAGCTGCGTTGAAGAAGAGAACCCTAACCGGGTTTGCGAGACTTACGGGATGGCAATCCCACAAATTGTTGGATGGGAGAAGAATTTGGAAAAATTACAAAGAGCCCCCCCCCCCGACTTGAGTTTTTATTTAAAGGGAAAAGACAAAAGCCACTCTCTCAATATGGGTTCAATTGAAGGGGTACGAAAACTGCACCCACGCCCCTGGTGGCGAAAATATTTAAGGAAAAGGGCTGCAAACCAGAATTATGGGGATTTTCCTTATTCAAATAGGACTAGGACCTTGGGTTTTCCCTATATAAGGACCCCATGGCTCTACCTTTTAGACACATCTCCCCTTCTCCTCTCCTTGTGCCATTGCTTCATTATGGATTATTCAAGGACCATATTCTCCATGCCGCATCAATTTTTTGAGCATCATGGGAAGGAGTCAACAGACGCGACGCCGCCACCGTATGCACCGCATATGTTTTTCAACCACGGTAGCCGCGCCTCTCCCGCCCGCACATGGATTCCGTCGTTCACGCCCCACATGTTCTTCCAACAGTCAATTGAAGCCGCCGAATCATCCTCCAAGCTTGCAATTCACGCAATTCGTCAGGAGCCGAATTTTTAAAGCGGTGGAGAGTTGATGCAGCGTGACCCCAAATTATGGGGCCACATTTATTTAATTAAGTAATTATCAATTTTATTTACGTTTTTAGCGGTCTTATTGGTCTAATTAAATAATTGAGATCGCCTGTGATCTCAACGTTGATTTCGTAGATTTTAATTATAATTGTTGGTCAATTAAATAATTAGAGTCTAATTAAAGTAATTAGAGGTCAATTAGGATTTGTTAGAGTCCAATTAGATAAGTGGTTGTCAATTTTACTATTTTTGTACACCCTCTCTCCTATATAAAGAGAGGGTAGGTCCTTGTTTTTAGACAGTCAATTATGAAATGAAAAATTGAGTTTATCTCATTTTATCCCCTCCCCTTCTCTCTCTCTCTCCACGCGATCTCCGCGGTTCTCCTTCTCCAAACCCCTCGTTCCGACGAGTTTTCTCCCTCTCAATCCCTCCAATTTCTCTTCTCAATCCCTCTCTTTCTTCCACCAAAAATCCACCAAAAAATATATTATTATTTTATTCGCCGTCGCCGATTTCGTTCCGCATCATGAACTATACCCAGAGACTGAAGAAATTCTACCAAATGAAGAGTTGAAAATTCTAAAGCATTGTCGGTACGAATGTATTTGACTTTAGCAGAAAAGATGCTGTTAATCTCAACAAGAAAGGTCTTAATTATAGCACCTGCTTCAGACTTATGTTAAAGCAAGAAAACCCAAGAAAGTCTAGAATAATCATCCACAGCAACAATATAAAATCTATGCCCCTGATGATCAAGAACACGACTTGGACCCCAAATGTCAAAATGAATCAACTCAAAGGACCGACTACTACAACGATCGGGATGACTCGGAAAGGAGGAGCGATGGTGTTTCCCAAGCTGACAAGCTTTGCAGTCCAAAGTAGTATGAGTAGATATTTGCGGGAGAACACGTATCATCTTCTGAAGAGGAAGGTGGCTAAAGCGAAGATGCCACAGAAAAGGCGAGACAGATCCAGAGGGAATAGAGGCCACCCCAGCACATGATGGAACTGCAAGTTTGTACAATCCTCTCTGCTCACGGCCATGAATAATCATCCTTCCAGTTAGTATGTCCTGAAACATAAGAGAAGAGGGGTCAAAAATGACATGACAGTGTAAATCTTTTGTAATCTGACTAATAGACAAAAGATTCATTTGAAAGTCTGGAGCATGTAAAACATTCTGAAGACGTATAGAAGGGGCAAAAACAATCTCCCCCTGGCCAACAATAGGTAGCCAAACACCATTGGCTATGATCACGGATCGCTCAGGAGGAATAGTCCTGTACGAGGAAAACTGTGTCCGATCTCCACACATGTGATGAGATGCTCCAGAATCCATAATCCAATCTGTCACATCGGAACTGCTGCTACTGGTAAGCACATATGAAATACCTGATGAACTGGGCATTGCTCTGGCGGTGGCCGCTGCATCTGATGGTCCTGCAGTCTGAGTCACATGAGTGGTCACCATTTCTTGAAGTCTCGAGACAAGATCATCAAAACGCGCATCAGTAGTGGGTGCAGGTGAAGAGTCAGTCTGCTCAGCAACACGTGTAGACGCCGGAAAGCCATGCTTGTGAAAGCATGTCTCCTCCGAGTGGCCAAGACGACGACAATAAGAACATGGACTACGCTGACGGCCTCCACCTCTACCACGAGGTCCACGACCACGAAACTGGGACGCACTGCCTCGTCCACGAGAAGCAGCCATAGCCGAGGACGTTGACTGCGGCGTGGATGTAGGTGTGGTAGCAATCCTGCTAAGCCGCTTGTAGACCTCCTCCATTGGTGGTATGGTCTCGCCAGTCAGAAGTTGAGTACGAGTGGCATCGTACTCCGAGTCAAGGAATGATAGGAAAACTCCAGTCATAGTAGCATTCCGATACGCCTGTTGTTGTTCCACGCTGGTAGTAATAGGCATGAAGCTGTGTAAACGCTCAAACACGCCCCGTAGTTGAGAGAAATGTGCATGGAGCAGTCGACCATTCTGTTTGGTCGAGAAAATGTCGAACTGCAAATGAAGAATCTTGCTTTCATTTTTCGACTGCCCATATGTGTCCGCCGGTATGTCCCACATAGCCTTTGCAGTTGGTTGATTCACAATATCATTAGCAATCTCTATTGTCAGTGTCCCGGAGAGCCATGTACGCGTGTAGGCATCATCTTGTTTCCACGATGCATTCGCCCCAGTCTTGTCCGCCGGCTCGAAATCAGTCAGAATGCGCTCCTTATTGTGGCACTGCATAAGGGTACGAAAATGCATGGACCAAAGCTCATAGTTGGTCCCATCCATCTTCGCTATAGGGGTCAGGCCTTTGAAGGCACCAGACGAGGAGAAAACGTCACCCTTGTTCTCTGACATGGTAGAAAAAGAGCCAAAAGCCCGGAACGACTGAGGGATAAATCACATAACGTTGTCTACAGAATCATAGGAAGGGTAGGTTGTATGTGTGGACTCATACAACCATCACTACGTCACACGTGAGGTCTCCGGCCCAAGAAAAATGCCCTAACGTGCGATACAGCAGTCTGGGCTGACTGCTGGAATCGTCAGGCTGTGCCTGGCGGCGCTTACGGCGGCACGTGGAGAAGCCCTGGTGGGTTGCGCTGCCCCTGGCGGCAGGGGGGTTTGTCGCTGCTGTACTGGGAAGGGGGGGCGGGGGTCCCCTGGAGGCTTCAGGTGCGCGTCAGGGAGGGGGGTGTAGGGTTAGACTTTTGGGGGTAGGATACCGGATCCCCGGTCTAGGACCGTTGCTCTGATACCATGTTGGAAGAAAAATGATTCATGTATTAAAAGAGATCCCAGGGCTCTCTTATATAGGAGAAGAATCATGGGTTAATTACATAAGTGATACCCAAACAAAACATAAAATATAAATATAATACGGCGAAATATAAACATCTCAACAAAAAGCTTATGAAAGTATTGCTTCCATCTAGTCTTTATATCCTGAGTAACAAGCGCGTGACCTTCCTCATTCTTAATGCATCTCACTTGAGAAAGATCTTTGGTCTTTCTTTCTCTTTCTTTAGCTAGCCTGAATATATCCTTCTGATAAGTTATTTATATGTTATATTATTTATATGTTACAATAAATTATATTTATGATTAAAATATTTTTTTCAAAGAGAAAGAGGGGTGGCGTCCCAAGTTGGGACCTACCACACTATGTATGTATATATAAAAAATATTAAAGTGTGGGTATTACAACATATCACATTTGCCATGATAGACAGAGTGCCCTAAAATGTCCCATTAACTTATCGGTATGAAATGTCTCCCCCCCCACCCCCACCTCACCCCCACAAAAAATGACCTTGCTTCTTGCACACCAAATCGACCACACAACCGCGAAGGGGTATGAAATGTCCACATGCCCAAAGCCACACATTGATCGAATATCTCTCCAAAAGGCAAGACAGTCACTCCGCGCAAGCCACATGATGTTGGCCCGATTCCAAACCTCAGCAGAGAATGGGCACGAGAAGAATAAACTATCCACATCCTCCCTCATCAAACTGCATATATCGCAAGTAACATCCTCCCTCATTAAAATATATTTTTATAATGACTTTTTTTATGTGAAGGTGGTTAGAAATATTATAGTAAAGAAAACATGGGACGTGCACTACTAATTCTTGCCGAGAACAGTATAGGTATAGATGGGGGCAACCCAGACCAAAACATAGTTTGTTTACCCAATTGGTAACCAAACGGACCCTTAAAGTTCGAAGAGGTGTCCCGCAGCAAGGCAAAGCATCCCTGACCCAACTCTTTCTTTTGTAGTGTAAAACCTCTACGAAGGAGATGAAGCTCTCTATCAAAAAACTAAACACACTTTTCCATCATCAATTTGGAAATAACAATGAGAAAATCTTACTCTTAAGTTGATTCACCACTACTTCTCACATGACGAGAATCAATTTTTTCCCTCGGAAACCCTGTTGAGAATGTTTTCAACCAAAGCATTGAAATAAATCCCATGCAGATGTTCAAATCCTTCCCAAATGGTTACTGAATGAACCCAACTCAGCTCTGAACGAACAAAGTCGGGCAACAAGGCAGAAGGTAAAGGTCTCTGCAAACATCTACTTCCTCTTATGTGAATTCAATAATAAATTCACCATCCTCCAACTTTGCCTCCCACATAGGAATAGGATCTCCATAGTCGGACGACAATGCGACCCTTTCATAGCTCAAGAATAAGAGGATTTTTTTACATCTTTCCCAAATTCCAAATTCACTTCTTCGAAAACCATATTTTTTCAAGTATGTATTCTTCCCATAATGGACAGGGGGAAAGAGGAGACAAATCCCTAACGGTCCAAGCAAAGTTTCTCGACGCCCATCTTTCTTCTCTGATTTGTGAGAAACCAAATCCCTTTTTTCTCCATTTGTTTTTTCTAATCCAAAAAGGGGGAAACATGCAAAGGTGTCCGCCCCAGATAGAGTAAGAGATAAATACTAGCGTTACAAGAACCACGACTCGATGAGAATGTCGGCAAGGTGAACTACATTTTCTACATAAAAAAATATTATAGTGAAAGATAACGCCTTTTCGAGGAAGCCAAATCGTCAAAATGATCGTGCCGGGTGAAGTACTTCTCTCTGTTGGCTTGGAGCCTTTCTTTAAAAACTAAGTCCCAAAAACTCAAAAGGTTGCTTGAATCTACCCAACCGAACCCCAACTCTTGCCAAGCAAACCATATCTTCTTGCATGTAAAGAAAAGATGAATTGGTCACGGGTTGCATCAATTTGTTTAACATGTGTCGCATCAATAGTCCCCATAGGCATGTCATCATACACCCTCAATGCATCTTCAGTAACCCAATCTGTTACAAACTTACAGTTCAAAGAGGTAATTTTTCAAGCACTTTTCCATTTGTAATCCCACAACTCTCATCCCCAACCAAAACACCTACACGAAAAAGGGCAAAAGGCCCTAACAGCCCTCAACGGCTACTCACCCAAGCCACAATTGTTTCACCCAACAACAGGGACTTCCAAAATCGTAGCTCGACCTTCGCTCAGCAGCAACAATAGCACCTCGCACTCTTAGCCAATAGTAGTAGATCTCTAGGATGAGAAAGCTCTACTGCTCCACAGTAATCCTCCAACCTTAATCGCAAAAGAACCCAAGATAAGGTGCACATCGACCACTCCGTAGCAGTTGAGCTCCAAATCCCCACAAATTTGGAATAGGAGAATAGGCGATATGGTCTTTCCCATGAACCATAGAACCTAGCACATCTATCTCCTAGCACCCAATCTTGGCCTCGCACGGTTCATTGGCAACTGAAACATTAGAATATGTTCGCACCCAAACTTGGAGAGAATGATGAAAAAAGGCCTCCATGGATTGGAGATCTCCAGCAGAATGCAGATCCGAAACCTAATGTTGATGCTTCATCTTCCATCAGTCGAGAGAAGGAATGGAATATGTGCTAGGAAAGCCCCTCGGGTCATCTTCTCAATCGCCCATGAGTTGGCGGCAGGGGGCAGGTTTACAATTTCTTTCTAATCTTATACACCTTACTCACCAGTATCCTTCCTATTAGCCATGCATCCAAACAAGCTTTCAAATCCGATCTAATTTTTCAAATCATTTGACACTAGAAGATGGAAAATATGGTCCAAACCATGAGGGAAAACCCTTGGCACCTTATATGCATCCTTAACCAAAAAGTCGTCCGTACACTCTCAAAAATCCATCAACTCAATCCCATGCCCCCAGCCCCAGTAAGAAAACTGAAGAAGGAACTCATATACTCTCGACTTTGGAAAAAAAAACATGAAGGCTAAAAAACACTTCATTCTAGCACCCTGTAATAATGAATTATCTATCAACCATAGACCAGAACAATCTCAAAAAAGACCACCACCAACACCCCACCCCCGACCAGGTGACCAATCATCAAGCCAAAATTTGAAATTGCTCTCATCACCTAGGTAACCTGTAGTATGTGTGCTACCTACAAATTCCACCGTCTCTTATGTAGTTGCACCCTATCCAACATTAGTAATTGCCATCGATAACTGCATATAATGACCTGATTACATAGATTACGACCACTACCAAACAATTTCTAAATCCATTACGAAAACAAGCTCTCATTAAACACCTTTAAGCAATAAAGCTCCATCCGACCTTCCTCCTTTGATATGTAGGCAATCTCCCACTTCACCAGGTTGACCCCGCCCCGATCCTCTTGGGCGAAGCATCTGCATATGATCCAAGAACTTCTCAATCTTAGCATGCATCTTAAAAACAAACATGAAATATCGAGGAAAGTAGAGAGAAAACATCCCAAGAAGATCTACCTTAACCTCTCAATTCTATGTGATACTAGCCCCCAATCCACTGAGCTGTAGTATGGGGCAATCAAAGGTAATCCCGCGTATTCATTTTTTTTACGAAAAAAGGGGTGAGCCCCCAAATTTGGGGGTCGCC
Source organism: Ottelia alismoides (assembly GCA_037367405.1). Classification (NCBI taxonomy): domain Eukaryota; kingdom Viridiplantae; phylum Streptophyta; class Magnoliopsida; order Alismatales; family Hydrocharitaceae; genus Ottelia; species Ottelia alismoides. The sequence goes on from JAZKJV010009550.1 coordinate 35,852, forward strand.
GTCGATATATTCCACTTATAAGTTTTTAGAGTGCATTACCGCGATGTCTAGAGAGTATGAAGAGCGTTACAGTGGGACAAAACGTTTTCAACATAAAACCTCTGGTTGTTGAAGATTGACTCGTTTCTTCCGATCCATATGGCCCATAACGCAGCAAAAGGCTTTGAGCAAACATTCATTTGAGTTTCCGCCGACCACCCTAATGGATCTCCAAAAATCCGTGACATCCCCGCTCCGCACCCAAGAGATCGCCATCGTCGTCCACACCGCAGTCGAGGAAGGACATTGGAAGAAGATATGCTCTGCGTTTTCTTCCGATGCCCCGCATCTATCACAGCACGCATCGAAGATCCCAAGGATGCGCCCCCTCTGTACCTTGTCACAAATACGGTTCCTCAAGCACCATAGAAAAATCTTAACTCTCAACGGGATCTTCGCCGCCCAAATGATCATAACATCCTGACGAATCTCGTCGTCCAGCTCCTCCCGCTGACAGAGCTCGTTGTATGCCTTCTTCACGGAGAAGGTGTTGGCCGCCCATTAGAAATGGTCTCTGACGTTATTGTGAATCCCCACGGGCGGTAAAACCGACTGCATTGCCATAAACTCTTCAAATCACTGGTCAGATAGCCCAGATGCAAAGGACAGTGACCACATTCCATCTTCAGCCACTTCCGATAATGTCGCGTCTTTGTCCACCGCCAACACAAATAGCCGCGGAAACCTCTCCTCCAGGGAGCCATCCCCTATCCGATCATCGCGCCAGAATCTAAAGATTTGTCCATCCCCCACCATAGGCTGCAAAAGATTAGCCAAAGAAGGCAGCACCTCGCGAATGCCCAACCAAAGAGGAGATTTTAAGGAAATTCTCTTCGTGACCAGCTCGCCCCCCACCCCGTACACCTTCCTCAAGAGAGTAGCAACCAGTGAGGTGGAAGGACCCCAAATTTGAAATATCCATTTGGTGATGAGGGCCATATTCATGCAACCGATGTCTCTGACTCCCAGACCCCCCCCCCTCCCTGCGTCTCCTTGTGATATCAACCCACTTGACGAGATGAAGGCCACGGCCCCTCTGGTTCCCATCCGACCAAAAGAACTGCTTCATCAAGGATTCTATTTTCTTCCTCACCCCAGTCGGCATGATTCCGGCTGAGAAGAAGAAGATAGGAATAGCCGAAAGCATATGTTTTAGAAGAATCAGTTTTCCACCCTTCGATAACGTGATGGCTTTCCATCCGGCTAGCCGACGCTCGATTCGTTGCACTACGTGATCCCAATCCCTGTTCCTTAGCTTCCCAGCCGTTAATGGCATCCCCAAATAGGAGATGGGAAGGAGGCCCAGACCACAACAGCAGTCGTTAGCCAGAACCCTACGGTCGGCCTCCTCCATCCCAAAAGTTACCACTGTTGATTTCAGCCTGTTAATCTCAAGGCCCGAAATTTCGCTAAAGATCTCCACCAAGTGCATAGTGTTCCTGCTCTGGTCGGTCGTACCACCCAGAAAGATGACTGTGTCATCCGCGTATTGTGAAAGGGGGATAGAAATATCGTCAATCCGGAAGCCCTCGCACCAACTCGAATCAACAGCATGTTTGAAAAGAACCCCCAAGGCGTCTGCGACAATGACAAATAACATAGGAGCAAGCGGGAAACCCTGCCTCACACACTGCTGCGGCTGAAAGAAGGCCCCCTCCGATTTGCCGTTCACCAGCATCAATAAAGACGACGTCGTAACGCACCTTTTCATCCAGTCTACCCACATAATAGGGAAGCCCCTCTTCCTCAATGATTGCCAGAGGAATTTCCATTGCACGCAGTCATAAGCCTTGGAGTAGTCAATCTTCCATAGAGCATCCTTGGCCCGACTCCTCTTCCATTCGAGACAGACCTCCGAGGCCATGACCAAACCGTCCGCCATCTGCTTCCCAGGAATAAAAGCAGACTGACCCTACAGCACCACAGAGTCCACAACCCCCTTCATTCTATTCGCCAGGACCTTTGCAATAATAAGGTAAATCGCAATTGATATGGCGATGGGCCGATAGTCTTCCACCCTACGGGGTTGTCTTTCTTTGGTAACAAGAAAATCAATGAATGGTTTTTTTCTCAAAATCGGCATTACCCTCTCTGAATTCATTCAGGACTTCCAAAACTTCATCCTTCAGTAAATCCCAGAACTCCCGATAGAACAGGACAGGAAACCCATCAGGCCCAGGCGACCCTTCAGCGTTCAACGACCACACCGCTCGCCTCAGCTCCTCCTCAGTAAACGATGTCGTCAACCCATCTGCCTGAGACGTCGTCAAGGATTCCACCCCAGTTCCCCTCCACCCCCAACCATTTCCATCCCTTTTTCTGGAAGCCCCAACAAAGTGGCCCCGCAAAGCCCCTCAATAGTCGTCTCTCCCGCATACCGCACCCCCCCACCTCAATTTCATGGATGAAATTCCTTCTCCGTCGCCCAGAAGCCATTGAGTGGAAGAACCTAGTGTTGGCATCCTCCTCCTTCAACTACTTTTGTATGGATCTCTGTCTCCACTCTACCTCCTCCTTCTTGTCGATGAGAAGGAGCTCCTCCAATAGTGCCTAGCGGGTCAGAAGATCGGACTCGGAAAGCCCATTCGCATCATCCAAGCCGTCGAGTCTGGCAACCTCACCCCGCGCCTCTACCCTCCGCGAATTCCGCCGAGACCTGGCCTCCCTTCCGAAGGCCGATATTACGGTCTTTTAAGATTTTAGCTTGCATGCAAAACGCGAGACCGCAGATCCCTCAGCGACCACCCCTCTCCAGTGCTCCGCCACCAACTCCTGGAACCCTTCCTCCAAAAGCCAACATTTCTCAAAGCGAAAGAAAAACCTCCCCCGCCCTTCCTCCCCATAGGTCCACATAATCGGTGTATGATCAGATAGCACCCACGGAAGAGCCCAAGCCCGAGAGAGAGGGAAAAGATAGCCCATCCTTGATTAACCAGAAACCGATCAAGGCGTGATCTGGAGTTCTTATTCCGTCAGGTGAATGTGCAGCATGCCGCATCCACGATCGAGAGGCCCAGCCGATGAATCGTCTCCCGAAAAGCCAACGAGCCCGGGTCAACCCCCCCCCCCCCCGCCCTTGGGGTATGTCGTCCTGCAGAAGAGTAAGGTTGAGGTCCCCTCCAATCAACCATGCGACATTCACTGCCGAGCTGCCTAGTGAATCAATCTCCGCCGCAAGGGTATTGCCACCCCCGCCATTAGGACCTTAAACGTTCGTCACCAAGAACACCATCCCGTCCGAGCGACGCCGTAGCAGCGTTGAAAGACAGAACTGGTGCTTGGAAACGGCCTGAAGATCGAACATGTCTTTCTTCTACCCCGTCAGCATACCTCCCGACGCCCCAATAACCCTGTGCTTCGCTATCTGATACATACCCCCTCCATCCAGACCGCGAGTCGACCCCGTGCTGGTCGCGTCAAGCTTCGTCTCCTGTATCATGAAAATATCTGCTCCATTGTCCCTAATAAGCTTGAGGACACCCCTCCATTTCTCCAGCCTTCCCAGCCCCCTCACATTCCAAGACAGGATCTTCATAAGTATCTATTTGAGCTTTGTAACCAGTGCAACATACCAACCTATCAGCTTCCAACCTCTTCTACCCTTGAATTAAAAGCTAAGGAGATTTTCAAACATTTATATAACAGCATGAGGCCTCTTGAAAAATCTTAACGAGACCCAACACATTTTGTACATGTCGGGTTTAACCTTGTATGAACGTCATCATGTTGCACACAACCTAGAATTGCAAAATGCAATCAATCACCCCCTCTACCAAAAAAACAAAAAAGAGGTTGCAAAGTTCATGCAGCCAAGACTATGCTGACAAGATAAACAAAATACATGACAAACAAAATAGGCATAAGAAATTGGCCCTCGGGCTCCTTTTAGATGGGATCAAACCCCATCCTTTATATAATCCACCAAAAAGGAAGAAATTGCATGGGAACACCTTCATCCATGTTAACCAAAGATTAAGACAATCTCATCTCCACAAAATGTTCCACAAGAACAACATATCCAAATTGTCATGTCTTTGTAAAAACCTACCTTCCACAAGAAACCCTTTACCCGTATTTTTTCCCAATATGAGACAGTCTATGAAGTCGCAACATAAACCTAAGTCCTCCATCACAGGCATGTGCCTGCATGGAAGGCCAACTATATCAGGTAGACCAGACACTTCAACCCCCGCCCCAGTCTACATGTCAAAAAAATTGCAATAATCTTGAAGAGTGTGATGGGTCACCACCCTCCGATGCTCACCTCTTGAATCTTGCCACCCAAGAACTCCATAATCACTTGCACTAGCTCATCTCCCAACAAACACCATACTTCCTTATAGAGGCGTATAAGAAACCAACTGACCCAAGTGAACCCTCCTGCTTTAAATTATGAAACATATCCTTTGACTCCTTAGCCATCAATGATTGAACCTTTCATTAAAAAAACATCCAACCCAGTTGCTCATGTTCCACAATGACCAATCTGGATGTTGGCTGCATTTCCACCTATATGCTTCTCTTTGTGTCTGTTGTAATGAAAGATCTTAAGTAATCTCAAGTAGCACCCTACCAATCCCCCCTCAAAAATTAGCTTGCCGATGCTTGTATTCCTCTTTCTCTCCAAGGTCAATGTGTGAAAGAGGGAGATATTAGCATTATTCACTCGAACAGATTGACAACCTCTTCATACACCCTAACCACCTCCATGGCTCCATCTAACCCCTCTCATACAACTCCTAACTATAGTGCTCCCACACATCCTTAGCCATGTCCATAACCTTAATATGTTGTGGTGATGCCACACAATATCGATTTAAGGACTATCTATGTGGTAAATCAAGAAAAATCTTAAGGAGGCCACCAAGGATTTTGTTTCAAAATTATGATCCCGACATGTGGTGATGTTTGATTTTCAGTAGTCTCACAATGATACCCATCTCATACCTCAGATCCGACATCTTCCACTTCAGATCTTAGTTTCATGGTGAAGTGTCGACTCAGCCCTCCAATGCTCCTTCAATATTAGTCAAATGTATGCGTTAAGCAACCAAGACTTCTTATGTAAAGTACAACCCCACAAGATCCCTGTTATTGAATTCACGGACCAATGAAATGTGATCAAAGAAGGCCTCGACTTAAACATGTTATCACAGAGTTGGGGATCCTCGTGTAGAGATGAGGTCAGCAAACGAAAATAATACTTACGTTAGGTAAAACCTGTTTTAGATGTCATTCCTTAAAATAAGAAATGATTATCAAATAAATATCCTGGTACAAACATAACAAGCTAATGAGAATGGCCGGGATATGTAGTCTGTGAAACCTAGGAAGACCAAAGGCCTATGATAGAAAGATTTAAGCATGCGATTGTATATATTGTATATACACGGAGCTAGAAACCCTTGTACATGCTCGGTTTAACGACTTTGTGCACAAGAACTAATTGAATGAATCTTCATTTAGAAACAAAACAACCTCTTGAGTAAGCAAAAGTTTATAATTTCGATATAACATTCAAATTGACGGCATCAGGCTTCTGAAGGAGATCAGTCTAACTAAACGAGTGTATCTTCAATAAGAATCAAAGAAGCTTGAAGTTCTTATTGAGAAAATGCTTTCAGACTTTGCTTAGACATTCAAATTGGCATCATCAAACTTAGGAAGGCATCAAATGGATTTTCAGAAGATTTAGAATATACTTTCACACCAAATGAATAAAGTACAAAGTGCATTTGTGTGTGCATTGTCATAAAGCCGCACTTGCTTATATATTTCAACAAGCCAAGCAAAGTAAACGCAACCAAGTTATACCGGCGTGAGAACTAACACATCAAGTCAAACAGCAAGCACTTCAGCATAAGAAGCTAACTCCTCTTTGCAGAATTTGCTTTTCCATATTCAATTACCCAACAAAGTGTAACCCGAAACATATGTTTTGACAAGTTACGATTTTTATCATACTAAACACCTCCCCAAGTCTGTTAACTCATACTAAACGAGTAATAATAACAATAACAGCCTCAAGCATCCGACCCGCCAATACCAGACCATCAAAATCGCGAAAAGATCGCAACTTCAAGCTCAGGAGCACTCCGAATTGCCGAAAGATCGAAACGTCTTATCCAAAACCAAATCTCCACGTACCGTAAACCCGCTCGGAGATCTCCAGCAGCCCGTCAGGGGGCTTCCGGTAGAAGAACTTCCGGAACAGCGCCATTCGGCTGCGATCCGCTCCAGATCGCCGCCGAAGCCGGAATCCTAGCGGCGGCGTGGTGGAGTGATCATGAAGACAAATCGAATCGAACGGGATGAAAAGGCGGGCGGCGGAATCAGCACGAGTGCATGGATTTCGATGCAACTGGACGCATCCGATTGATATCGATATCGTAATATAACATTGGATTTGGGTTTTGGTTGCGTCGCTTTCGATGGATTTGATCTCGGAGGGTGATGGTGACGGGGGATCGAGACACGCGCAAAGATGGTCGGGGGTTTACGTATCTGGGAAGTGGTGGTGTTGGGTTGGCGGAAGCTGTCTTGAACGGGAGCCAACATTGCGTTGATACTCCTCACATTTCTCATTAATGTCTTCAACACCATAATTACATCACTCGTTCGAGATAGGATTCTCTCCTGTAATGGGTTTTACAGCATAGGTGTTGTAAAATTCTCTTTTTTGTTATTTTTATTTTAAAAATCTAATCTTATGGATTATATACCTCTACTGATTTGTTCAAATCCAAGGTTATTTGTTATTTTACCTTAATGGTCAAAAGGTTCGATTGACATTTAAGCAACTTAAATCCCATTTAATAAAGAAACAAGCCTTTGAACATTAAGATAAAATAGCAAATGGTATCGGATTTGAACGAAATTTGAAGGATACGTGGAATATTATTAGAATGCATAATTCATAAGGTTGGATTTTTAAAATGAAAATTGCAAATGAAAAAAAATGTTTTACAGCAGCTTTGCTGTAAAACCCATTACAAGAGGATCCTATCTCTGTTCGTTATGTCTCTCGTAAATCAATTGAACATGAAATGAAAGATTAAGCTTGCTTATCTTTTATCTCATTTATCTTCTCTGTCTCATTCAAAGTGATCGTAAGTCTCACGCACACATATATTACACTAATATATTTCCAAAATTATATGATAGAGATATCTGAATATCCATATTTGACAGAATAAGAGCACAAATATCTGGATATGAACGTGCATATATTAGTAACCAGAAAGTCACATCATCATCGTATTCTTGTATTTAATATAATGACATACAACAACTGGATCCATGTTATGTTCGGATGAAGCATAAAAAATAAGACGGAATAAGTAGGTTTTTCAAGTACTCTTGTTTGATTGTTCTGAGGGATAACGAAGGAATAAGTATTATAGACCACGATATAGTAGATGATTTGACTGTCTTGTTTCGAGATTGTTTATTCCATAACAAAGTCCCCTTATTCTTGTTCATCGATATCATCCATCGTCGAAACATGGATGCAACATCATACCCTGAAGTCGATCCTTTGCAAGCGCATTCTTATTAAGTGTTTACCATCGCAACTTTTCGCATATATCCTCTCATTGACATTACATTAGCCATCCTTCTTGTTGAAGAATCAAATAAATATCAAATTTGCATATGAATCACATCATTATCGAGTATGAATCGATTTAAATGGATATCACATTGAAAAATAATATAAATACTCTTGAATCACTGTAAACCAGACCGGAAGAGATCGTGGACGAGAAGAATGGTTATTAGAATGTTTTTAAATATAATTTTCAAATTCGATATAGTCTAATTAACATCCATTTTCATATTGGAGGCTAATGTAATGATTATTTAAGATACAAATATACACATATCAAATCATTTTAATTTTTTTTCATTCCTACTACATATGCTATGAATTCATCTCTTTACTAGTACAATATTTGTTGCTTATTCTTCAATAGAAGGAATAATTATCCTTTTTACTACCTGGTCTTACTCGAGTAACCGCGTTAAAGTTTAGAGTAAGAAGTTAGTCTAGCTTATCATTCTTTCAACCTTATAAGTATATTCCCCCGAGTTATCATTGTGTACATATCATGTATTCCTTATAGTACGACCAAAGAACTCAAAGTGGTGAAACCACACGATAAATTCGTCAAATTCTATTATGTAAGCTAGCATGTGATATAACTTGAGAAATGATCGAAGAGTTATGATGAAGCAATGATTTGACAAAAGAAAGCATCCGTCTACGCACAACTATGTCCTCGCATGAACATCGGTATAGATGGTTAGTGGAGAAGAAAATGATAAGGTGATATGAGAGATGGTTAAAGAATTTGAACCTCCTACGATCTCCTCTCTTCTCAACTCGTAGTGCCTTGTCCTCGAACTCATCATATTAGTTTGGCTATTATGTCATAATCGATGCTCGTGAATCAACAATGGAGGTGATTAAATCGTACAGGATCCTTTGGATAGCCTGGCATGGTTGCCTTGATCGAGTCAGATATCCACATAGCATCTATCAATAATATAAGTCGTTCTTACACTCTGAGGGAAGCCTCTCTATCGGTTGGTTTTTTTCAATCTTCGGGGATCAGAAAAGGACATAGGTGAGGGTGAAAATCAAGCTAGTCAAATATGGTAGGGTAAACAAGCTCTGGACTATAGTGGGCTAGAAAGTCGCATGGTATATATCCTAGTAGTCAAAGTGCTATATATATCGTTGCGGGGTCTAGGTCTGTTCCCTAACCTGAAAAGAGAAGACCGGGAAAGGTTAGTATCAGAGTCAGAGTAGCCGGTATGCAAGGACCAGCCACCTAAGCTATTAATAGTGTATGTGCTGATTCTGTCGAGTATAGGATGGGGAAGTGGTCTTTCTTTGTTAAGTAGCTAGTGGCTGGATCGATGCATCTGACTCAGTGTAGAGGGCTGGAATGAGGCTAGCTCTTTCGAGCTTTTTCTGACGGGTACTATAGTGAATACAACTCTCTATGTCTTCTTCTTCTTCTAGTGGTGACTATCCTCTATGTCTTCCTCTTCTAATGAGTTACTTTCTACGCGTCTATAAATGGGGTCATCATCTACGAAAGCGGTCAGCATCGTCTATGGTGGATCGGGTTCGACTAAAGTCTCTATGGTACTTTGAAATTCCCTCTCAGCCCTGAGCCTTCCTGGTCTGAAACTTTCCCCCCATAGGACCAGGTGCATCTGAGTCTCATTCCGCATTCTATCTCATTGTATATAAGTTAGCTTGATTGATGGTCAGTCTAGTTTCTCCTGGATGACGCACAGTCAGAAGGAGGGCTATCTTTTAAGTCAAAATCAATTATCTTAGTAGACCATGTGATTCCCTTATAATAGTGGGGCTACCATCTTCCTGTACCCAGTCCACTCTCCTAGCTAAGGGCATTTTCTTCTCCTCTTCGCGTCCTAGTCTGTGTTTTTTTCAGTTTTATCCGGTGGTCTGCCCTGATCTTTCAGGTTGTCTGATTCCTCTCAATGAAATCTCCCATAGTCTACCTTGACAGACGGATAATTGGCCTTTCGAATACTGATTTTCATCTTTCTAGTGTGATATAATAACTCGCTCGTCCAACTCTCCTGGATGCTTAGCTCACCTGGGCTTGACCGCGAACCAACTATATATTCGGGCCGATAGAGCGTAGACGAGGTAAAAGAGCGAGTCTTATGCGTATTAGAGTTCCAAGAGCGCTAGGTCGTCCCACGACTCATCAAAGAAACAAAGGAGAAAGGCGTCATTAGAGGGTTGACTTCCTTTCCTACTATTGGTCCGGAACCTTCATCCTCACCTCTTGTCCACCAATTTGATATAGTTTCGGGGCGCTCATGAATTGGCATCTCTGACCAGACTTAGCAACTAGAGTGAGTCACCGGGAATGACAAGATGTAAGTAATTCCACGGGAACAAGATGAATCAAGTGGAGCACTCCTTGAGCACACCTCATGTCATGGAAGTGAAATCTAAAGGTCAAGATAAATGGGTATATTCCAGAAAGGATCCCAAGTATATCTCAATTCTCAAGAACGGGCCTTATTTTTACAAAGAGATGGGTCCGATCTTTTTTCCGATCTTTTTTTTAATCTCAAATACAAGCTTATGTAAGCTTCCACAACCCTCTTTGTCGACTTTAAACCCTGAAGTTAAAAGTCTAATATCCTCTTTGTTTGAGGCATATATTTGAGAATCGAAGTATAGTTAGGGTTGCTTTTTGTAATTTGTCCATGATAAAAAATACATAATGATATGATCTTCATAGAAAAGTCAAAAAATCTGAGCAACTGTCCTTGCTTCCCAATAAGAAGAAAGTTGGAGACCCACGTGCAAGTCCACATCCATGTCAAGTGATGTAGCATTAAACAGCGAGTCAATAAGGGCTTGTTTGGTTGCCCCAGGGTCTCATGCTCTATCCATGCATTCTTGTGTTGGAATTAGTTGTATGGACTGTGCAACTTTGTTATAATATTTTTTAACCACGTTCAAATAAAAAATATTATAAAAATATATTATAATTATTTAAAAAAATTAATATAACACATAATCAATGCCGCATCACATTTATCATTTCAATCCTCTCCAACCCTCCCAACCTATTGGTGTCATTACGTTACACATGTTGATTTGAGCTAAGAAAAATATGAACGATTATGATTTCCAAAGGAAAGACATTATTTTTAATTGGCAATCTTTAAAAATTCACTTTGTATTTTATTTTAAATCATTTCAAATTGCATGCCGTAAGAGTGTCTGCAAAGTAGTGAAAAAAAGAAAAGGGCGTGTATTCTGTAAAGTAGAAGGAGGAGGAGGAGAGTCATGTGGAGGCGTGAAGTGAGACATCACCGTGATTCCGTGAATAACTATGGAACATGGGAGACAGAGACAATTTAATGTAAAGAATAATAAGTAAGCATGAATTCTAATTAAAAATAGGGTAAATTACAAAAAAAGGACTGATCTTTACATGGATTCCCAAATTATGGACTGATTTGTGTTTTGTAACAAAGAAGGGACTAAAGTTTAACTTAACGTTTCAGTCCCCGATGCCGTTAGTGGGCAGCTTAATCCGTGATAATAGTTGACGAAATGCCCTTTGAGGTACGGCCAGATCTTGCCGTTGACAGTGATGGCATCCCCGAAGTACTCTGGTCTCCAGGAAGGGTGCAAGTCGGGATCACGCCTTGGGGGTTCTTGTAAATGGAGCCGTTCGCGTAGAACTCGCGGCCGGTAATGACGAGGTGGCGATCGAACTCCTCGCCGCTGGGAAGGCAATGACGAGGTGGTGCTCGGGGTGATCGCGCCACCTCCTACTGTGCCTTGATGTTACTCGGATTGAGAAAGTGTAAAAGGAAGGCGAGGGTAATTTCGTCAACTATTATCACGGATTAAGCCGCCCACTAATGGCATCGGGGACTGAAACATTAAGTTAAACTTTAGTCCCTTCTTTGTTACAAAACAAAAATCAGTCCCTAATTTGGGAATCCATGTAAAGATCAGTCCCTTTTTTGTAATTAACCCTTGAAAATAATTGTTAATAGTTGCTTAAAAACTTCTCTAATAAGATTTGGATTTCCTTGAGACATATTGTTACTTGAAAGAACTTTTAACAGAAAACCTAAAATAGGGGCCTGGGCCTCTCCTTTCACTAATGAAAAAGATGTCTATAATAAAGCGCACTTTCCTCATGTGAAAATCGTGGAGCATCTTAATTTGTTGGAGTTACGTGATTCTTACATGTATTACAATTGAGGATCGATGATTTTGTTCAATGATACAATAGAAATGAAAAAGATTCTGATTGGATGTTTAGATTTATTGATATCTATGGCCCTCCACACATGAACATTGGTGCTTTCAAACTTCACCAGAGCAGCTTCCAAATGAAGTGGTATTATTTCCTGAAGCAATCTTTAATTTTGATGATTGGATCTTAGGTACATTTGCAGAGGAAATGTCATTTTTAAATGAAGATGATGCTCGTCGGAATGAAGGAGCAGCGGGGAAGGAGTATTGGTTGAATCGATCCTTCACCTCCGAGATGACTCTGGTCAATGGGTTGAGTGCCTGGAGCATGGCAAAGTACATGTAGTTCAAGGTAGACGCCTCCAAGAGCATTGTATACATGACAACCTGCAACTTCGAAGACTGCCACTGGAGGTTGCAAGCTGTGTACAGTACTCATCGAGATAGCTGGAAAGTTTGCAATTATCGTGCGGAACGCATGGGCCGTAATGCAATATTGTTGGTCGATAACCGAGCATAAAATGGTGAAGCCTTCTTCCACTATAAGTAGGGTCAATAACCGAGCATGCACAACAAAATTTGTTGGCCGATTCATTCTTGCCACGTTGAAGGAAAATTGATGAATATGTGACTCATCACTTTAAAAACTGAAAATAGAGCTCCATTACCAAGTAATTAAATGCATTTAGGAATTAATAGTGCATTATTATCGTTCATGCATATGTATATAAGATCCTATTTTATAATTCATAAATGCATTGATAGAAGTCAGAAATTGTATGTATATAATCACTTGTAAATTATCCTAACTTCCCGCATTTTAGTTCTTTTACACTAAATTCAAATAAAATCAACTCCAATGTATACATATTACTAACATTGATAAATAGAAAATATCAGAAAATATATTGTGTATATAAAATAAGACTAAACCCTAGTTCTATGACAAAAAGGTGTAAAGCTAAATATCTCTTACATACAATATCCTATGAACATGTATTCACTTTTGAATTAATTAACATTCAATTATCTACAAATGAAGATCAAATTCAAAAGAATGGGAGTTCATATGTGAAACTTGGGTTTTGAGTCCACATTGTATATTGTACATATTTACTAACTTTGACTTATCATTTTATATACATAATTTATTTATTTCTTATTTATTTACTTTCTTTGATTTATATTTTAATAAAGTGTACAAAAATCTAAATCTAAAACAAGCTAAAAACAAAGAAATCAGAGTGTTGTGACTTGTGAGTGTGTATATAAAGTATGCACATAAGGCCCTTTATTTAATTTCTTTATTTTCTTTATTATTAAAAAATTCAAAATATTAGAGTAATGTTTAAGTATTTTTATCCTAGTTATTGGATTTAATCTTGAATTTTTACTTATTTGAAAATCATAAAAAATGTAAAATATAAAATTATGTCTTTTATAGATATAACATACTACCAAAAAGTTACTTTCTACAGATGATGTCTTTTGATTTTGGCCCCTTCACAAAAGTTGTAGATCTCATTGAAATGAACAACTTTTATGAAGAATATTTTTTGATTTGATATCGTTTGATATTTTAATTCAATTTTTCTTTGTTTTAAATTTCGGATTTTTTGTGGGGATGGCACGTGGAAGCTCATGGAGACACCATGCATCCCCCACTTAAGTCCCCTTTGTCGCCTCTTATCTCGATCGTTGGATGAAGTACCTCTTCATCCAATGACTATGATCATTTCGTATTTTATTACTTTCTTTCTTTTCTCTTTATTTATATCATTTCTTTTTATTTTTATTTTCTCTTGTGTCTCTCCCTTTACCCTTCAATCTTGGTTGATCCGACTGCCAGATTCTGTCGTCTTCCTCATGCATCTCCCGATGATTCCTTTCTCCCTCTTCTGCCCAACACTTCCACACGCCTCGGCCATCCTCACCTCCCCCTCTCGCTCCACATTGTCACCTCACTGATCTCTTCAGGTAACACTAACGGATCGACCACAAGAACTCAGTTCCATCTTCATTCATGATCATCCTGCCATCTGGAGCGAAAAAATCCATAGCTCCGCCCTTTCCTCGAGTTAAAGCGAGTGAAAGCCATCGTCATTGAGAAACGACAAGACACCTTGCCATGAGAGATCTGGTGATCTCATCACCATTGCGACCGCCTACCTGATGTTGCTAAGCTCATATCTCACCGAAGTTTTGAGCGAGGACCGTGCTCCTCGAAATCACATCCCATACAACATTTTGTTCATCCCTTCGTAGGCATCTCACCCAACTCTTATCAGGTAAAGGTCTTCTCCTAATTTTCTTCTTCTTCTTTCCATGTCCTTTGCTTTCTTTCTCGAATACCTTATTCTTCTCCCAGTTTCTGCTCTTTGCTACTCCCCTCAATTTTTTTTTCTGTGATGTCCTTCTCCCTACCAAATCTCCTCTCCTTCGATTTGGGACCCAATCAACTCGTACCCACTAATTACCATTTTCACCGCAACACTCATGATCACCAATCTTTCCACCATCGATCCTTGCAAAGGATCGAGGCATACAATAATGTTCACCTTCTTCCCCCTCCAGCTCCCTTCAGTCCTCCAGAACCTGTCACATGTGACCGTGACAAGGTCAGAATGTCGCTCCTAACTCCATCAACTCGAAGGAGCCATCTACACCCCCCACTCCCCCCATTCCCCCTTTGTTTAGATTAGGTTAACAACCTGCAGGAGCATCTGAAGATCCAAAGGAGATCATCTTCCAATCGTCTCCAACGAACCACTTAACCTCCAGCTTCTTCCCATTGGTTGAGTGTGCGTCACTCACATTTTTGTGGAGCTCCAATTCCAGTAGATGGCCAGAGCTAGGAGCTATTTTCCACGCCATCGTGGAGCTCCAACCATCCACCTCACTCTGTCGTCGAGCCTAGTCGTCTCCATCCTCCATCATCGGAGAGGAAGAAAAGGGGCAATCTCCAGGCACTGGTCGATCTGCCACGTCTCCTCTTTCAACTTCTAGACGCAGAAATCCCTCAGCTAGTCAGCTCAGCCTCGAGTCCCGTGGTCATGTGTCGACCATCAAAGATCCAACGATGAAGCTACAGCACAGCCAACACCCTCGTAGCAGCACGCCATAGCATGCAGCTCCACCGCACCCTCTTCATCTTTGCCACATCTTCTCACGATTCAGTCGTGTTCGAGCTTTGTAGTCAATGCACACAGTTGCCTTTGATATGGGGGTCTCCTCTAGATCAAACTGCCCAAATCTTCCTACGCCAACTCTCCAACCCTTGGTCTGAGCCTCAAGGCTCGGGAGAGTTGAGCTGCACACGCGCGCCATGTGTAGGGGTGGAACTAGGCCACTGCCCAAACCTCCTAGAGCACGCGCATCACATGTGAGGCACATACTTTTTGTGCGCCACTCCCCGTGGCTCCTGATATTTGCACGAAGGTCCCTGCCTTTGGGATAATTACTTAAATTTCCTTAGCAAGAATAGGTAATTCCCTTGTAGTCACTGTATGCATTTATTTCAGTTAATTTATTTTTTTATAATTTGCATTAATACCCTTATATTGGAGTATTATTTTGAATCTCAATTCAGTGTCATATTTTTATTCCAAAATTTGTATATTGTAGAATAAATAATTCTTTATCTTGTGAACATTTAATTTTTTATGAGCCAACGTGAATTTAACATTATTATTATTATGGTAGAACTTGTCATGTTTTGCCCATTGAGTGATATATAATTCATAGTGATTCATATCTTGCTCTAAAATTTTTCAAAAATCACATTTGTTAGGATTAATTGTTCTATGTAATGGTCCCAAAAATCATCGTATTTGCATGAATGATCAAACACACAGCATTTTTAGGAAATTCAAATTGCTCTGGATTTATCTTGATTAGATACATCTATGACGATTTTATTTTTGGAAAATACGAATGTTTGCTATTTATTAAAAATTATTTATTAGATATCACCTTGTTTGCATCATTTAATTCATTAAAATTCACTGCATGTCAGAAATTTCCAAAAATAATATAATAGCATAATATTGCATTAATTCACAATCCGGTCAAGTTTCATCATGTTGGACTTTGATTAAAAATTTGAGAAAACATCCTTGAACTTCAATAGATTTGCATTTCATTTAATTTGTATATAAAAAATAAAAAATGCTCATTTAAAAATCTAGTAGCTAAACAATACGAAGTTTAACCTAAGGAGAAAGTTGCCTCTCTATGTTCGACATTGAGCTTACCCAAGTAAAAAATAAAATCTGACCATTTGCATTTAATTGATCATTATTAATCATTTAAGTAGTCTTTTTGAGAAACCATAATTTGTCCGCCTGCAACAAAACATCAACGTAATTACCTCAAGTTAATCAGAGCATTACAAGTATTTTCAAATGGCATCGTCGTCTGGGATGCACGACTTAGGAAAACTTTTGGAGAATTTAGAAATCAGATTTTTCACATCCTGGGTAGTCTGACCCCGAGGCATTCTTGCAAATATTCTCCATTTATTTTTCATCAAGTGTGTGTGTGTGTATATATGCTTGCTTTATTTGTATATCTCTCTCTGACATAGTCCTATATTTTTGTGCGAGGTCCTGGTGGACCAGAGCGATTACTTTGGTGGTTGAGCAGATTAGGTACATAGAGCTCGGATATTCATGGACTGAGCCGGGTGCAAGGACTTATAATTAAATTAAGATCGAGTCAAGTCGTGAGACAGTGTAGAGTCCTAAGATTTTATTTTTTGTATTTATTTATTTATTTTTGTAATTATTTATAGTAAGTACATATTTTAGCGGTTCCTGTTTGGTATCTCGTATGTGTAATCGGGCTTTAGACATTGTTATTTGTTTATGTGCATCGAGACCTATTTTACCTATGTGTTAAGGGTGGGGCTCGATTCTAGGGGATCTTAGACTAGGATCACCACTCGCGGCTATTAAAGCTAATTTTAGGTCAAATAATTGATTGTTCTCGTAATAATCTAGGACCACACTCACATTAATAAGATGCACTTGTAGAATGTTTTACTTAATCAAAAAATTAACTCATTTCTTCCCAACTAACAGAATTTTCTATTAGGTGCAATTTTCTCACATTTGTATTTCATATAAATAAAATTTTCAATATATTGCATCCTACATATAGAGAGCTGGGAAGCACTATAAGTCTTCTTACTCGGCATTCATCATTGTTTTTCAACTTCGCATCAGCTTTTTTGATCTTCTTCCTCTTTTTATAACTTAGGATTAAAAAGGGATCGGGATTGCCGATATGCGTGCCTTGTGAAGGATCAATTTACAAGTGATAACTAACATAAAATTGGAACTGCTAATATAATTTGGCCAAAAAATTAATAAATAAAACTGAAATTGATATCAGGAGGGCAACCCCATTCTTGTACATAGGTAATTACCCCCAGACGGAGTGGATGAGGACGCAACCACTAAGGTTAGAGCCCAAATCTCTAGACTTGCCCCCTAAGTATCCATTTCTGACTTTCGTGGATTTGGGAGTTGCAAGGGCTTACCTTCGATCTTAGAAATATGTTTTGGTTGTGTAAGTCTGGTAATCTCCTTAGGGCGTGATGCTCGAATCCAACAGTCCGAGAAGGTCACCTATTTGATTGAGAATTATCAGGAGCACAACTGGTCATAAGGCACCCCACATTATGTGTAACGGGCTCATAATATTCTATTATCACCAAGATTAAGTTTGAAAAGATAATTGGTTGGACCTTTGCTTTGGGCTCATAATATTCTATTATCACCAAGATTAAGTTTGAAAAGATAATTGGTTGGACCTTTGCTTCTTTCACCGTGTGAAGTTGGTGAATCTGGGGTTTGCTTTGTGTTTTGTATTAGGGATGTGTGGTCAAAGACATCACTCTTGGGCGCCTTTCATATCACTCATTGCTTGACATTATGCTCATAAATCGTATCTTCTAAAATCTAGATGGAGAATCATATTGATAGTTGTTCGGATTTCCCGAACCATTCATTGAACACTCCAAATCTATCATCTCCCAAGATCCAGTATACATCCCACCATGGACCTCCTTGGGCTCAAGATCACTCTTATCTTGAGTCCAACTTCAATAATTTTAATTAAGGATATAGTCCATCTCAGACCAATCCATTACTCTCTTATTTTCTCAACGATGAAGACTTTCGCTTAGGTAAGCACAACCTAAATTCTTCATAATATAATTCCAATCTCTTTTCTAATGAAAGTGAAAAAGAATCTATGGGTGAGATGCCCCCAAGAAGAGCTATGAAGATGAGGGAGACAATGATGCATTGAAGGACATATTAGTTAGATTGACACAAGCAGAGCAGTGTAATGAAGCATTCAAGCACGAGCTTGGTCGGTTAAGGAATGGGAGAGGAAACGAGCCTGAGGGGGGGATCCATGAGAGATGCTTATGACCCTATCACCACACAGAACGAGAATTGGTTAAGGCTAGTATTACCACCCAATGCAAGGGATCTGAAGAATCATTTTTTGACACTCCTGCCCAAATTCTATGGCAATGCAGTCGAGGAACCATACATGTTCCTGCAAGAGTTCAAGCTGGTTTGTGACAACTTAGGATGGTATGGTTTTTCTTAGAACTACATCCATCTTAGGGCCTTCCCCTACGCGTTAGTAGATAAAGCCGCATATTGGCTTAAGAATTTGGGGAGGGTAGTCACTATGTGGGATGAATTAAAGGACCTATTTCTCACTAAGTTCTACCCCATGAGTAGGACAAATCAGATGAGATCGCAGATATCTAGTTTTATATAGATGTCCCGTGAGTCTTTCCTTGAGGCATGGGAGAGGTTTAAAGATCTGATCCAGAAGTTCCCCCACCATGATATCAATTAGCCAATCTTGATCCATAATGTATATAATAGTTTGACTCCTAAGGATCAAGGACTAGTGACTGCTGCACGTGGATGCAGTTATATGAACTGAGGAGCGGATACAGTATGGACGATTTTCAAGCAGATGGTAGAGACCAGCCTCACTAGAGCCATCAATGGGGCTTATGATAAGCCACATCCTTCTCATGTACCTCAAAAGGTTGGTAGATTGTCTTTGGCATATCTGGTAAACAACCTACTCCCCAACATGGGGATAATAGTGATAAATTAACTAAGGTTGACCAAATCAAGAAGAAGATGAGTGAGATATACAAGTTCACCGAATGGGAGATCCTCAACAAGCTACCACGACAGATGACAGGGTTAGTTGAGTAGGTATCCAATATTAGGATACCTGCCCCATCTGCACCACTTTCTCCCACCTACAAAGTGCACCACATTCAGGAGCAGTCCATGCATGGGCCACACAACACATTGGTTCAGGGTCAGTCTGAGATAAACGAAAGCTAGTTTACGGAGCCAACCGTCGAGACAGTTACCGAGGAACCTCCATATGTGTGTGAGGTGAATGGGATTTGATACACTAATGATCCAAATGCCACCCAACGACAACCACAACAATTCCCACAGTACCCACCTCACAATCAATATCTGTAATTTCCGCCCCCACATCAGCATCAATCGGGCCATCAAGGCCTCCTTTAGTACCAGCAGTACCCCCCTTAGTAGAGCCAGTACTGTCAACATGTCCATCAGGGACCTAATCATTCTCATCAGGTGATAACGCGGGTAGTCCACGAGGGTCACCATAAAAAAAATGTAGAAGTGTTGTCGCCGAGGCGACCGCTCATGGAAGACCGGTGTTAATCAGCAATTAACCCACAATCCAAAGAATACAATAATCAAGCTCAAAAATAAATGTGAATTAATCTTTATTTTACTCTACCATAAAATGTATAGTGACAAATATGTAGAGGTCGAACCACAGAGAGCAACACAAAATGCAATAGCCTACGTGTCAATCATAGTCATCCTTGTGTGGGTTACTTTCTTTTTTTTTTTATTTTTTTTATGAATTTTTCTTATTAAAATATAATAATTGAGTATTATATATATATATACAATACAAATGTATTGCATATATATATGTACAGAGAGGGTAAGCATATAGCTTATAATACATGTAATATATATATAGGTATATCTAAATATAGTAAAATAAATATATATATTTTTTTTCTCTTTTTTTTTTATATATTATATCAAGATTAATGAGAATACATATTACTAATTATATACATATATAATATATATATATAT
Organism: Ottelia alismoides; assembly: GCA_037367405.1. Classification (NCBI taxonomy): domain Eukaryota; kingdom Viridiplantae; phylum Streptophyta; class Magnoliopsida; order Alismatales; family Hydrocharitaceae; genus Ottelia; species Ottelia alismoides. The sequence continues at coordinate 55,868 of JAZKJV010009550.1, forward strand.
ATTTCTTTTTTTTTTTCGTTGGATATATAGATATATATACATAAAAGGGTATTATAATATTCACAAAAATACTCAAAAATAGTCAAAAATTCAGGATAAAGATCTTTTTGGAATTTTCATGGCTTTTTACTGTTTTTATGATTTTTGGGTATTTTTGCAAACATTTTTGGTATGTTAAATTAGCTAAACAATAGCAAACAGTGGACTAGGTACTGGCCGTCACAAAAACAGAGATTAAAAGTAGCTAACAGCCTCAAAAATTTTCCACTTTAATTTTCTAATAACAATAATAAAACATAGCATGAGTAGGGCTTGAGTTTTTATTTTTCTGATTTTTCTTTGATTTTTTATATTTTTTTAGTTTTTGGATGTTTTTGAATTTTTAAGGTTTTCTTTTTGAGATTTTTAGGGATTTTTGGACTGACACTAATATAGGTCAAAATACACTACATGTAATTTTTTTGGAATTTTTCAAAGCATTTTCATATTTTTTTGGGATTTTATAAGTTAGACAGGGAATAAAAGGCAAGTTTTTGATTTTTAATAAATGCAAAAATGCAGCAAAATGCAAAACTAAAAATATGGCATTCAAGCATGACCAAACAGGAGATTAAGTCTATTTTTGCAAGATTTTTCGATTTAATATGAAGCATAAAATAAATAGACAAAGCCTTCAAAAATTAAATGGCCTGGCAGGGGTATTTTTGCAAATAAAATAGTTGGCAGGGGCATACATGCAAAAATTACAACAAAAATACACTTTAACTTTTATTTTCAGGACCATTTAATAAATACAAGAACCCGGTAGGGTTTAGATGCAAATTCTCACGCGCCTCACGTGGTTGCTGCACGTGAGGCGCGGAGGGACTAAAATGTAAATATGTAAACATCAGGGGGTCCACTGCAATTTTTACAACTTATTTACAACTGAAACTTTTATTTTTGGGATTAAATACTAAATACAAAAAGTGGGGGGGTGAGATGTGAAATTTACCCCTAAGTAAGGCTTTTTATCCTGCGGCGCTGGAGGCGCCACTTATACACGTGGCGACCATCGGACGGCGGACATCGGTTCGGCGATGAAGGGCCAGGATTAGAACCTCCTGGCTGATCTGACGGTGGATGCGCATCTTCATCGAACGGTCGGCTTTCGATCTGGGCCGCCCCTCTAGATCCAACGGTGCGGAAGGCACCTGGAAGAACTGGGAAGAAGCTCGCCCCCGGCGAGCTTCGATCGGGGAGCTCGGGCTCCTCCGGGCACCTCCCGTGCATCTGAAGCTCTCTGATCGTAGCTGGGAAGCTTCCGCGGCGTCTGACGGTTCTTTGACGGCTCCTGGAGGTCCGAGTCGATGGGGCGAAGTCGGAGAAGAAAGGGGCCCCCAGGAGCCTCTTCCTGATTCCATGCGAGCCTATTTGGGCTCGGTTCTTCGAAGTTCCTGCACAGGAAGAACCGTGGGCGAGAGAGCTTGCTCCTCGACCCGGGGTTTTGAAGCTGCAACGCAAAAATGAGGTGGGCGGAGGGGCTCCGGCGAACGGCGGAGGAGGAGCCCCGATTCGCCAAGACCTAGGGTCTTGGGTTGAACAAATGCGGGCGTTTGATGGAGAAGGCGTCGAGGAATGAGTTGGGGTGCATATAGCGGGCGGAAACAGTGAGATTCACGGTGAGGAAGTCGCCGGAGCCAAGCTCCGGCGAACTTCGAATTTCGATTTTAAAGCTACGACGATCAACTAACAACTAATCTAATGGCTGGAATGAAAAGCTAACATCTAAAACTAACTAGAAATGCATAAAAGATCAGCTCTTATACCTGGGGGCCTCCAGGGAGCAGGGCGGACGCTGGAGCTCCGCCGCGTCAAAATCTCCTCCCTCCGGCCGAGTCACGGCGCTGGGTTGCTCCCCCTGTCACGAGGAACACTCCAGGAACGAGATCTAGGCTTTAGGTTGGAATAAAAAATGGCCAAATTCGAGGAGGAAGGCGGAGCTTTTTATTTATAGACATTGACGAGTGGCCTTATTGACCGGCGATTATTGATTAAACCAATGAGTATCAGATTGATCTGATTAATCGGCGGGGGTCAGTGATGATTAGGGCATGTTTCTTGTGAAGGAAGCGTCTTTGATTGACGGATGGATGGTCCGGGAAAAAAGGGAAAAGACGGGCGAGGAGACGGGATGCGTCAGGTCGGGCGGCAGGAGGCTGAGTTGACTGAGGTCAACGAAGGCCTGAGCCTTATTGGGCCACGTCAGCCGCTACGAGACAAAATAGCAACTCTGAAGGAAGATTGATTTATTTAACCCCCAAAATGATTTTATTAATTTTTTCGTATAAAATAAAAAATGTGTATTATTTCGTCTAGTATTTATTTATGATTTTTATTGAATTTTTCGAGGTGTTTCGTGGTAGTTTTATTTGTATAATATGTATATGTATGCATTTACATGTATTTTCATGTAATTTATTTTTAATTTGTTTATTTTCTTTTATTATTTTATTAGCTTATTTTATAAATTTATAATTTATGTTTTGTGAATAAATAGGTATTTTTGTTTCATTTTTAAGAGTTTATTTTCATTTTTAAATAAATTTGTATATGTATATGTGAGTATACTTATAGGTATTTTACCTATATATTATATTCATTTATTTCATTTAGTGAATTTTATGTGTTTTTATTTCGGATTTGTATTTTTAATACTAGTATATAATATGTACATTATTATATAAAAGAATAAAAGAATTAAATTTCCTTTTATTTATATACATTCTTCTCATAGGTATTTTGCCTATGTAATACATAGACTTATTTTATTTCTCAATTTCTTTTTGGTTTTCTTTGAGTTTTGATATGTACCAGTATTATATACATTATTTACAATATTCTAAGAATATGAATTTATAAAAATAATGAGTATTGAATAAAATGAATATTTTGATTAGGTATTATGTACAAGAAGGGCCAAAAACCTAACTTTCACAGATGGGCTCTAAAAATTATGAAACCAATTTTATAAAATAGTTTATGAAATGCTATATACAATTAAAGGTGAGTTTGGGTGATTTGGAGTTTTTATTTGCAAGATATGGGTCTGTGAAGTTGAGATTTTTGCTTTTTATTATGTGTATAAAATGTACACTGAAAATTATTTTTGCACAAACTCAATTTTGTAGTTTTATTTACATTATTATCTACAACTTTTATGAACAAAGTTTCTTTATTTGATGAATAAATGATTATGTACAAAATAGGTGCCAAAAATGCATAAATGAATGAATTAATAAATGAGATATTTATTGTATAATTGGCCCTTATCTCCCCCTACTTTATTCCTTGTCGACCAAGTCCATGCTGGCCTTGGTCTCGGGGTTAGGGTCATAAAATATTTGCAATATTTTATTCCTTTTTCTTTTCTTCCCTTTATTCTATAATTTTGGCATTAAAAACCTTATTTTATGTATAATTAGTACAATAAATAATAGATGCTAATATGAACAATTTAATGCTATTTACATGCATTTGCTGGGGTTTTTAAGGCCAAAATGATAGAATAAAGGTGATGAAATGGAGATTCATCATCAGGTTCAGCAGCATCCTCCCCAGAGACGAAATCACAAGGCATCATCTTTTGGCCCATCAGACATTTGGAGGGTCTTAGATGATCTCAAACTCATTCGCAATGAACAATCGAACCAGAGAGCCAATATCAATCGACTATCACAATTGTGAGATGAGTATACCACCCTCGAGACCTCCACCCTAACATAGGTTCATGTTATCCCCAACAACCTGAATCGCAGACAAAACTGCCAGAAGGATCAAGTGTACTATTTTGATTTTCTTGAATCGGATCATGAGATTCTACCACATGGTATTCACCATATTACTCTCAGGAGAGGTAGGACCGTGCAAACCCTTGATTTGACACGATGGAGTGGAGCGGAAGATGTCGATGAGCCCATCCCCGAGGAGAGCTCAGAGGAGGAGCATCACCAACAACAACATGACCACCTTCAAGATCACCAGGGGGTTTGAATCCCAAAAATTTAAAAAAAATCAGAAAAGATCAAAAAATCCAAAAGAATAATAACGTGACATCATGCACTACCATTAGCAGCAAGTCTTCAGAAGATGAGAAGATTCCTTGTATGCACCCCAACACCAATTTTTCTTGCAGTTTCAGTTCCTTTTTCAGCATGTTCGTCGAGTCATGTATAGAGTATGAGTCAAAGTCGCATTCTTGTAAAGTTGAATTCAAATTTTCAGTTATTTAAAAATTTAAATGGTGATGTTTCTGTTTTACACTATGAAGCCCAATAATCCCTTTCCCTCCGGCCTTATTGAAGGGAAAGAAGAAAATTTCTGAAAAACATGATAAGGATGCCATGGAAATGGAAAGGAAGTGTCGAGATAATGTTAAAGTTGAGATACATTTCCTTCAATTAGTGGATATGGTTCGTGCATTTAAGAAGTACCTAAAAGTGAGATGCACACCTATTAGGACTAACATGAAGAAGAACATGATAACTATGAAATATGTGTTGTCCATAGCTACTACCTGTGCAATCAGAAGTGAGATTCCAAGGAAGAAGAGAGATTCGGGTGCCCACTTTGTCATTAGTCAAATATATGACACATCTTTTGCACATACTCTACTCAATAACATATCCTCCCTTAATATATTGCATTTATTCCCTCCTGGATCATCTAGGTTTAGGTACTCTTACGATATCACGAGCACTTCTATAGTTTGCATACCGATCTCTTAAGAGACCTAAAAGAATGCTGAGGGACGCTATCCTTAACATCGAGGGGAAGCATACAAGGCGGACTTCATGATACTAGAATATGGAGTGTCCCCAAAGATTGCAAGATTCTCTTATCATCATTGGTCATCCTTTTTTTAGGATGACTGGAGTTATATCTGATTACACTCTGGGAAAGATACACTTTCAACCACTTGATGAAAGTGTAGAGTTAGAGATGTAACAATCGAAATGGTAGAGACCTGGTTCAAAGAGCAACACAGAGTGTCTCACATCGGAAGTCGGGTGCTGCAAAGTTGACACAGTTGATCACTAGCAACAATAGTCAGCTTGGGTTGACGAAGCCCTGTTACAAGGAGAAGACCGTGTAGATGAGGAAGTTTGACATATTATGTGTGATCAAACATTACAAACATGAGACTGTTCTAATGCATCTCCCCACATCCTCTATGACTCAAAGGCCAACTTAGGCTTGTCAGACATGTTTCTTTCATGTCAATTGGAGGACGAGGATGACGAGTCAGACGTGGCTTTTGCTGATTGCTTTGACATATTTGGCAATCCGACTCCTGAGCCGAATCATTTTGTGGCTACTATCATATCAGATCTAGCCACATCCACCACAAAGCCGTATTTAGAGGTAGTTGAGCCAGATATTCCATATGATCATACCATTCCCGAGATCAAACCTCATCCTGCTACATTCAAATATGCCTTCCTTACGGGCCCACCTCAGCACTTCTTGATCATTATCAGTGCCAGCCTAATTGGAGAACAAGAATCTTGTTTGCTAGAGATTTTTGAAAAGAATCGCAAGGCAATAGTTTGGAGCATGTCCGATTGCTGCGGGATTAAGCCCACCTTATGCTCACACCATATTTACCTCGAAGAGGGTGCCAAACCCTCCCGTGAGTTCCAACGCAACATGAATCCAAACTTACAGGATGCAGTTAGGAAAGAAATAGAGAAATGGTGTGATACGAGGTTTATATATCCCATCTCTGATTCTAAGTGGGTGGAACCACTTCACATAGTCCTTAAGAAGGCGGGACTCCAGACAATTACTAACTCGGAAGGAGAGAAAATTACGACACGAGTACCCACGTTGTGGCATGCCTATGTGGATTATAGATACTTGAATGACGTGATGAAAAAGTATCATTTCCCCTACCATTCATTGATCAAATCTTGGAGAGACTTGTAGGGAAACAATTCTTTTGCTTCTTGGACAAATAATCGTCTACAATCAAGTAGCCATAACTCTTGAGGACTAGGAGAAGACCATCTGTACATGTCCATTTAGTACTTATGCATTTAGATGCATGCCCTTGGGTTATGCAATGCACCAGGGTCTTTCCAACTGTGTATGATTGCAGTATTTGCCGAGATGGTGGGCGGCTTCCTGGATGTCTTTGTGGATGACTTCTTGGTACACAAGAATTCATTTGATTCTTGTTTATCTCATCTGGATTGAGTCCTCAAGAAGTGTAGTGAGGTTAATTCGGTGCTCTCTTGGAAGAATAGACATTTCATGGTCTAAGAGGGCATTGTGTTGAGACACATCATCTCCAAGATAGGAATGGAGGATGACCCAGTCAAGGTGTATGTGATCAAGAAACTTCAACCACCAACCAACATCAAGGAAGTGAGGTCGTTCCTCGAGCATGTCAGTTTTTACCGAAGATTCATAAAGGACTTTTCAAATATTGCTTGGTCGCTAACAGACCTCTCGAAACACCATGTCTCTCAAATATATTCAAATATCAGATTTATTTGATGCATGTGAGATCGATTTCATGGGCCCATTTCCAAACAGCCAGAGCTATGGAGTACATATTGATGGTTATTGATTATGTCAGTTGATGGGTGGACGCTATCCCCGCACGAGCCGCAGATAGTCACTCGGTTTGTCATTTTCTCAAGGACAACATCATTGACGGCTCGGGATACCGAAGATACTGATATCAGATTGGGGAGTCGCTTCATAAATAAAGACGTTAAGAATCTGACGAAGGAGTACAACATAGAACATTGTATCGCATCTCCAAACCACTCGCAGACTAATGGCTTGGTTAAGTGTTCAAACTGGAATATTAAAAATATCTTGAAAAAACTTACAGGTCATTATAGCAAGGACTGGTCACAATTGCTTGACTCAGTTCTATGGTCTTATCGGACAGTGTACAAGTCCCCTCTTAGCATGTCTTCCTATTATCTTGTCTATGGCAAGCCTTATCATTTGCAAGTGGAACTAATTTATAAATCCTTGTGGACAGTCAGTATATGCAATGTGGATAGAGAGCAAGCCGTGAAGAACATGAAATTGGACCTAAATAGTTTTTTGGAATTCGGAGACTCTACCTATAACTGAAGGTTAACGAAAGAACCTTAAGCGCATCATGGAAGTGCGTAGATCACATCATATGTGATCAGAGTGACTAGTCGCACTAGTTGCTCGGAGCAGCGAAATTTAAATTTTTTAAACCGATGAAACCACATGATCTGAGAACACTTCTCAGATCATTTCATCCAAACCACAAAGAAGATGAAGGAATACCTCTTGAAGCATGGTTGCGATCGTGTCTCTAAAGTAAGAGACCTCCTATCTCAAGTCCGATCCAACGGAGGATATGCTTGCGAGCATATTGATGAAACACATGCTCCTTGAAATCCAAGTTGATAATCCAAGCGACGAATCTCACGAGATCAGGAGTCTTATTCACGAGAGAGGAGTATCGAAGGATATGGAGATCCACGAGCTGTCGAAGCGGTGGTACGACGGTGTAGTGATGATGACAGTCTTCTCTTGGGCAAGAGGTGGACGACCACTCCTGAAGGAGAGAAGGGGCATATATCAGAATTAGAGAGAGAGTGAGAGATCACTTGCGATTGTTGTGTAAAAAGAAGAGATAGGGTTGCCTCTTCTTTTATAATATTTTGGGAGTCCATAGATCTCAATCCATGAATTGACATTGATTTGTGTTTCTTCCAATGATCATGATTTTGTTGTAAAAACACATCAACAATTAATTTATTTAAATTAAAATTAAATTGAATGGTCGTCTACCCTCCTCATAAGGAAAGTGCTTTCCTCTTCCAATTATGTGAGATATGGTATCTCACATCAATCCTTCAATATTTACGATAACTTTTGTTGTAAATTATTTCACAAATAAATCCAAATTATTTTGTGACAATTTCAATCATCCTATTGGAAATTTGTTAATCATATTCACAACCCAAATAAAATGTAAATTACATTTTCAATTAATTGTCTAATGTGAATCCAATTCACATCAACATTTAAATTGTAAATGTTATTTACAAATAACTATCTCTTATATTTTGTAAATCGCATTTATAATATATATGAATAATATGGATAATGTTATCCACATTATCCATATCCATAATAATTAAATCATATTTAATCATATTGGATCATCATTCTCATGCATCTAAATAACATGAATCACATTCACATTATTATGATAATTAAATCACATTTAATTATCCATTTTTCAATGTTTGGACACACATTTATAAATGGAATTATTCTTGAACTCTTTCAAGAATAGTGCAGTTTCTTTACGGATATTTAGAGATAAGGGCATGACGATTGTATGTTACACATATAGTGACTTGGATATTGAGATCACAGCTCAAATCCAGATCTTGGATACCTCTCATAGATGCTTGATTAAATCAAGGTTGTAGATCTAATCTTCTCATTGCATCTGAATCATATTCAGATCAATGTCGGACATTTGGACTAATATTAGATCACTTTCTCTATTCCAGACATGTTTCATCATTCCCTCGGAATGGAAGCATCATGGTTATACAATCATTTATGATCACAACACCCTCAGGTATTCCTAATACATGTACATCATGCATGCTGGAAGACCAATAATAAACCCAAAGTTTTAGATCTCTTTTTAGACTGTTTCCTTCATGGTTTTATCATTAGGTTTCTCATTGGTCATTTGGAGTTGGTATCAATCATATGCTTTCCAAAGCATATATCATACCTACAAATTCTCGTCATGCTTCCAAAGCAAGACAACCGTGCATGGAATTTGACCAGTCCTAATACCTCATGAGTGAGCTCATATTTCCTGATTCACAAGTGAACTTGTATGATCCCTTTGAGAGATCGTATTACTCATATGCCCTTGTATGCACACCAGCTCATCGATGTATAGACCTTGATTAGGACATCAACCTATCAATCTGCCAAATGTACATACTTAGACATACATGAACACATCTGTCTCCGGTCAAAGGATGCATGCCTATATCGTGACAGTATACGACATAGAACTTGGTTATCTCGATCTCGTTAAATCAACTCTTAGACCTAACTAATTTGACATCTCTGATCTCTATTCCTATGCAGAGGACATGTATCAAGAGGTCGGTCAGATATCAACCAATAGAGAAAGGATTGCCATCTCCTTCTCATGGTGGAGATCATATCTTAATAATCATTTGGCGATGCTTGATTAGTCCTTGATCTAACTCTTTAGATATTCATCTAAACACCAGCCTCTGTGATGCAACAATTGAATCAATAGTTGTACGATCATTAAGATGGCCATGGTATATAACCTTAATTGTACTAAGGGACCTTATAGTGCATTCATCTATTTAAATCCCAGACATGGATTGAAATAAATCAATAACTTTTATTGATATATCAAAGATTACAATAACATTTATTGTAGGAATGGTTCGCCTCGAGCTTACATGGCTAACAATCTCCCACTGGTCCTCAGAACCATTCAGGTACAATCCTTAAAACCATACTCATTACATGCTGGTCGAAAACCTTCTGTGTCAAGGGTTTGGTAAGAGGATTGGCAACGTTGTCAATAGAGGCCACCTTGGTGGTGATAATGTCACCACGCTTTTGTATCTCCCAAATGATGTGGTATTTCCTTTCCATATGCTTGCTCTTTAATGTCGTATGGGTTCCTTCGCCTAAAGTATGGCTCTTGTATTATCGTAGAGTAGCAGGATGGGGGTATTAGAGGAAACTAAGCCAAGCTCCAAGATGAACTTGCGGAACCACACTTTCACCTTTGCAACATCTGATGAGGCAACGTATTCGATTTCTGATGTTGAATTTGTCGTAGTGTCCTTCTTCTTGCTTCTCCAGCTCACAACGACACTGTTTAACAAGAACACAAACCCTGATGTCGACTTTCGATCATCAATATCAGACTGGAAGTCTGAATCTATGTATCCTAAGACTTGGAGATCACCATATCCATAGTCAAAGATGTAATCTTGCGTCCATCTTTGATACTTAAAGATTTTCTTCACTACATTCCAGTGTTGCTCTCCATCGCAGGATTGGTAATGGCTTACCACTCCCACTGCATGACAGATATCTGGCCTTGTGCATATCATGGCGTACATTAAGCTTCATATCGCTGATGCGTAGGGGCATCCTGACATGGCTTTCTTATCCTCAACACTTTGAGGAGCCATCCCTTTAGATAGGTGATGCCATGTCTTAAGGAAAGGAAGCCTTTCTTGGAATACTCCACATGGAAACGTTCCAAGATTTTCTTAATGTACCCATGTTGTGACAATCCCAAAGTCTTCTTTTTTCGATTTCTGAACAATTTTAGACCCAAGATGTAAGAGGCTTCTCCAAGATCTTTCATTTCGAAGGTATGGGATAGCCAAATCATAACACTGGTCATCATCCCTATATCGTTCCCAATGATAAGGATGCCATCTACGTAAAGCATAATGAACACAATAGTGTTCCCAGTAAGCTTCTTGTACACACAGTTCATCAGGATTTTGCACAAAATCATAACTCTTTATGGTTTCATAAAATTTGATGTTCTAGCGATGAGAAGCTTGTTTGAGCCCTAGATGGATTTCTTCAGGTTGCATACTTTACCTTCCTCGGTTATGAAGCCCTGGGGCTGCTCCATATAGATATTCTCCTCGAGGTATCCACTGAGGAAAGCTGTATTGACGGCCATCCGTCAGATGTCGTAGTCAATATATGCAGTTATAGCTAGCAGTACCCTGATGGACTTAAGCATAGCCACAGGAGAGAATGTCTCATCGTAGTCGATGCCTTCTCTTTGTGTGTAGTCCTTGGCTACAAGTCGTGCTTTGAATGTCTCTACCTTCCCATCAGGTCCCCTTTTCTCTTGACGATCTATTTACACTCAATGGGTTTTACCCCTCAAGGTGGATCCTCTAGGGCCCATACACCATTTTTATACATGGAGTCTATTTCATACTGTATTGCTAGCATCCATCTATCAATGTCATGATCTGTGAATGCTTCATCAAATGAAACTGGATCAGTTTCAATTTCACCTGACACATGGAATCTATACCTTTCTGGTGGTGCAACCACCCTCAAACTCCTTCGAAGAGATATGTGTGTTACATCTTCATTTACTTTTTTAGTTTTTGATTAAGGAAACTCAGTATTCTCAGGGGATTCAATGAGTTCATTTACTTCATTTTTGTCTTGACTCTTAAGGAAGCTATCCTCCAGAAGTTTTACATCTTTAGAGACGAATACCTTCTGAGTCTCAGGGTCATAAAGCTGATATCCAATGCCATCCTTAACATACCCAATGAAGTATCACTCATGAGTGCGGGATTCTAGCTTACTGATAACACGGGTATTCGCGAGGGTCACCAATAAAAATGAGAAGTGTGTCGCTGAGGCGACCGCTCACCAAACACCAGGGTCAATCAGCAACTAACCCACAACGAAAGAATACATCAATGAAGCTCAAAAATAAATGCGAATTAATCTTTATTTACTCTACCATAAAATGTATAGGGAACAAGCATGTAGAGGTCGAACCACAGAGAGCAATACAAAATGCACGAGCCTACATGTGCAAAATAGTCATCCTTGTGTGAAGTGGGTTTTTAATTAATTAAATATATTTTATTTTATTTATATATTTATATATTTTTTATTTTATTTATTTTTTTATATATATGGATAATGATAATAATATAATTAGATAATATATATATGTATTATATTATATAAAGATGTGTATACCCATAGAGGGTTAGCATATAGCTTATAATACATGCAATATATATATATATAGGTATATATAAATATCATAATATATATATATATATATTTATTTACATTAGGGTTAATAAATAGATATACGAATACATATAAATAATTAGGTATATAGATATATACATACATATATATTTTTTTTCTTTTTTTTAGAAATACATATGTATACAAAAAGGGGTACTATAATCCTTACAAAAACACTCAAAATTAGTCATAAAATTCAGAAACAAAGTCTTTTTGGGATTTTCATGGTTTTTTGCTATTTTTGTGTTTTTTGGGCATTTTTGAAAATATTCTTTTGTATTTTTAAATAGCTAAATAATAGCAAACAGTGGGATAAGGTATGGCTGTAATAAAAATGAACATTAAAAATAGTTACAAGCCTCGAAAATTTACCACACTATTTTTCTAATAAAGATAATAAAATATAGCATAAATAGGGCCTGAGTTTATATTTTTCTGACTTTTCTTTGATTTTTAATATTTTTTGAAGTTTTTGGGTATTTTTGCATTTTTAAGGTTTTCCTTTTGATATTTTTAGGGGTTTTTGGTCTGACACTAGAATAGGTCGAAATACAACATAGGCAATTTTTTTGGAATTTTTCGGAGTGTTTTGATATTTTTTTGGGATTTTATAATTTAGACAGTGAATAAAAGACATGTTTTTGATTTTTAATAAATGCAAAAATGCAACAAAATGAAAAATTAAAAATATGACATGCAAGCACAACCAATCAGTAGCTTAAGTCTATTTTTCCAAGATTTTTCGATTTAATATGGAGCACAAAATAAATAGACAAAACATTCAAAAATAAATGGCCTGGCAGGGGTGTTTTTGCAAATAAAATAGTTCACAGGGGTATACATGCAAAAATCACAATAAAAATACACTTTAACTTTTATTTTCAGGACCATTTAATAATTACAGGAACCCGGCGGGGTTAAATGCAAAATTTCACGCGCCTCACGTGGTTGCTGCACGTGAGGCGCGGAAGGACTAAAGTGTAAATATGAAAACATACGGGGTCCTTTTGCAAAATATACATTTTATTTACAACTGAGACTTTTATTTTTGGCATTAAATAATAAATACAAAAAGTGAGGGGGCTGGATGTGAAATTTACCCCTAAACAAGGCGAGGCATCCGACGGCGGAGGTCTCTTCACTTGCCACGCGTCGTCACCTCCTCGCCCGATGACGCTTCGCCGATGGGAGGCTGAGATTAGATCAGCCAAGCTGATCTGACGGTTGATGCGATGCTCCATCGGACGGCTCCTGTTGAATCTGGGACGAGCCCTTCGATCTGACGGTTCTGAAGATGCCTGGAAGAACGAGGAGGAAGCTCGCCCCCGGCGAGCTTCGATCAGGTAGCTCAGGATCCTCCGGGCATCTTCCTCGCCTCTGATGCGCTCTACTCGTAGCTGATGACATCCCGCGTCGACTGGTGGTACTTTCATGGCTCCTGGGGGTCCGAGTCGATGGAGCGAGGTCGGCGAAGAAAGGGGCCCCCAGGAACCTCTTCCTGGATCCGTGCGAGCCTAGTTGGGCTCGAATCTTCGATATACTTGCACAGGAAGAACCGCGGGCGAGAGAGCTTTCTCCTCGACCCGGGGTTTTAAAGCTGCAACGCAAAAATGAGGTGGGCGGAGGGGCTCCGGCGAACGGCGGAGGAGGAGCCCCGATTTGCCAAGACCGAAGGTCCTAGGTTGATCTAAGGTGGGCGTTCGGTGGAGAATGCGACGAGGAGTGAGATGAGAGGCGAAAGGCAGGCGGAGACAGTGGGGTTCACGGTGAAGAAGTCGCCGGAGTGCTACTCCGGTGAACTTCAAATTTTGGATTTCTAACTACGGTGATTAACTAACCACTAATCTAAGTACTGGAATGAAACGCTAACATTAAAAGCTAACTAAAAACACCTAAAAGGGCAGCTCTTATACCTGGGGGCCTCCAGGGAGCAGGGCGGACGCCGGAGCTCCGCCACGACAAAAATCTCCTTCCTCCGGCCAACTCAAGGTGCTGGGCTACTCCTCCTGTCACGAGGAACAATCCAGGAGCAAGATCTAGGCTTTAGGTTGGAATAAAAGTGGCCAAATCTGAGGAAGGAGGCGGAGCTTGTTATTTATAAATATTGGTAAGAGGCCTTATTACCCGGCGATTATTGACTGATCCAATGAACATCTTGTTGATCTATGATTTTGGCGGGCATCATGGAAGATTAGGGAACAATTCTTGTGAAGGAAGCATTATCGATTGATGGATGGTGTGCCTGGGAAAAAGGCATGAAATCGGGGGAATGGACAGTTCAGAGGCGCCAGGCGAGGGATGGGACAGTTGACCAGGGAGTCAACGAAGGCCGGCGCCTCATTGGGCCACGTCAGCCACTACGAGACAAAATAGAAGACCTGATAGAAGATTGATTTATTTGACGCCCTAAATGATTTTATTAATTTTTTCTTATAAATCAAAAAATGTGTATTATTTCATCTAGTATTTATTTATGTTTTTTATTGAATTTTTCGAGGTGTTTTATTATAGTTTTATTTGAATAATATGTATATGTATGTATTTCCATGTATTTTTATGTATTTTATTTTTAATTTGTTTATTCTCTTTTATTATTTTATTGGCTTATTTTATAAATTTATAATTTATTTTTGTGAGTATAAAGGTATTTTTGTTTGATTTTTATGAGTTTATTTATATTTTTAAATAAATAGGTATAGGTGTATGTAGGTATACTTATAGGTGTTTTATCTATATATTTTATACACTTAATTTATTTATTATATTTTCTTGATTTTTATTTTGGTTTTGTATTTTTAATGAGTTATGTATAATGTATACATTATTATAAAAATATAAAAGAGTAAAAGAATCAAGGGTTAAAATCCTTTTTATTTATATATAGGTATATAGCATAGGTATTTTGTCTATGAATTTGTAGACTTATTTTATTTTACAAATTAATTTTGGTTTTCCTTAACTTCTCTTATGTGTATGCATTATGTATATTATTTACAAAATTCTAAAAATATGAATTTATACAAATAATGAAGATTGAATAAAAATGAATATTTTAATCAGTCCTATATACAAGAAGGGCCAAAAACCTAATTGCTGCATATGGACTCCAAAAATTATGAAACCAATTTTATAAAATAGTTCATGGAATGCTATATACAATTAAAGGTGAGTTTGGGTGATTTGGAGTTTTTATTTGCAAGATATGGGTCTGTGAAGTTGAGATTTTGGCTTTTTATTCTGTGTATAAAATGTACACTGGGTATTGTTTTTGCACAAACTCAATTTTGTATTTTTATTTACATTATTATCTACAACTTTCATGTACAAAGTTTCTTCATTTGATGAATAAATAATTATGTACAAAATAGGTGCCAAAAATGCATAAATAAATGAATTAATAAATGAGGTATTTATTGTATACTGGCCCTTATCTCCCCCTACTTTATTCCTTGTCGACCAATACCATGCTGGCCTTGGTCTCGGGGTTTGGGTCATAAAATATTGGCAATATTTTATTCCTTTTTCTTTTCTCCTCTTTATTCTATAATTTTGGCATTAAAACCTTATTTAATGTGGAATTAGTACAATGAATCATGAATGCTA
The DNA here is from genome assembly GCA_037367405.1 of Ottelia alismoides. NCBI lineage: Eukaryota > Viridiplantae > Streptophyta > Magnoliopsida > Alismatales > Hydrocharitaceae > Ottelia > Ottelia alismoides. The sequence goes on from JAZKJV010009550.1 coordinate 71,354, forward strand.
TTATGTGCAATTTGATGTTATTTACATGCATTTGCTGGGGTTTTTGAGGCCAAAATGATAGAATAAAGGTGATGAAATGGAGATTCATCACTTACTTACGTCCACGTTCTTCGCATGGACCCATCACCCCAAATCCTTAAGCGTCTAACACTAGGTTTAGTTCCATACCAAGCTTCTGAGGAGTTTTGGGTACATACTTGTTAGGAATTTTATTCAAGATATATATTGCAGTCTTTATTGCATATTCTCAGAAACTAAGTGGTAAATGTGATTTACTCATCATTGAACGAACCATGCCATGATGGTCATGTTGCATCTTTTAGCAACACCATTAAGTTGGGGAGTTCCAGGAAGAGAGAGATTGGAGACAATTCCTCTCTTTAAGGGTATTCCTCAAATTCATCTGAGAGGTACTCGCCACCTCGGTCAGATCGAATCCGTTTAATTTTCCTATCAGTTTGGTTCTCAACGAAAATCATGAACTCTTTGAAGTTTTGAAAAGTTTCAGATTTATGACGTAGTAGGAAGATAAACCTATATCGCAAATGGTCATCAAAAAATGTCAAATAATATTGATACCCATTTCAGGTCGTGGTACTGAAGGACCACATACATTAATATGTATCAGGTAAAGAACACCTTCTTATCTTGTAACCTTGTTACGAAAAGGAGTCCTAGTCATTTTACTTTGAATACAATGTCTGTAAATAGGCAAAGATTGGACATGTATAAAATATATGGGTCCATCCTTTATCAATCTATTGATCCTATCAACAGATAAATGATCAAGCCTTTGATGCCAAATCATGTTAGAATGATTTCCATCCTCCCTAGTTCTTTTAGAGTTTTTATCAGTGGTAGTAACATTAATGACATTCTCATTATTGCATAATTCATAGAATCCACCAGAAGTTAGAATACCATCCGCAATGTATTTATCATAATGACTTGCGACAAGTTTATTACATAATAAAAATGAATATCCATTCCTAACTAAATTAGATACAGATATTAAGTTCCTTATAACAACTGGAACATAAAAACATTATTTAATTACTAGGACTCTTCCACTAGATAATGATAATCTGCAAGTCCCGACGAAAACTGCTGCAACAGTTGCATCAGATCCCATCTGGATGACTATCTCCCCTTCATCAAGATTCTTAATTTCTTAAAGTAGACACAACATGTTGCATACATGAATAAAAGCACTGGAATCGATGATCCAATTATCTTCTCATCTTACGAGAAAATTGGTTTAAATGATGAGAGTAGAACTCATACCTACTATGGCTTTACCTTTATCAGCAGATTTAAGGTACTCTGGGCAGTTGCGCTTCCAGACTTCCAGTGCCCCTGCTTTTTACAGTGATGAGATACATCAGTCTTCTTTGATGCCACTATAGCGGAAGTATTAAACAACACCTTGACTCTTCTTCTTTCTCCTATGGATCGAGCCCTTCCGAGATTCCTGCTTCCGACCATGCTTCCCTTTGACCCATGCAACCATTACACTACCAGAAGGATTCTCTTTCTTCACTACATCTTCTGCAGACTTTAAGAAGTCAACAATTCAGCGTTAGACAAGTTCAACTTGTTCATGTAGAATGATACCGCAAACTTATTGAAAGACTTGGACAGAGATGTCAGAATGAAGTCAGATTGCATATCTACATCCATCTCAGCCCCGAGAGTTTTCAGCTCAGAGAGGTACCCAAATACTTTGAGTATGTATTCTCCAACTGAAGACCCTTCCTGCATTTTACAACGAATAAGTTCTTTCATAACATTATAGGGCTGAGTGCAATTGACATCACCCAACATCTCCTTGAGATTCAACATTATATCCTGACAATTTTCCATCTCTACATGCTACTTCTGAAGCACATTGGAGAGAGATCCCGTAATATAACACCTAGACAATGAATGATTTTCATCATATTTTTCGTTGTACTTGATTCTTCTGATATCTTAGGGTTTGCAAGCTTGTTCTTGGATGACACATAAGATATGTGGTCTGCATAAAGGAAAAGATCCAAATTATGGACCTAATCTGAGTAATTTGGTTCAGTCGATTGGTTGATCTTCAGGAGCCTACTAAGTGTGTTCATGGACTTCATTGTCTGAAATTATGAATTCACCATATTAGAACATATAAATAATTATACATTCAATATTAATCAAATTAGTTTTACCTTTTCAACTCTGAAAGTTTATTCCCTTAATCACTTTCAAAGCAAGAGATATACTTACCGCTATATCGCTAGCAAGAACTGGGATCTACTATTCTACCTTAGTTACATCCCAATAATATGAGAAATTGTAACTCGGGTAAAAATAAGCGGGAACACAATCTGTCTTGCAAGTCCAACTTGCATCCCCAATTCGGTCTTCAACACTCAGGCCCACCACCCCTACGACGATGTTTACTCATCGTTAATTGAACCAACTATCAACAGGAATAGAACTCGATATGCGCAATCCAATATCATTTATGATGAACCAATATTCGTATCACTACGTGTACGGCCTTACTCTTTCGAGAAGAGCCTAATCCATGTGTGTTTGTATGCAGGAGTTATCACTTCAGGCATGCATCTCCTACATATAATCCATAGCGACGGAACCCTTCGCCTTGACGGGAGACCATGGATATCACTTATGCGATCATCCATATCATGTTCATATTTTAATTAAGCATTATGAATAGTATTCACATAATTAATTCTTCCAAGGAAAATACTACTCTATTCATAATAGAGTGTTTTAATTAGATATAATTTAATTTAATCATATTAAATCAATTATCAATCTAATTCAATCAACCAACAAAGAATCTTGATTGTTACTTGAAGAATGGTATAATCTCAAAATACATATTATTCAAATTTCAATAATTAGAAAAATACATCATGATCTTTTCAAACATTATCCTTTCCTTTCCTGTTGTCATGGTCAGTATGCATAGGATGTGGGACAGTCCGCTCACAGAGCAATCTACTACCCCAATGATCCCCGACTAGACACCATATCCGCCTCAGGTCAGGATAATGTGATCTGGTCATTTTGTATTTGAGATGATATTATGCCTTTCAACCGAAATTGTACCATGCAATATTTGTCAAAACCATTTATATTAATATTATAAGGAGATTGCTAAACAAATCCTCAATCCTATTCAAGTAGGCAATGTTTTTCATGTAGAGATTGTCCTACGACTATTGTAGGATAAACTAAGGCTTTTCATGAAACATAAATTCAATGGCATGTGATGATCGATCAATTATTCTCATAATTATTGGTAGTAACAATTAATCAAAGCAAATTCATAATTTACATGATTTTCGTTGAATTATGAACACATTAAGCAAAGAGATTCGATGATCTAATCATCTTCCAACCCATCTTCACTAAAAATGGAATATCTAGGGCAAACGGAGTCGGAATCACGCGAAATAAATTTGAGTGGTTTGATGGTTTGATTATCTAATTAATTCAAGTATTTATTTCATGTTTCATGATGGGAAAATAGTAAGAAAGATTATTTTTCTTATAGATCTGTGAATACATACAAAACAATTTTTCATGGTGGGAGCTCATCGAATCTTTTCCATGCACTTTTCGTATCAATATTTTATTATTGTTTTTGGTATATATTTAGACATTATAAATACGTTTTAATAATAAAAAAATATGTTCAAATAGTGTACAAATAGTAGGTTTTATTTTAGTGAAAAATCGATTCGAATCTTGCATCCAATGTAAAAATAATGATTCGTACGCATCCGAAACAGGAACGTTGATCACCCAAGGTTTCGGATCATATCAAAGAACTCGAACAAGGCTTTGATACCACTTAAAGGTTAAGGAGAGAACCTTAAGTGCATCACAGAAGCGTGAAGATCGTATCATATACGATCGGAGCGACTAGTCACACAAGTTGCTCGGAGCAGCAGAATTTAAAAAATTTTGAACGATGAAACCACATGATCCGAGAACACTAATGAATATCCATTTCATCACCTTTATTCTATCATTTTTACCTTGAAAACCCTAGCTAATGCATGTAAATAACATTAATTTATCCATAATAGCATTTATGATTTATTGTATTTCTTGCACATAATATAAGGTTTTTAATACTAAAATTATAGAATAAAGAGAAGAAAAGAAAAAGGAATAAAATAATGCAAATATTTTATGACCCTAACCCCGAGACCAAGTCCAGAAAGGAATTGGTCGAGAAGGAATAAAGTAGGGGGAGATAATGGCCAAAAATACAATAAATATCTCATTTATTCATTCTGGATTTATGCATTTTTGACACCTATTTTGTATCTAAGTATTTATTCATCAAATAAAGAAACTTTGTACATAAAAGTTGTAGATAATAAGTAAATAAAAATACAAAATTGAGTTTGTACAAAAATAATATACAGTGCACATTTTATACCCTGAATAAAAAGCCAAAAACCAAATTTCCCAGACCCATATCTTGCAAATAAAAACTGAAAACATAGTAAAATCACCTCTAATTGTATATAACTTTTCATGACCTATTTAATGGTAGTGGTTTTATATTTTTTGAGTTGTTGTGCAAAAGATAGGTTTTGGGTCCCTATTGTACATAATACCGATTAAAATGTTCAATTTATTCATCATTTATTATTTTTACAAATTAAGATTTTTATAATTTTGTAAAAGTTATCTATAATATATGTGTACATCGAAATCAAAATAAAACTAACAAGAAAATGAAAAATAAAATAAAGTTATATAAAAACATAGATGAAACACCTATATGTATATAAATAAAAGGGAACAATATTCTTTAATTATTTTATTCTTTCATATTTTTAGGATATTATCAATATCATATATATTCTTTTAAAAATACAAAACAAAAATAAAACTCATTAAAATGCATTAAAATAAAAAGAAGTATACAAAACATAGGCAAAATACATATACCTATACCTATACAATTCATATATCTATTTATTTCAATGTGAAAATAAACTCATAAAATCAAATAAAAATATATTTATACTCACAAAAATAAGTTATAAATATATAAAACAATAAAATAAAATAATAAAATAATATACACAAAGTAAAAATAGAAACACACAAAACATAGATGAATATACCTATAAATACACTCATAAAAACTAACTACTAACAAATCAAGCCAAAAAAATAAATAAAAATCATATTAAAATACTACATAAAATAATAAACATTTTTTATTTTATAATTGAAAAATAATGAAATCATTTACTAATTTAAATTAATTATTTTCGAATTAAACCTTTTGTTTTGTCCTTTAGCAGCCTACGTGGACCAATCCGCACGTGACCTTCGTTGACCTCTGGTCAACTGTCCCATCTGTTGCTCTAAGTCGTCAAACCTGTTGAATCACCGGTTTTCTTGCATTTTTCGTGGGCGTCTCTCCATCGACTGCACTCGCTTCTTCTACAAGAGTTGTCCGTTGTTCATTGTACAATCACGCCAATACCTTGGATCGCTTGTACATACACCAGATCAATCGATAATTGTTGGTTAATAAGGGTGCCCAGAAAGGTTTATAAATAACCCATCTCCTCCTCCTTCGCAAATTTGGTCAATTCTACCCTTCTCCTTCCTCGTATTCGGTCCTAGGAGCTTCCTTGTGACAGGAGGGATCTAATATTTTATGACCCTAACCCCGAGACCAAGTCCAGAAAGGAATTGGTCGACAAGGAATAAAGTAGGGGAAGATAAGGGCCAAAAATACAATAAATACCTCATTTATTCATTCTGGATTTATGCATTTTTGACACCTATTTTGTATCTAAGTATTTATTCATCAAATAAAGAAACTTTGTACATAAAAGTTGTAGATAATAAGTAAATAAAAATACAAAATTGAGTTTGTACAAAAATAATATACAGTGTATATTTTATACCCTGAATAAAAAGCCAAAAACCAAATTTTCCAGACCCATATCTTGCAAATAAAAACTGAAAACATAGCAAAATCACCTCTAATTGTATATAACTTTCATGACCTATTTAATGGTAGTGCTTTTATATTTTTTGAGTTGTTGTGCAAAAGATAGGTTTTGGGTCCCTATTGTACATAATACCGATTAAAATGTTCAATTTATTCATCATTTATTATTTTTACAAATTAAGATTTTTATAATTTTGTAAAAGTTATCTATAATATATGTGTACATCGAAATCAAAATAAAACTAACAAGAAAATGAAAAATAAAATAAAGTTATATAAAAACATAGATGAAACACCTATATGTATATAAATAAAAGGGAACTATATTCTTTAATTATTTTATTCTTTCATATTTTTAGGATATTATCAATATCATATATATTCTCTTAAAAATACAAAACAAAAATAAAAACTCATTAAAATGCATTAAAATAAAAAGAAGTATACAAAACATAGGCAAAATACATATACCTATACCTATACAATTCATATATCTATTTATTTCGATGTGCAAATAAACTCATAAAATCAAATAAAAATATATTTATACTCACAAAAATAAGTTATAAATATATAAAATAAGAAAATAAAATAATAAAATAATATACACAAAGTAAAAATAGAAATGCACAAAACATAGATGAACATACCTATAAATACACTCATAAAAACTAACTACTAAAAAATCAAGCCAATAAATAAATAAAAATCATATTAAAATACTACATAAACTAATAAACATTTTTTATTTTATAATTGAAAAATAATGAAATCATTTACTAATTTAAATTAATTATTTTTGAATAAAACCTTTTGTTTTATCCTTTAGCGGCCTACGTGGACCAATCCGCGTGCGGCCTTCGTTGACCTCTGGTCAACTGTCCCATCTGCTGCTCTGAGTCGTCAAACCTGTTGAATCCCCGATTTTTTTGCATTTTTCGTGGGCGTCTCTCCATCGATTGCACTCGCTTCTTCCACAAGAGTTGTCCGTTGTTCATTGTACAATCACGCCAACACCTTGGATCACTTGTACATACACCAGATCAATCGATAATCGCTGGTTAATAACGGTGCCCAGAAAGGTTTATAAATAACCCAGCTCCTTCTCCTTCATGAATTTGGTCAATTCTACCCTTCTCCCTTCCTCGTATTCGGTCCTACGAGCTTCCTTGTGACAAGAGGGATCTTTTGGCGCCTTGAATCAGTCGGAGGAGGTGGGAGCTGCACCCACGGCGGCGCTCCGACGATCGCCACGCTCCTTGGTCCCCACCAGGTATTAGAGCCCTTTTCTTGCTTTATTAGGTCGATTTCGATTCCAGTATTTATTTCCCGCATTTAGTTTAGTTTTTAGCACAGTAATTAGCCGTGAACCGGTTGAGTCGTAGTTCACCGGAGCTCCATTCCGGCAACGACTCCCGAGCCTTCCAATGATTTTCCCACCCCCGTATCATCACCATTCTATTCCCTATCACGTTCTTCATCTTTCGCACGCCCCAGATCAACCCTAGCCCACTTGGCTTCACGAATCGAGGTTCATCTCCGCCGCTCGCCGGAACCTCGCCGCCCCTCATCATTTTTGCACAAAAGCTTCAAACCCCAGGTCGAGGGCGAAGCCCTCGAGCCGCTTTATCTTCCTGTGCAGGTCTTGAATTCAAAGGAGCCCTCTTGGGCTTGATTGATCCCAGGGAGAGGCTCCTGGAGGTTCCCCCTTCCTCGAGCTCGCCTGATCGATTAGGACCTCCAGGAGCCAAGCGGATGCCATCAGTAGATGCAGGGATCTTCCAGGAACGTGCAGAGACCTTCGGAGGCGACGGAGGAGGCCGGAGGCACCATCCATTCACGATCTAAGCTCGTCGTGCGCGAGCTTCGTCCCTTTTCTTCCACCTCGCTCCATCACCGTCCGATCAAGATGGAGATCCCAAGAGTAGCTGCAGCCGTCGGATGCCAAGCACCAGAGCCATCAGATCTCACCAGGAGATCTAATCTCGTGCGTCCGACCGCGAACCGGTACCAAGCGTTGGATGGTCGCCACGTGGATAAGTGACTGTATCACCACCGTCTGCCAGCGCCTAATAAGGGGTAATTTACACCTTTAGCCCCTGTTTTTTGTATTTATTGTTTTGCCCTATAAATAATGTTTAACATTTAAAATAAAGTGGATATTTTGTAGAAAGGACCCCTAGGTTTCTTGTATTTACATTTATGCCCGATCTACGTCACCTCACCTGCAATCCCACGTGGGTTTGGAAAAATTTCATCGGAACCCCTATATGTATTTGTATTTCGTAAAAGTCCATTAAATAAAATACATGGTGTCACATTTTTGTGAATTTTGCACGCGGGCCCCTATGCTTTCTGGAATTGTGTTTTGGTCCTTGTGTGTGAGTCACGTGTAGTCCCACATGATAGGTTAAATTGCAAGGGCCCCCTGTGGGTTTTGAAATTTGTATTTGGTCCTGAAGCTTCATGTTAACGTTCAAAAGTTGTGGTAAATTTGCACAGAACCCCCTAGGATTTATTTTATTTACAAAAATACCCATGCTAGGGTTGAAATTTCTTTTTGTTTCCTCTATTTATTGCATGCATCTTTAAGATTCCAAAATCACCAAAAAATGCCATAGGCTCCTGTTGCATTCTAGATTCACGGCATATTTTTATTTTGCATATTTATTGCATTTACTATTTATAAAAATTCAAAAACAAGCATTTTCTCTACTGTTTACATTAGAAAATCCATAAAAACTATAAAAACTTCTCAAAAAATTCCTAAAAAAATATATTGTGTTGTCTTTTAGTATATTTTATATCCAGACCAAAAATCACTAAAAAATACAAAAGGAAACTCCTAAAAATTATAAAACCCCAAAATCCTTCATAAAAAGATTAAAAATCCCTTTAAAATCCCCAAAATATGATCTTTGTTTACCAATTTCTATATTTTATTACCTTTAATTTAAAATTAATTTGAGGAATTTTTTATTCTGTTTGAAATTTTTATCCTCATTTTAATTTCGGGTTTGTATTTTAGTCACTATTTCCAGTATTTTTGGCCTTTAAAAAAATACCAAAAAATCAGGAAAAAACTAGAAAAATCACGAAAACATTAGAAAATTATAAAAATACCAAAAATATTTTATTTCCTGAATTTTGCTTATTTTGACATATTTTTATAAATATATTATCTCTCTTATCTCTTATTGTATATCTACTTTCCTCTATCATTTAAAAAAATATAAAAAAATGAAAATATAAAAAAGAAATATAAAATCAAAAAAATTAAAAATAAAATAAAAATTATAAAACTAAAAATCAAATAAAAAAATATAAAATTAAAAACCCACAAAAAGACTTGTGTGCATACATGACTAGCTTGTATATGAATAATTGTAGGCTACCAGTGTTTTGCTCTCTGTGGTTCGACCTCTACATACTTACGTACTATACATCATTATGATAGAGTTAATAAATTTTAACTCCAGATTTTTGAGATTTAATTGATTTATTCTTTATTGTGGGTAATTGCTGCTTGAGTGGGATTTATTGAGCGGTCACTGCATCGACTATTGATCCGCCTTGTGGATTAATACGACCCTTGATTTCCTCCCTCTCATCAGATGGCGCCGTTGCCGGGGAGCAATGAGTGTAGCTTACTTTAGTTTATCATGTTGTAAATACTTGCATGATCTTTTGCTAATATTCATGAATTGCTTGTAAATATTTATTGCCTTTGTTTATATTCTGTGATTATTTGTGCTAATACCATTTTTCTTGCAACTTTGATGCGAGGGTCCGCCATGCGAGGACGGTCTTCTAGGAGGCTGGTGCAACCATGCATGAAGAAGGGTCACGCTTGTTTGACCAGCTGGAGCAAGCACCAAGGAAGCAAGAAGAAGGCTTAGCTAGTTTTTTAAATGTAATTTTATGAGAGAGAGAGAATTTTGGCATGTAATAATATGTACTCTTCACAATGAGGTCCAGTGCCCGGGCGTCTGTTCACCTGGGGGCCTCGTCGCGGCTTTTTCATGTTTTCCCGCTTTCTTTTCTTTGTTTCCCGTGGTTTTGAGATTTCCGCCTTTTTTTGTTTTGTTTTGTGTGTATGGAGCCCCTAGACTTAGGTTGCTTGACTCGGTAGCTAGGTCCACACATTAATAAGAATGCTCGTTCCTATAGTCTCTTACGTATGGATTTAGTCAAACTTAATTGGTTCTTCACGATTAATAGCAGCTAATGTTTAGGGCGATTTTGTCGCTTGCACACCGTCATGTAGTTAGGTTTAAAAATTCTGTTTTGCATGCCGCATGGAGAGAGCTGGGATGCACTGTAAATCTTCTAACTTAGCATGCATCATTTGGTCAATGGTGAGATTTCCAACATTAAACCAACTTGCACGGCTTTTCCGCTATCTCCCTCTGATTTTGAGCACCTAGGATATAAATGAAAATCTATAAAAATGTTAGGCGCTGGTATGAAAACAAACTCAAAAAAGTGAAAACCCAAAAAAGTAAAACAAGGGGACTGCTAAATAAACTTTGACCTTAATTAAAATTTATAAAAGATTACATTGTACCAGGTTCATAAAGCCTCATTATTTTCAGGTACCTTCGGAGGGGGACCAAAACCCCATGAGAGAGGCACGTCCCATAAGGAATAGAGCCAAAATCCCAGTTTCCAAGTACCTTGTGTATCGCCTGGATTTCCGAAGTATTGGCACTTCTATTGTACGTGACCGAGTAGGGCCTTGTCAGCGAGGGGTTCCCACCTTGTGTGGAACATCGACATGGTCTGAAGTACTGAGCATAGTCCACGCCTTCACGGGGGTGTCTGTCTCATCGGTTTGCGTCCAAGTAGGTTCTTGCACGCTCACGGGTGATTCCGTTCCGAGCGAGAACCGAAGTATTGGTTTCTCCTATCGGCTTCCTCTCTCTATTTCTTTGGCTGAGTTGGGATCCATGAAGGGTTACAAGGACGTCAAAAAAATACAAACTACAGGTTACAAAGGAGGAGGACAAGTACGAGATTCTTTTCTGGCAGTACTCTCTCTCCTATAAGGTTAGCGTGCTAAGGACTTGTTAAAAGATATTCATGAAATAACAACTCTAAAACTGAAAAGATAATAAGTAGCCGAACCTTCACGGCTCCACATGGCGTGAGTTGGTGAACTCGATTTCGTATTGCGTTTGTATGGATCTAGATTAAGGTTCAAAGATCAAGTCCTATGCCTTTGCGTAAATTTTGTTGTATCATTCTCCTTTGACCCCTGCTCAGTCAAGCCTTTCTACTGTTTTGCACTCCTTTCTATTCCTCTTTGACCATCGTATCCTTCTTCCAACATACAATCCTCCTTTTGCTTCACGAAGTCGATCCATGGATGGTTTCCGTCGGGATCCCACCGACACCCACATCGATTCCATAGACTCAACTTCGCCAATAAGTTCGAGGTGATTCTCGAGAACCCGACCAGGACTTTGCGAATCGATCTCCATACTCCTCGTTTTCTACCTTTCTTTTGACCATCCAATAAATCGGGATCACTTTTGTCCCACTTTCGCTGTTGTGAATGGAGGTCGATCACAGTCCACATCCTTTTTCGTTCATAACATTCTGGGATTGACCTTGATTCCAGATCCATCATGACAGCTGAATAAGATTGCAAGTGATCTGATTAGGATTCTCTCATTCTGCAAATAGAAGACAGACCAAGCCCTGGATCCTAATCTGGAATTCATTTCGTCAGACTCAGACCCTGACATGGCTCCTCAAGGAAAGGGCAAAGGTCAGCAGCCACCCCAGCCAGAGAAAGGACAGATGCCTGGTCAGAATTAGGTTAATGCACAACTATTGGCATCCATCCAAGCTATCCAACAGCAGCTGACAGAGCAGGCCCTAGCACAGACTGCTTTCCAGGAGATGTTGAATGATGTAATGAACAGATCCGAGGGAGGTGGAGGACGACGAGGGGGTGATAACCCTCCGGATGACGATGAAGAAGACCCGGACATGGTAAGATCGAAACCTACACTGAAAGAGACATACAACCCTGGAGACAGCCAGATGACCGAGTGGATCCTCATTCCACCGGTGCATGCTCACTTCGAGCTAAAACCCCAATTCCTCGCTCTTCTTCCATCTTTCCATGGTAACACCAGTGAAGAGTCGTATATCCACCTGCAACAGTTCTCCTGCATTTGTCGAACTACCCACTATCTGAATGTCCCTCTGAACGTTGTCAAAATGATGGCATTCCTCTTTAACCTACAAGACAAGGACCTCTACTGGATCAACCATTTGGGGAAGGTTGTAACCACCTAGGAGGAACTGAAGTCAGCCTTCTTGCACAAATTTTACCCTCTCGGTCACCTCAACCAGATGCGAGCACGTATCAGCAATTTCTCTCAAGGAGTGCACGAATCCATACATGAAGCATGGGAGAGATTCACCGATCTGTAGGAGAAATGCCCCCATCATGAGATCCCGAAGATCAGCTTGGTCCAACATTTTTTAGAGGCCTAAACGTTGAGAGCCAAAGGCTCGTCGACACAGCATGGGGGGGCTCACATTTCAATAAGGATGAAGATGTAGTCTGGCAAATCTTTGAAGAAATGGCCGAAGGAGAGGCTGCCGTCTCTTCATCAAAAGCATATCAAAAGCAGCCCCAGATCCTCTAGAAACAAGTGCACATGGCAGCATCCCGCGAGGCGGAGAGAGATGAGAGCCCAACCTCAGCATCATTGGGGGCCATCTCTCGAAGGTTGATATCATCGAGAAACGATCATAGGACTTAGAAAAACTTGCTGTGTTCGAAAAGAGGTCTCAAAACATTAACAAACTAGATCAGATCACCAAACAGTTAGAACTGCTGGTGGGCACCATCAACTTTGTCCAGTCGGCAACACCATCAGAAGCTCCAGTTGAGAAGAAGGACGATCTACCACCGCCGCATCAGCCTCAGCCGAGCCAGCAACCACCGGCAGTCCAGCACGTATACTACGTGTAGACACCCAACCAGGGCCAGCAGCAACAGATGGTTGTGTACCAACCGGATTTTGTAACAGGATCCGATCCAGTCTTCCCACCACCACCCCCGATCCAAGAAGTCAACGGGGTTTGGAGCAATGAATCACAGCCAACCCATCCCATGGGACAACCTCAGGGTCAGCTACCAGCCAACAAGCAATACCACCAACCTCAGGGTGGTCGATTTGGGCAGTCCTCACAGCCGCCGCCACAGTATCATCAAACTCCCTCATATGCAAATCAATGGAGGCAAAATAAACATTATAAGCAGCTGCAGTACCACAATCCACAGCCTTTCCATCAGTATGCAGCCGCTCCACCTCAGCAGTACCAACAATATCCCCCTTCCTCTTACCAGCAGTTTCAGCTTCCTGCACCACCTCGACACCACCAACAACAGTCTCAGCACCAACACATGCAGCAACAGCGTGGTCTGCACACTGAATCTACTTAGGCAAATCCTGTGAACCCGACCATGGATTGCTTGGCTCAACTCGTCAAAGGGCTAGCAGATATGACCAAGAGGCTCGACGATCTGACTGCCACCAAGAGCACTATCCCAGCTCAGGTCGAGGCCAACCTTAATAGCTTTAAAAAGAAAGAGCATGTAGAATGTGATGTCTTGTCTACGTCTGTAGAGTCAGAAGATAATAATATTGTTTGTTCTAATGCTGTCACTCCCAGGAGTGGTAGGACCTTGCCTCCGCCTGCTATCAAGAATGGGGAGAATAAAGAACCAGTTGAATCATCATCTTATGCATCAGCCGTGCCAGCTACAGGGACGGGTGGGGAGGAAGAAGAAGGAGAAGCCATTCCAGCAGTCATGCAACACCAGCACCCTCAGCGAAAACTACAAAAAAATCAGCAAAACCAAAAAGAACAAAAAAGAATTTTGCTGTTGAAGCAAAGCCGCGCCAGCCTCAGAGGAGCAGCCAGCTGCAGCTGATCCCTCGCCAGTCGACGAAGCAGATGCCCTACTTTTTGCTCTCCCATCAGCACCCTTATCTTAAGACCCAGCTTGTACTCCTTTTTGTAGTCCGGATGTACAACAATTTGTGGACAATAGTTCTGATGTAAATAAGAACTCTACTCTGCCTATCAGTGATGTCAATATTCCTTTTCCTAATGCAATAGAAAAATCCAAAAAATTGCAAAAAGAAAAAGTGCATTGTCTGATCCTGAAGTTGTGGAAATAATAGACAACTTAACCGTTGAGATTCCCTTACTGAAGGCCATGGAATATATGCCAACTGTGAAGAAAGGTTTGAAAGAAGCATGTACCAACAAGCGTCGACCAGCACGTAAGAACAAACACAATCAGTTCGAGAGGCACGTGCTGTCCTTGGCCAATGTTGCGGCTATCAGCAATCTCCCTCAGAAGAAACAAGACAAAGGAGCGCCTCTTATTAGTTGTGAGATATTTGATCAAGTCTTCGAGCGTACTCTACTTGACAACGGCTCTTCTATCAACCTTTTTCCCTCGTCCCTAATGCAAGAATTTGGGCTAGGTCCGCTCAAGCCAACACAGATGATGCTTCAGTTCCCTAACCGATCCACCAAGCAACCTAGAGGTCTGGTGGAAGACATTGTGGTGAAGGTGTGGGAGATGCAATTCCCTGTTGATTTCATGGTCCTCGATATGAACTCACCCGCACCCTTACTCCAGACCCCTATCATCCTTGGCCACTATTCTTGCGTACCTCAGGTGCCGTGGTTGACTACGGGTACGACAAGATCACTTTCCGCTCAGAGAGCAAGCAGATCACTATAGACATGATCAGAGAGCCGAACGCCACAACTAATGAGAGCCATGCAGCATCAGAAGCAGACTGTGACTTTATTGCAGAGACCAGGGACTCATCACTTTCATTGAATGATTCATGGACCCGAGAAATCCTCACTTTTGAGGAGGACTTGGAAAGCACAGTTGACCTATGCTCCGATGATTATTGGGAGACAAACTCTCAGATGTTGGCACAACTATGTGATTTAGAGAATTCACTCTAGCCCGAACATAATGAGCCTAGTACATAACCGTTCGACACATCATCGGGATCTCAACAGAATACTGAGGACGGTAGCTCCATCGATGAAGTACATCCCACCACCAGTATAGTGTCTGAAGTGACCAACAAGTTGGACAGATCAGGACCAGAACTCAAGCCAGTTCCTGTAGGACTGAAGTATGCCTTCCTTGCAGGTGAAGAACGCTTGTATCTGGTCATCATCAGCATCAGGATGAACCTGGATCATGAATCTTGACTTCTCGAGGTTCTAGAAAAGAACCGCAAGGCACTTGGTTGGTGCGTATCAGATCTCTGTGGGATAAATCCAGCTTTGTGTTCACACCACATTTATCTAGAAGAAGATGCCAAACCATCCTGCGAATTCCAAAAAAGGCTAAATCCAAACCTCTGGGACGTCGTCATGAAAGAGATCATGAAATGGTGTGATGCAGGCTTCATCTATCCGATCTCCGATTCAAAATGGGTAAGCCTACTGCATGTAGTTCCAAAGAAATCAGGGCTTACCGTGGTTACCAATGACAAAGGAGAGGAAATATCCACTCAGGTACCAACATCCTGGCAGGTGTGTGTTGACTACCGCCGTCTTAATGCAGCAACTAAGAAGGACCACTTCCCCTTGCCATTCATTGATCAAGTTTTGGAAAGACTAGCAGGCAAGGAGTTCTTCTGCTTTTTGGATGGGTATTCCGGGTACAACCAGGTGGAAATCACTCCCGAAGATCAAGAGAAGACTACCTTCACTTGCCCATTCGATACCTACACCTTCAGAAGAATGCCCTTTGGATTATGCAACACACCTGCGGCATTCCAGAGATGCATGCTAGCAGTTTTCGCCGAGATGGTATGCAGTTTTCTCGAGGTGTTCATGGACGACTTCTCAGTCTATGGTGACAGTTTTGATTCTTGTCTTGGACACCTAGATAGAGTGCTTCAGAAATGTCGTGAAGTCAATTTAGTGCTTTCATGGGAAAAGAGCCACTTCATGGTCACCGAAGGAATTGTGCTGGATCATATCGTTTCAAGACGTGGCATGGAAGTCGACCCAGTAAAGGTGGATGTTATTGCCAATCTAGAGCCACCTCAGTCATTCAAAATTGTAAGGTCATTCATGGGGCATGTGGGATTTTACAGACGATTCGTCAAGGATTTTAGCCGCATCACCCGACCTTTAACAGAGCTTTTATGCAAGGAAACTGAGTTCAATGTCGATCATCAGGTTCTCCTTGCTTTCAATCAACTGAAGGAGCTTATCACTCAAGCTCCAGTCCTACAACCGTCGGATTGGTCTCTCCCTTTTGAGATCATGACAGATGCGTCAGACTTTGCAGTCGGGGCTGTTCTGGGACAGAGAAAAGAAAAAGTGCACTATGCCATTCACTACGCCAGCAAAACATTAGATGAGGCGCAAAGAAATTACACTGTGACAGAAAAAGAGTTGCTGGCTGTGGTTTTCGCCCTGGAAAAGTTCGGATTCTATTTGCTTAGATCAAAAGTTACCATTTTTACAGACCACTCTTCTATCCGGTACCTACAACAGAAGTAGGATGCCAAGCCAAGACTGATTAGATGGATCCTTCTTCTCCAGGAATTTGATTTGAAATCAAGGACTAGCTTGGAGTTTAGAATGTGGTAGCAGACCATCTCTCCAGAATTGAGCAGCAAGAGCCTCCCCTGAACAATGCACCTATCACAGAAACCTTTCCAGATGAGTCAAATTTAGCAGTGGATTCCCTCCCTTGATATGCTGATATAATCAATTACCTCGCCTCGGGGGTAATACCATCGGATTGGACGAAAAATCAGAAGAATAATTTCATGTCGACCATCCGTTTTTATCAATGGGAAGATCCTTTCTTATTCAGGGAAGGAGCAGATTGCATTTGGCGCAGGTGCATACCCCAGGAGGAGCATTATAGTGTCCTCGAGCACTATCACTCGCTCGAATCTGGTGTACATCACTCTGGAGGTCGTACGACAGCTAAAGTACTTCAGTGTGGCTTCTGGTGGCCCACACTATTCAAGGATGCAGCAGTATTTGTCAAATGATGCATTGACTGTCAGAGATTGAAGGGTACACTCACTACAAAAGATTCGATGCCTCTGAAGATCATTCAGATAGCAGATGTTTTTGATGCATGGGGCATTGATTTCATGGGAACTTTCCCTAACAGTCAGGGTTTTGAGCACATCCTTCTTGCCGTAGATTACGTAAGTCGTTGGGTTGAAGCTATTCCCGCTCGAGCCGCTGACAGCCGGACAATGTGCCGATTCTTGAGAGATAACATCATTGCGCAGTTCGGGATTCCGAAAATTCTCATATCAGATGGGGGTAGCCATTTCGTTAACAAAGAGGTCAAGAAGTTAACGAAGGAGTACGCCATCGACCATCGAGTCACATCCCCTTATCATCCTCAGACCAATGGCATGGCCGAATTGTCGAACAGAGAAATCAAGATGATCCTTCAGAAACTTGTAAGGCCGGACAGAAAGAACTTGTCTCAACTCTTGGACTCAGTCCTCTGGACTTACAAAACCGCCTACAAGTCTCCCTTGGGCATGTCGCCCTATCGTCTTGTATCTGGGAAGCCGTACCATCTGCCCGTCGAATTAATTCACAAGTCTTTATGGGCAATTAACATGTGCAATTTAGACTCTCGAAAAAGTGGTCAGAAAAGAAAAGATGATCTGAACATACTCTTGAAGTTCCGAGACTATGCATATGATAACACATTGATGTACAAGGAAAAGGTGAAATGCTGGCATGACCGGCACATCAAACGAAAGACCTTTGAAGTTGGACAGAAGGTGTAGTTATTTGAAGCAAAGTTACGGATCTTCCCAGGCAAATTAAAGAGTAAGTGGACAAGGCCATTCCGAGTTCGTGAAGTGCGTGACAATGGAAGTATTGCCATATCAGAATTGTCTCCTGACGCACAACCATTCGTCGTCAATGGTCAACTCCTGAAGCCTTACCTCGAGCCTGATACGTTCTTGGACGTTGTCGACTCCATCCAGCTTCTACACTTTGATGAGATATCTGCCACATTGTCAGCATCAGAAGATTCAGATGCCGCACCTTAAAAACTATTCATCTCATTTCTTCTTTTCTTCTTTTCATAGGTGCTACCCTTGTAGCCATTGCCTATACTTAGGATCCACCTTACCCTAAGTATATGGGGGTGTGCACCACTGACGAGTCCGTAAAAGCCGCGTTGAGAAATCGTTTTTATCGTTCGAGTGTGAAAATAATTAAAGTCGTTCGTTGTAGGCGGCGATCGGAAACAGTCGAGAAAATAACCACAATTTTTAATCAAATTTAATCAAGTGGTTTTTATGTTTATTTTACTTGGGTAAGTCCCAAGGTCGATCACAAGGAGGCAAAGGAACAACCTAGAGTTGTGTCTGTCCAATTTTGAGTTCGGTTTTCAAGGCGGTCTTTTTTTTGGAATTTTTAATGCAATAGAGGGTGCAATATGCAAATCCGGCCTACTTTATGGACTAAAATGTGAATTACGTTCAAATGATGTCCGAAAAATAGGAAACTTGGTCAAGATGTAAAATATGATGAAATAAGTGCACTGTAATTTTTTTGGAATTTTTGGATGCAATATGAATTTTTTATGGATTTTTAAATGCAAACAGAATGATTTTCAATATTTAATTATAATAAACACTAAACCTACTTATTTTCAAGAAATAAAATTATCTAATATCTATCACTAGGTGATGGATCTCAGAAAAATCCTAAACCTCAAAAATGTGGGGTCTAATACCTATTAAAAATTAAACAATGAAATATGCAAAATGATTTTTACAGAGCAAAATATGTATGCAAATGCAAAGATTTTTTGGGCATAATGATAATTAAAGTAATCTCTACGATATTTGATTTTTGGGGAATTTTTAGAGTTACGGTTAATTAAATAAAATTTGAAGAGCACAGACTGGGCAAAATATGGTAATTTCCACAGAATAATTAATTATTAATCAACCGGTCATCACAAAAATGTCCATAACATGTCAAAATGTAGAGAATTAAAAGATGAACAAAATTCTATATTTAAATAAATAAAATGATGCAATGTAGAGGTCTATAATGGATGACAAAGACAGGGGTGCAGATGCAAACAGAATAAATAAATAAAAATAATGCAGGGGGGGACCTACTGTTAATTACCTATAAAATGAGGAGCGAATATGCAATTGTTCCAAGGGGGCACGTGCTGCGCACGTGCCCTTGGACTGGAGGGCTGGCGCGTAATATCGAGGAAGACCGGGGGGTCTTCTGCAAATTACCCCAAGGGTCACGTGTGCCGCACGTGACCTGGGGTGGCGTGAGGCTGACGTCAGCGATCCCTCCCGTCACGTGCCTCGCACGCGGGGAGGGCCTCGGGCCTGACGCCCGACCGATGGCGGTGTGGAGGCGGAGGGCAGCCTTGGCACGCCGGTCGAGGATCTGGGGCCTCGCTGGTGCAGGCCGCCAAGGCGGAGAGGGGTGGGCGGTGCCGCTCCTGGCGGGGCCTGGCAGTGTCGTCGGAGCAGAGGCGATGGCGGAGAAGTCGGTGGCGGAGTAGTCGTCGATGATGATCGTAAGCGGAGTAGACGATTGGCGGAGGAGCTCGAAGCGGTTGTCGGTCAGGCGGTGAAGCTTTGGCGGCAGAGTGGCTGGCGTAGCGTCGTTGGCTGTCGATGAAGCGGTGTTGTCGTGGAGCGCAGGTGGTCGGTGACGAAGCTCGCAGGTGGGTCAGCCAAGACGGAGAGAGGCGGAGTGTCCGACGGTGTCGGCGTTGTGCGTTGCTGACGAAGCTCGGAGAAGACCGGCGTTGAGGACGAAGACGAGCCAGAACCGGTGGTTGTCGACGGCGGTCCCTCCCGCACGTGCAGGTCACGTGAGTGAGGTCTCGGGCCTCTGTGCCCGGTGGCGGAGGCGCTGAAGTGGTTGGCAATGTCGGTGAGGCGCCGGTGGTGCCGTTGGAGACGGAAAGTCGATGTTGCCGAGGATGGCGATGCAGTTGGAGCAGTTGCGAGCGATGAAGAGGTCGGAGCAAGTCGGTTGCGTGAGGTGGGAGATGGAACGTGGTTGGCGAAGTCTGGGATGGAGGAGCAAAGCTCCGAGCGGAGCGAAGGGTTCGGGGGCGGAGAGATAAATAGAGAGAGAGAGAGAGTAAGAGAGAGATTACCTAGTCGGAGAAGAAGGGGGCTCGACGGCGACGAATGGCCGGAGCGAGGCAGGTCGACTTGGCGGCGCTGTAACGAGCAGGTGAAGCTCGGACCTCGCCGGAGAAGGGGAAGAAGCGGCCTGTCACACCGGCTCCTGGACTCTCGTGCAAGCGGCGGATAGGGAACGAGGGGTCGCCGGGTTCTTTAAATAGGATGGGGGCGGAGGTTGCGGAGGTAGGTTGGCCGGTGCGGGAGGCGAGGATATCGGCAGGCGGTTGGTGACGCGGTCAAAGGGATTGGCGGCCGGTTGCGAAGGAGGCGGCAACCATTTGGAGGAGGGCGGAGAAGTCGGGGGAGACGCGGTTTGGGGAAGATGATCAAGGGCCGTCCGATCGGCCGAGATCGGACGACCCAGATGTCGACACATGGCACGAAGAGGACAAGGGAGCGGGCGCACGTGCAGTGCGCGTGCAGGGGGTGGCACGTGCGCTGCACGTGCATGGTTTTTATTTATTTATTTATTTTTTTATATCGATATAAAAAGGCCAAAAATCAATGACACGTGGCGGCCTCTGGGGCAGCCACGTGTCACCTCCTGAAAAATCTGAAAATAAAGCCTCTTGTAAAATCAATAAAAAATAGCAAATGACCTCGGATCAAAAAAGTTCCATCACGAAAAATGCTCGTCTCGACAAGATCTACAACTTTTATGAAGACATCAAAGCCAAATTCGGTCAAATGTAAAAAGTGATTTTTTGGGGTATCCCATGTATATAGAATACCTTGATTTTTGGGTTTTCTAATTTTTTGTCATTTTTAAAACAAGATAAAAATCCGAAAAAATATGGAAACTCAAAGATAAATAAAAGATACCTTAATCAAAAAATTTTTGGATTTTTATTAATGAAGAAAATAAGTACATAAAATAAAGGTCAGAAAACCGCGAAAAAATACAATGTACAAAAGAGGCCCAAAACCCAACTTTCACATACGAGCTCCGATTCACTTGAACTTGGTCTTGTTTTGAAGATAATTGAATGTACATTAGTTCAAAAATGAGTAGGATCAAATCGGACGCTGGATGGGGAAGATATGGGGCTTTTAGTCCAAAAATCCTAAAATTAGGGTTTGGGTTTTTGGTCCACTTATCAGGGTTAGTAATTTTTTTATATTTTTCATTTATTCTTGTTAGTGATGTGTACACAGTGGAAGTGGGTTTGTGGTATTCGGAGTTAGCATGAAGGAGTTAAAAATAGGGGAAGTTAGGCTATTTACAGGTCATTTTTGGCTTGGATTTTTGGCTTCTTATTTTATGCATAAATTAATACTAAAATGCGACTCTTATGAAATCATGCATAAATGCTAATTTTGCGAAATAAATGCAGAATTATAGTTGATTTTGAGGGACTTGAGCTTAATTAATGAGACTTAGAGTGGTGAATCCGAGATTCATCATCCCCCTATACTTAAACCATGCTCGTCCCTGAGCATCAAAAAGACATGCCATGAAGTGAAATGAGACTGGGTTCCTCACCAAGACCATGAGCTGAAGGTGAAAGTGAAACTAAACTCGACCTTTAGATTAATAATGTGTCGGAACTTCTGTGAGACTTAGAATTTTGAAATCAACAGCCCTCAAGTTCTACACATCATTGTCACAGTTTTGGCTCAGAAGTCATCTTAGATCAATCCTCTTCCCAAAGTATACCCTATGAACATTGAATAACCGACTCATGTGTGTGAAGGGTTTTAGCTCTTCCCATCCAGAATGCCAGACTACCATGCTCCTCTCCTCTCCAGTAACTCGTCCTTGGGGAGTCAGGTATTTCCTTCTAAGGTCTGTCGTGCTGTGTTCACAATCGAATGAGGGAGAAGATAGAAGAAAGAGAAAAGAACTGGAGGGTGGCCAGTGTAGTCACCTCTCCTTGTGAAGATGGCCAGTGTAGCCGAGTCTCCACCAAGATCTGCAGGTTTTTTGAAGCTTGGACTTTTTTGGTCAGATTTTTATTTGGTAGAATGCTTCTTTGTATTTGGAATTTTTGGTGGTTCTGCTTGGATCTTGTTGTGCCCCTACGGATATAGAATCTTTTTGTTCCGTACATTTTTTGGGGTCTTAGAAAAAATTGTGCCCAGCCGTCCATCCCTTTTCCGAAGCTTTATTTCAACCCGTACTCCGATCTTTAGATTTCCACGCTACCAGAAAAGAGACTCACACAGTCTTCCAACATCCCGTCTGGGTTGAGCTAAGTGCATAGTGCGAGAGTACAAATTAATTCTCTATTCCAGAGTTGTACCCAAAATGAAGAGACCAGGTTAGACACTAAGAGTCAAACGCTGTACATTGTCATGTGGAACTTAAGGAATTAAGTCAAAAAGACCTGAAGCTCTTAAAATCCTATTTCTCGGTGAAGTTCCCCTGAAAATTAGGTGGATTAAGGTCAAGTCCAGACCACTCTCGGTTTCGTCTCATAACTCGGTTCAGAACCCAGTGACTTTTCACAGATGCATGTGATGTTGGATGAAGTGCAGGTGTGTGCAATGCAGACACATTTTTTTGATTTTTTTGACATTTTATGCAAGGGATTTCTTTTATGCAAAAATGAAATAAGAAGCCTTCTTTTTTTTTCAAAAATTTGGGCAAAGTTAGTGTTAGTAGCAAAACCTTTTTTTTGTGCTTGTTTGTTGTTTTGTTTTGTTTGTTTTTTTTAGTTAGTACCCACCCCGTAAATACATATAGACTTACACGAAAGTACGAGATATGGGTAAAATATATACAAAGTATATATACAGACCCCCCTATACTTAGCGAGTGCTGTGTCCTCAGAGAACAAGAAGCGTAAAGAAGACATAGCTCGGGCTAAGAATAAGGGAGTGAAAAAACAAAAAGAAAAATGAAGCGGTCTGGATATGTGAATGAAGAGAGTATATACAGGTGGATGTTGGTTCCCCCTATACTTAGGCTCTGGACAGCCTAAGTTTGGAAGAAGGATGGAAATGGAACGATTAGGAGTCAGGAGAAGAATGATATATACAGATGGCATCGGTCCCCCCCCCTATACTTAGGCCTTGGCCTAAGTAAAGGAAGAAGCTGTACAAGGAGGCCGATGTGGTCGGGAGGGAGGGTGGGAATGATCAGATAGATTTTCAATGTCCTCACTCTGCGTGAAATAGATGACCTCGACTTGAACTGTCTGTTCTTTGGGTGATTCAATATATGGCTTCAGCATTTGTCCATTTACTGAGAACGGTTGTGCATTATCTTTGAGTTCGGCAATATCTACGCTTCCATTGGTATGCACATCGATGACAATGTAGGGACCCGTCCATTTTGATTTTAGTTTCCCATGAAAAATCTTCAACTGAGCATTAAACAACCACACTTTCTGTCCAGGGACAAAGGTCTTCTCTCGAATGTGTCTATCATGCCATCTCTTGACCTTGTCCTTATAAATCACACTATTGTCATATGCCCGATTTCAGATTTCAATTAGCTCATTCAGATTTAAGTCTCGACATAGTTTACCAAGGTGACAACTCCAATTCAACTTTTTGATCGCCCATTCAGATTTGTGAATCAATTCTGCAGGAAGATGACTTGGCTTGCCATAGATCATCCTAAAAGGTGAAGTACCGAGTGGAGTCTTATAGGCTGTCCTATAGGCCCATAGAACTTGGTCCAACAGTTTCGACCAATTCTTCCTATCAGGACGAACCAACTTCTGGAGAATGCTCTTCACCTCTCTATTAGAAATCTCTGCCATGCCATTAGATTGTGGATGATATGGGTTGGCTATTATATGATCAAATTTGTACTCCTTAGCCAAAGATCTCATCTCCCTGTTCACGAAGTGGCTACCTCCATCAGAAATCAATACTTTTGGTATCCCGAACCTCGCAATGATGTTATCTTTGATAAACTTACAGACGACTTTGCTATCTGCGGTTCGGGTTGGAATAGCCTCTACCCATCTTGATAAATAATCCACCGCTAACAAGATGTACTCAAATCCATTGCTGTTGGGAAAGGGACCCATAAAATCAATCCCCCATGCATCGAAAACATCACAGAAAATCATTAGTTGCATGGGCATTTCATCTCTATATCCCATAGTTCCTCCCATTCTTTGACAAATCGGGCATGACTGTACAAATTCATTAGCATCCTGAAATAAGGTCCGCCAGTAAAATCCACATTGTAGTACCTTGTGCGCGGTTCTCTTTCCCGAATGGTGTCCTCCAGCCTCGAGAGAATGACAGTGTGTGAGGACACTCTGATATTCCTCCTGAGGAATACATCTTCTCTAGACACAATCCGGTCCTTCATAGAAAATGAAAGGATCGTCCCAATGAAATTTTCTCGAATCTGACTTTAATCGATCAATCATTTTTTGGTCCAACCATAGGGAACCTTCTTGGAGACAAGATAGTTCACTATGTCGGAATACCATGGGGTTGAATCAATGACGCAAACCGATTCGTCTGGAAAAGTCTCCTTGATTGGTCCGATATCAGGATGATCGTTTTGCTCGATTCGGGAAAGGTGATTAGCAACAACATTCTTTATTCCAGGTTTATCCTTGATCTCTAAATTAAACTCCTGGATTAACAAGATCCATCTCAAAAGTCGTGCCTTAGCATCCTTCTTATCCATGAGATATCTAATTGCTGTGTGATCTGTGAAAATTGTCACTTTGGAGCCCAATATGTATGATCTGAATTTTTCCAGGGCCCAAACAACCGCGAGCATTTCCTTTTCAGTCACTGTGTAGTTTTTCTGTGCAGGGTCCAACACTTTGCTCGTGTAGTGAATCGCATAAGGAATTCCATCTCTTCTTTGTCCGAGTACCGCTCCGACAGCAAAATCAGATGCATCAGTCATGATATCGAAGGGAAGAGACCAGTCAGGAGCTTGTAATATCGGCGATTCACATATTTTCTTTTTCAGGAGCTCGAAGGCCTCTAGACATCTGTGATTCACAATGAACTCGGTGTCTTTTCCTAAGAGCTCTGTCAGTGGGCGGGCGATCTTTGAGAAGTCTGGAATAAACCGTCGATAGAATCCAACATGCCCTAAGAACGACCTCACTGACTTGACGTTGGTTGGTGGCTCAAGTTTCTTGATCACATCCACCTTGGCAGGGTCCACCTCCATTCCCTTTTTGGAGATGACGTGCCCCAACACGATACCCTCAGTCACCATGAAGTGACTCTTCTCCCAGGAAAGGTACCAAATTGACCTCCCTGCATCTCTGAAGGACTCGGTCCAAGTGTGCTAAGCATGTATCAAATGAATCACCATGAACCGAGAAGTCGTCCATGAAGACTTCCAGGAAATCACCAACCATTTCGGCAAATACGGCAATCATGCACCGCTGAAATGTGCCTGGGGAATTGCAAAGCCCGAATGGCATGCGCTTGAATGCGTAAGTACTGAAGGGACATGTGAACGTCGTCTTTTCCTGGTCCTCGGGAGCGATAGCTACTTGATTGTAGCCGGAGTACCCATCAAGAAAACAGAAGAATGCTTTCCCTGCAAGTCTCTCTAATATTTGATCAATGAATGGCAGTGGGAAGTAGTCTTTCTTGGTCGCAGCATTCAGGTGCCGGTAATCGACACAGACGCGCCACGACGTGGGTACTCGGGTCGCGATCTCTACCCCCTCCTCGTTGGTAACCATCTGGATTCCTGACTTCTTCGGGACGACATGAAGGGGGGCTACCCACTTGGAGTCAGAAATGGGGTAAATAAATCCTTCTTTGCACCATTTCTCTATTTCTTTCTTCACCACTTCCCGAAGATTGGGGTTTAATCTTCTCTGAAATTCACGGGAAGGCCTTGCATTATCCTCAACATAAATTTTGTGCGAGCAGAGAGCGGGGTTTATTCCTACGAGATCCGACACAGTCCAACCTATGGCTTTTCGATTTCGCTCAAGGACTTCGATCAGTCTGGATTCTTGGTCCACGGTTAATGATGAGCTAATGATCATAGGGAAATTTTCTTTGGGTCCATTGAGGAATGCATACTTCAGTTTGGGAGGAAGTGGCTTCAGCTCTGGAAATTCTGAATCGTCGATCAAGTCTGGCTGAATGACTTTTGCTTCTGGCTCAGTATCGGTTGGCGGTGAATCACTGTGTGAGATGTTGGCTACCAATTCCGAAGAAAAGTGAGTCGGATCGCTAGAGTAGAATGGTAATTCGGCCAGAGCTGCGTCCGACTCATCATCGATTGACTGTCCCAAAGATGATGGGATTGACAAATCCAAGAGGATTTCTGTGTTGTCAAGTGTGTGATAATCTGGGGGTCTAAAAGTCTCAGAGACTGCATCGTGTATTATTTCTTCTTCTGAGGATGTGCTTTCTATCTGTATGTCTGGCAGTTGGTCCCATGGCCCAGTGGTTCTGAGGAGATTGCATTCTGATGTTTCGGCATCTTCAGTTGTGGCTTCTGAGTCTGGCCTTTGCCACTTTGTTTGTTTCATCTCCAAGTCTACTTCTCCGCCTGGAGAACGGAATTTCATCATGCCAGAACCGTAATCGAATACAGCCTTAGCGGTTCTTAAGAATGGTCTTCCGAGAATGATTTGCGATTCCTTCTAATGATTCGGGATCTCCATGTCCAGGACAGTGAAGTCCACTTTGTATTCTGTACCCTCGATAATGATGATGACATTCTTCACTTCTCCCTTAGGTCTTTTAGTCGATTTATCAGCAAATTGGAGTAACGATGATGATTTCTTTAGAGGGCCCAACTCCAATTGATAATATAAGGCTAAGGGTAGAAGATTTATGGAAGATCCATTGTCGAGAAGTGTGCGTGTGAATACTATGCCGCCAATGTGACTCTCCACATAATGGGCGCCCAGATCCCTTTTCTTTCTTGGCAGATGCTGGTTTTTGACGCATTTGGTGGTGGCAACTGTCAAGATATGAGTCTCCACAAATTGACTTGTTCTCTTTGTACGAGTCCTGGTGGGGGTGCATTTTACCTTCAAGTATTTCTGAAAGGCTGGATTACCTGCCACGTACTGATCAAAGGGTACTTTGACTGTGATGTTTTGTTGGCAGAATTTTTCCATGACTGGGTCATCTTTGATGTTTTTCTTTTGTTTTCCTTTCTTTAGGGCATGGGGGAAAGGAATGGAAGCATTTGAGACAGGAGATAGAGGGTCAGAATCATAAATAAGAGCATCTTTATTCGACTTGGAGTTTTTATTACAATCATAATAATCAAAATCAGGTTACTGAAAAGGTAACAAAGGTATTTTTGCAGCAACTAGAGGTTCAAGGTCCTCTGCAGACTCCGTAGATGCCTTCCCTTTATCTACTGCTGGGATCTTCGGGCGTCCTTCATCTTCCTCCTCGGAAACATCCTCCGGTTGATCTTCCGAGTCTTCATGGTCCGATTCCCTTGCCCAGTCAGGTACGTCCACGGTCCTTCCGCTCCTGAGTGACATGGCATTGATTTTGTCAAACGAAAGGATCTCATGTTCAGATGTGGAAAAGTCTGAATAGTATACCTGGTTATTGTGTTGAGATGAGTGGAATTTGTTCAAGCTATTGGGGTTAGCTTGAACCTGGGCGGGAATGGTTGTGGCTGGAGCTGTCTGCTCATCCTTCCAACGGGACAAGCGGTTGACATCAACTCGTAGATCTTGCAGCTCATTTCGGAAGTGGCGAAACTCTTCAAGTATTTGTTTCTGGATGTCGATCGGTTCTTCTGGAGGTTTGGACGACTGAGCTGATTGTCTGGGGGCTTGAGATTGCTGATGGTATTGCTGAGGTTGATTCTGGCGATTGTAGGGTTGCTGCTGCTTCGGCTGCTGGAACGATGTAGTGTGCTGTGGAGGAAATGCGGCATTATAGAAGGTGGGTGGACACTGATAAGTCTGACGGTCTCCCATATTACCCTGTCGGGTAGTGTCCTGGGTGTACCAGATGCCATTCACTTCAAATGTCAGAGGCGGGGCTTCCTTGACTGTCTCAATCGGTGGGGGCGATTGTTGGGAAAAGTGGGCATAGGATTGATCCTGAGCCCATGTTTGCTGTTGCTCTACTCCTGGCTGCTCCTGGACATGATGCACATGATAGATCAGGACAGTAGGTGCACTAGGCATCCCCATCTTGGACACCTTCTCGGTGAGCTCCTCCATCTGCTTTGGGAATTGTGAAATCCTACTGTCGATATCGTTCATTCTCTTGTCCACTATTGTCAATTTATCAGAAATAAAGTGCATGTTTGGAATTAAGTCCTCAGCTATTTCTGCAACCGTCTGCTTCCCGCCTTTGGCTTGAAGGGTGTTCAGGGAATTAGTGTATGCTCTACTGGCAATTTGAGACCGGCTTGTTTCCGCCATTTGCTCCAGTATTTTCCATACAGCCTCAGCGCCACGCGATGTGTAATTCCCTCCGCAGGCAGCACTAACAAACCCTTGAGTCTCGTGGTTTAGGCCAGAGTAGAGTGACTGGACTAGGATGTTGTTGTCCAGATCATGACAGGGACATTTTTGTAATAGGTCCTTAAACCTATCCCATGCCTCACAGAGTGGTTCATTGGGCATCTGAGAGAAACTGGTGATGCGGGTCCTCATTTGATTGGTCCGGCTCAAGGGGTAGAATTTTTTCAGAAAGAGGTTTTGGAACCTCTCATAAGTTGTCACAATCACCCCCAAGTTCTTTACCCAGTAGTCTACTTTCCCTTTCAAGGCGAAAGGTAGTGCAGTGAGACGAATGTAGTCTTGGCTGACTTGTGGGTGCCTCAGATTAGAACATATCAGCTCCAGGTCCCGCAAGAATTCATATGGCTCCTCAGTCGTATTACCATGGAATTGAGGTAATTGACTGACAAAATGTGGCTTTAGTTCGTAGTGGATCTCTGGTTGTGGCGGCTGCAAATAATTCCACACTCGGTAGTGCCCAGGATTATACGAGGCTTCCATTGGCACTTCTTCCCCAGCATTTAATCGCTCAAGCTATTCCCTCAGTATCTGCTGTTGTTGCTCAGATGTAGCCAGTCTTGCTAGAATCATTTTAATGGGGTCATCATTTGTTTCTTCTTCAGGGTCTTTCTTGGAAGACATCTTGGGTGGCATCTCTTTTTCTTCACCTGGAGAATATAAAGGATTTGAGTTAATAGATAGGAAAGAATTGATGTAACAGTTATCCTCGATCTTTTGTGGTGAGAAATAGACAGGGTGAGTCTGTCCTCCTTCTAGGAGGAAGAAGGAATAGGGTTCTTGGGAAGGGTTTCCCGGAGGCCAAGCAGGTCCAGAGTAAGAGTCTCTCTGGGCTTTTGAGATTGGGGAGTTTGTGGTAGAGAGAGACGAGCCTGAACAAAAACTACCACAATCCTCCATTCTCGGGGTCAACAAGATGTTTGCGGTTTATGATGTAGACACAATTGTGCGGTATTCGTTGATGAACTATTTTCTACGCACAATCCAAACACAATACAAGGGTTGTTTCACCAACTCAACTCAAAGTGAAGACCGTAAGAGTCCGGCCAATTATCTTGTTAGTTTTAATTGGTGAGAATTCAAGTCTTGCAAGCCATTTAAACGAGCTGTTAGGTTTGGAGCTGGGCTCTATCCTAGTGTGTGTTTCTCTCCTCGCTGCAAGTTAAAATCAAACAATATCGGGGTTGCTCTCCCGCAGAATTTCTTGATTTTATGGGTTTTTAAGATCGGCTATATTTAGCAGTCCCAATTTTAATGAGGCGATCACTGAAGAATTTAGATGAACACAAATACAAGTCTACCGTACAGTCCCAATTTCCTTTAGATTTATGTGATAAAACAAGAGAGAGGAATTCGGGAAAAGCCGATGCACACGGAAAACTATGATGAATGCTCAGTTAAAAGACTTACAGTGCCTCCTCGCAATCTCCATGTGGGATGCAATACAGAATTGAAAAATTTATACTAAATGCATGCAAGCCGATGAAAACCGCACCTAAGCAGAAAGTTTATTAGCGAGAAGAATTGAGTTGAATTTGGCTAAGTTGAACGATCTAATGTGCGTCTCAGTTAAAGTGCAGTGTGGCTTAAGATCCTACGAGCACAATCAAAAATAAAAATGCTCTAAGAGCCGTATGTGCAGGTCTATCCTAATCGCCACTCAAGTCGGGCCCCACCCTCTCCGGAGAGTGAAACAGGCCACGACACACCACAAATAAAGTTCAAGGTCTTTTTACACACGCGAGAGTCCAAACGGACACCGCTATAAATGAGCAGAAATTAAAAGTGCAGAAATTAAAAACCTAGACTCTACGCTCTCTCACGACTCGACTCGATCTTAATTTAATTGCGGTTTCTTCGGGTGTCGGTGAAGATGCGTCGATTCCTTGAAAAACCGCTCCACGTGCGCCGGGTACCTCGCAAGAAAAATAAGAGAGAGAATGTAAGAGAGTGACTCAGAAAATAATCAAAAAAATAAAATAAATGAAATAAATGCTGAAAAATAAATACAAGCAATAAAATGGGATTTACAGTGAAAAATTCGGGGGTCAGACTACCCGAATTCGGAAAACCGAACCAAAAAATTTTCAAAACAAAAACTAAGCCATTTGCCTCCCTGGCAACGGCGCCATCTGACGAGTCTGTAAAAGCCGAGTTCAGTTTTCAAGGCGGTCTTTTTTTTGGAATTTTTAATGCAATAGAGGGTGCAATATGCAAATCCGGCCTACTTTATGGACTAAAATGTGAATTACGTTCAAATGATGTCCGAAAAATACGAAACTTGGTCGAGATGTAAAATATGATGAAATAAGTGCACTGTAATTTTTTTGGAATTTTTGGATGCAATATGAATTTTTTTATGGATTTTTAAATGCAAACAGAATGATTTTCAATATTTAATTATAATAAATATTAAACCTACTTATTTTCAAGAAATAAAATTATCTAAGATCTATCACTAGGTGATGAATCTCAGAAAAATCCTAAACCTAAAAAATGTGGGGTCTAATACCTATTAAAAATTAAATAATGAAATATGCAAAATAATTTTTACAGAGCAAAATATGTATGCAAATGCAAAGATTTTTTGGGCACAATGTTAGTTAAAGTAATCTCTACGATATTTGATTTTTGGGGAATTTTTGGAGTCACGGTTAATTAAATAAAATTTCAAGAGCACAGACTGGGCAAAATATGGTAATTTTCACAGAACAATTAATTATTAATCAACCGGTCATCACAAAAATATCCATGACATGTCAAAATGTAGAGAATCAAAAGATGAACAAAATGCTATATTTAAATAAATAAAATGATGCAATGTAGAGGTCTATAATGGATGACAAAGACATGGGTACAGATGCAAACAGAATAAATAAATAAAAATAATGTCAGGGGGGACCTATTGTTAATTACCTATAAAATGAGGGGCGAATATGCAATTGTTCCAAGGGGGCACGTGCTGCGCACGTGCCCTTGGACTGGAGGGATGGCGCGTAATATCGAGGAAGACCGGGGGGTCTTCTACAAATTACCCCAAGGGTCACGTGCGCCGTACGTGACCTGGGGTGGCGTGAGGCTGATGTCAGCGATCCCTCCCGTCACGTGCCTCGCACGCGGGGAGGGCCTCGGGCCTGACGCCCGGCCGATGGCGGTGTGGAGGCGGAGGGCGGCCTTAGCGCACCGGTCGAGGATCTGGGGCCTCGCTGGTGTAGGCCGCCAAGGCAGAGCGGGGTAGGCGGTGCCGCTCCTGGCGGGGCCTGGCGGTGTCGTCGGAGCGGAGGCGATGGCGGAGAAGTCGGTGGCGGAGTAGTCGTCGATGATGATCGTAAGCGGAGTAGATGATTGGCGGAGGAGCTTGAAGCGGTTGTCGGTCAGGCGGTGAAGCTTTGGCGGCGGAGTGGCTGGCGTAGCGTCGTTGGCTGTCGATGAAGTGGTGTTGTCGTGGAGCGCAGGTGGTCGGTGACGAAGACCGCAGGTGGGTCAGCCAAGACGGAGAGAGGCGGAGTGTCCGGCGGTGTCGACGTTGTGCGTTGTTGACGAAGCTCGGAGAAGACCGGCGTTGAGGACGAAGACGAGCCAGAACCGGTGGTTGTCGACGGCGGTCCCTCCCGCAAGTGCAGGTCACGTGAGAGAGGTCTTGGGCCTCTGTGCCCCGTGGCGGAGGCACTGAAGTGGTTGGCGATGTTGGTGAGGTACCGGTGGTGCCGTTGGAGACGGAAAGTCGATGCTGCCGAGGATGGCGATGCAGTTGGAGCAGCTGCGAGCGATGAAGAGGTCGGAGCAAGTCGGTTGCATGAGGTGGAAGATGGAACGTGGTTGGCGAAGTCTGGGATGGAGGAGCGAAGCTCCGAGCGGAGCGAAGGGTTCGGGGGCGGAGAGATAAATAAAGAGAGAGAGCAAGAGAGAGATTACCTAGTCGGAGAAGAAGGGGGCTCGACGGCGACGAGCGGCCGGAGCGAGGCAGGTCGACTTGGCGGCGCTGCAACGAGCTGGTGAAGCTCGGACCTCGCCGGAGAAGGGGAAGAAGCGGCCTGTCACACCGGCTCCTGGACTCTCGTGCAAGCGGCAGATAGGGAACGAGGGGTTGCCGGGGTTCTTTAAATAGGATGGGGGCAGAGGTTGCGGAGGTAGGTTGGCCGGTGCGGGAGGCGAGGATATCGGCGGGCGGTTGGCGATGCGGTCAAATGGATTGGCGGCCGGTTGCGAAGGAGGCGGCGACCGTTTGGAGGAGGGCGGAGAAGTCGGGGGAGACGCGGTTTGGGGAAGATGATCAAGGGCCGTCCGATCGGCCGAGATCGGACGGCCCAGATGTCGACACATGGCACGAAGAGGACAAGGGAGCGGGCGCACATGCAGTGCGCGTGCAGGGGGTGGCACGTGCGCTGCACGTGCGTGGTTTTTATTTATTTATTTATTTATTTATTTTATAAAATCGATATAAAAAGGCCAAAAATCAATGACACGTGGCGGACTCTGGGGCGGCCACGTGTCACCTCCTGAAAAATCCGAAAATAAAACCTCTTGTAAAATCGATAAAAAATAGCAAATGACCTCGGATCAAAAAAGTTAATTCACGAAAAATGCTCGTCTCGATGAGATCTACAACTTTCATGAAGACATCAAAGCCAAATTCGGTCAACTGTAAAAAGTGAATTTTTGGGGTATCCCATGTATATAGAATACCTTGATTTTTGGGTTTTCTAATTTTTTGTCATTTTTAAAACAAGTTAAAAATCCGGAAAAATATGGAAACTCAAAGATAAATAAAAGATACCTTAATCTATTTTTTTTGGATTTTTATTAAAGAAGAAAATAAGTACATAAAATAAAGGTCAGAAAACCGCGAAAAAATACAATATACAAAAGAGGCCCAAAACCCAACTTTCACATACGAGCTCTGATTCACTTGAACTTGGTCTTATTTTGATGATAAGTGAATGTAAATTAGTTCAAAAGTGAGTAGGATCAAATCGGACACTGGATGGGGAAGATATGGGGCTTTTAGTCCGAAAATCCTAAAACTAGGGTTTGGGTTTTTGGTCCACTTATCAGGGTTAGTAATTTTTTTGTATTTTTCATTTATTCTTGTTAGTGATATGTAAACTGTGGAAGTGGGTTTATGGTATTCGAAGTTAGCATGAAGGAGTTAAAAATAGGGGAAGTTAGGCTATTTACAGGTCATTTTTAGCTTGGATTTTTGGCTTCTTATTTTATGCATAAATTAATACTAAAATGCGACTCTTATGAAATCATGCATAAATGCTAATTAAGCGAAATAAATGCAGAAATGTAGTTGATTTTGAGGGACTTGAGCTTAATTAAGGAGACTTAGAGTGGTGAATCCGAGATTCATCAACCACGAGTCTCTTTCTTTGTCAATCTCCTCCATTGTCTCCTCTTCTTGACTATACTCAGGGATACTCATCCTAAGTATAGGGGGAAACAATCTGAGCACAATCTGTCCATTCTCATCCTTGACCATCCCCGCCTTGTGTACAGTCTGCTATTCTTAAGATTATTTGATCCTAAGTATAGGGGAGACGATCAATTTCTTGATTTCTTTATCTCCTTATTCATTCATTCTTTTGACTTTTCTCTACTTAGTCCGAGTTATGTCTTTACTTCTTCTCTTTGATCTATGAGGACATAACTCGAGCCAAGTATAGGGGGGTCGTATATACTATGTACATACTATAAGCCATAACTCGTACTGTAAATAAAAATAGTACCTGGAGCTAAAAATAATATTAAAAGTATTTCTATTACGATAATAAAAGATGATTGTGAGCTCCTCAGACTCTTTTTGTGCGTACTGATTAATAAATCAGGAAAAACGCTTTGTGCAAAATGTTCTCCTTGTGAAGAAATCTTTTGAAAATTGTTTGAAAAATATTTTGTAAAAAGTGTTCAACCTTTGTAAATATTTTTGCTTGCAAAATTTATTTTCTTTGAGTGAAATAAAAATATTTGAAAAGCGATTTGCAAATGGTTGGAAAAATGGTTGTAAAATTATTTTGAAAAAACTATCTATACTGTTCAAAAAACCCTTGCAAAATAATTTTCAAATGCGTGTACATGTTTGTAAAAATATTTTGGACTATAGTCTTCAAAATCTTTTGAAAATGATTCTCAAATAAGTCTGAGGAGTATACACAAAAATTTCTCATGGAAAAACAAGCAATAATTCCAAATAAAACTTATAAGAGCCTAAACCAATTTGTACATAAAATGTAGTTTTTCATTGTATATACTGATTAATAAATCAGGTTAAATATCTTTGCAAAATGATTTGAAAAATGGTGTGAACCGTTTGGAAAACTTTCTGTGAAATGTTTTCAACCTGTGTAAAATCACTTTGTTTGAAAAACATCTTCTTTGTGTGAAATAAAGGATTTGAAAACCTATGTGCAAATGGTTTGGAAAATGTTTGTAAAAACTATTGTGGAAAATTTATATACATAGTGTGATAAATCTTTGCAAAATGGCTTTCAAATATTTGTAAATGCTTGCAAAAATTATTGTGCACTATAGTTTTGAAAATGTTTTCAAAAAAAAAGAAAAGAAGAAATAAAAAAAATGGGACATATCTGTAAAGCCGTTAAATAAAAAGTCTTTATCATTGTATACATATATGTACCTAGAACAAACCGATTAACACTTGTAAATCCCTTAAAATTCTTAATTCTTGTAAATAAAGAAGTACACCCGTGTAAATAGCTGTACATATGTTATTCTTGGAATACCAAATTCCTTTTTACAAAAAAATGTGTAGAGTTTTCTCTTCATTTTCAAATTCTTTATTCTTTGCATCATTGCATAGCATGTGCATATCATTCATATTCTTTTTGAGTGAGCTTGATGATTGAACCAGTCCAATAAAGTCTAAAATTGGAGCTTGGTTGGACCTTACTGCACCTAATTGCATTGGAACCTTCTGGGAACTAGGTTTAAGGTACTTCAGGTCTATTCAGGCTTAATTCTTTGAGAAATCAGGGCTAGGTTCAAGTCACCTCAACTGACTAAATAGAACTTTTCGAGACACACGCATGACTCTTGTCGACCGTGACCTAATTTGGACACTTGCACCTTTCACTTGGCTCAACTCAGTTGGAGTGGTGAGGGGGTTGGATTTGCCAGTCTGAGACGCACATGGGTGGAAACATTCGTCCTCGTCTAGGGAGGGAAGTGCACCCCAACCTGGTCCAGTTTCAATGAAGTCGAATGACAAGAGAGTGTGGGTTGCAGTAAATCTTCAAAAGAGGGATAGTCTTCTAGCTCAAGATGAAAAAGTCCTTATGTAAATGCTGCTATAAATAGTATGTTAAAAAAATAAAAAAGGAAATAGACAGGCTTGAAAATAAAAATAAAAGTACCTGTCGGAATATGTATATGTGTTGTATAGAAAATAAGCAAGCTTGAGCATCAAAGTTATACCATTTGAGCCTGCAGCTGGATGACTTGACTACACTGGTCTTGCATCCCAGGATAGGTAGCTACACTGGCTACCGTCCATTCTCTTCTTCCCCTCCTCCTCTTGAGTCGGATGCCACTTGAACTTAGAAGGGAATACCCCGCTCCTCGACGACAGAGGGCTGGATTGGGGAATGATTGGTTTGTCATTCTGTAGAAGTTAGTTCCTTTGTCATTTCAGTTGGGGAGAGCCATTATCACTTACACTGCACAAGTTAGCTTCATAGTCATAAGGGTTTGCGTATGATGTAGGCCAGTTCTGACCAGGCTATTGAGGTGGGTTGAACCGAGTCCTGTGACTCTCGAAGGCTGTTGAGTTTTAAAGTTGGTTCCCGACCAGGTACACTCGAGGTCTAACAGAAGCTCCAAATTCTGATTTTGTAAGGACATATATTGCACTGAAAGCAATCCTATTCACTCTATCTTTTCAATCTTCTTTTTCTTTTCTTCTTATTCTTTGTTCTTTTTTTATACTTATTGCATAAGTATTTGCTAGGGACTAGCAAAGACAAGTATAGGGGGCGATGAATCTCCATTTCATCACCTTTATTCTATCATTTTGGCCTTGAAAACCCTAGCTATTGCATGTAAATAACATTAATTTGTCCATAATAGCATTTATGATTTATTGTATTTCTTGCACATAAAATAAGGTTTTTAATGCCAAAATTATAGAATAAAGAGAAGAAAAGAAAAGGGAATAAAATATTGCAAATATTTTATGACCCTAACCCCGAGACCAAGTCCAGAACGGAATTGGTCGACAAGGAATAAAGTAGGGGGAGATAAGGGCCAAAAATACAATAAATACCTCATTTATTCATTCTGGATTTATGCATTTTGACACCTATTTTGTATCCAAATATTTATTCATCAAATAAAGAAACTTTGTACATAAAAGTTGTAGATAATAATGTAAATAAAAATACAAAATTGAGTTCGTACAAAAATAATACACATTATACATTTTATACCCTGAATAAAAAGCCAAAAACCAAATTTCCCAGACCCATATCTTGCAAATAAAAATTGAAAACATAGCAAAATCACCTCTAATTGTATATAACTTTTCATGACCTATTTAATGGTAGTGGTTTTATATTTTTTGAGTTGCTATGCAAAAGATAGGTTTTGGGTCCCTATTGTACATAATACGATTAAAATATTCAATTTATTCATCACTTATTACTTTTACAAATTCAGATTTTTATAATTTTGTAAAAGTTATCTATAATATATGTGAACATCGAAATCAAAATAAAACTAACAGGAAAATGGAAAATAAAATAAAGTTATATAAAAACATAGATGAAACACTTATATGTATATAAATAAAAGGGAACTATATTCTTTAATTATTTTATTCTTTCATATTTTTAGGATATTATCAATATCATTTATATTCTATTAAAAATACAAAACAAAAATAAAAACTCTTTAAAATGCATTAAAATAAAAAGAAGTATACAAAACATAGGCAAAATACCTATACCTATACTATACAATTCATATATCTATTTATTTCAATGTGCAAATAAACTCATAAAATCAAATAAAAATATATTTATACTCACAAAAATAAGTTATAAATATATAAAATAAGAAAATAAAATATTAAAATAATATATACAAAGTAAAAATAGAAATGCACAAAACATAGATGAATATACCTATAAATACACTCATAAAAATTAACTATTAAAAAATCAAGCCAAAAAAATAAATAAAAATCATATTAAAATACTACATAAAATAATAAACATTTTTTATTTTATACTTAAAAAATAATAAAATCATTTACTATTTTAAATTAATTATTTTCGAATAAAACCTTATGTTTTGTCCTTTAGCGGCCTATGTGGACCAATCCGTGTGCGGCCTTCGTTCACCTCTGGTCAACTGTCCCATCTACTGCTCTGAGTCATCAGACCTGTTGAATCCCCAGGTTTCTTGCATTTTTCGTGGGTGTCTCGTCCATCGATTGCACTCTCTTCCTCCACAAGAGTTGTCCGTTGTTCATTGTACAATCACGCCAACACCTTGGATCGCTTGTACATACACCAGATCAATCGATAATTGCCGGTTAATAAGGGTGTCCAGAAAGGTTTATAAATAACACAACTCCCCCTCCTTCGCAAATTTGGTCAAATCTACCCTTCTCCCTTCCTCATATTAGATCCTAGGAGCTTCCTTGTGACAGGAGGGATCTCTTGGTGCCTTGAATCGGTCGGAGGAGGTGGGAGCTGCAACCACAGCGACGCTCCGGTGATCGCCACGCTCCGTGGTCCCCACCATGTATTAGAGCCCTTTTCTTGCTTTATTAGGTAGATTTCGATTCCAGTATTTATTTCCTGCATTTAGTTTAGTTTTTAGCCCAGTAATTAGCCGTGAACCGGTTGAGTCGTAGTTCGTCAGAGCTCCGTTCTGGCGACGACTGCCGAGCCTTCCAGTGATTTTCCGACCCTCGTATCGTCACCATTCCATTCCCTATCATGTTCTTCATCTTTCACACGCCCCAGATCAACCAGAGCCCATGTGGCTTCGTGAATCGAGGTTCATCTCCGCCGCTCGTCGGAACCTCGCCGCCCTCTTCATTTTTGTGTAAAAGCTTCAAACCCCAGGTCGAGGGTGAGGCCCTCGAGCCGCTTTATCTTCCTGTGCAGGTCTTGAATTCAAAGGAGCCCTCTTGGGCTTGATTGATCCCAGGGAGAGGCTCCTGGAGGTTCCCCCCTTCCTCAAGCTCGCCTGATCGATTGGGACCTCTAGGAGCCAAGCGGAAGCCATCAGAAGACGTGGGGATCTTCCAGGAACATGCAGAGACCTTCGGAGGCGACGGAGGAGGCCGGAGGCGCCAGCCATTCACGATCTAAGCTCGCCGCGCACGAGCTTCGTCCCTGTTCTTCCACCTTGGTCCATCACCGTCCGATTAAGATGGAGATCCCAAGCGTAGCAGCAGCCGTCGGATGCCAAGCACCAGAGCCGTCAGATCTCACCAGGAGATCTAATCTCGTGCGTCTGACCGCGAACCGGTACCAAGCATTGGATGATCGCCACGTGGATAAGTGACTGTGTCACCACCGTCTGCCAGCGCCTAATAAGGGGTAATTTACACCTTTAGCCCATGTTTTTTTATTATTCTTTAGCCCTGTAAATAATGTTTAAAATTTAAAATATAGTGGATATTTTGTAAAAAGGACCCCTAGGTTTCTTGTATTTACATTTATGCCCGATCCATGTATCCTCACGTGCGGTCCCACGTGGGTTTGGAAAAATTTCATCGGAGCCCCTGTATGTATTTGTATTTCGTAAAAGTCCATTAAATAACATTTATGGTGTCGCATTTTTGTGAATTTTGCACGTGGGCCCCTGTGCTTTTTGGAATTGTGTTTTGGTCCCTATGTGTGAGTCACGTGTAGTCCCACGTGATAGGTTAAATGGAAAGGGCCCCCTGGCAGGTTTTGAAATTTGTATTTGGTCTTGAAGCTTGATGTTAACGTTCAAAAATTGTGGTAAATTTGCAAAGAACCCCCTGGGCTTTATTTTTTTTGCAGAAATATCCCTGCTAGGGTTGGAATTTCTTTTTGTTTCCTCTATTTATTGCATGCATCTTTCAGATTCCCAAAATCACCAAAAAAATGTCATAGGCTCCTGTTGCATTCTAGTTTCATGATATAATTTTATTTTGCATATT
Source organism: Ottelia alismoides (assembly GCA_037367405.1). Classification (NCBI taxonomy): domain Eukaryota; kingdom Viridiplantae; phylum Streptophyta; class Magnoliopsida; order Alismatales; family Hydrocharitaceae; genus Ottelia; species Ottelia alismoides. The sequence continues at coordinate 111,170 of JAZKJV010009550.1, forward strand.
TATTGCATTTTACTATTTATAAAAATTCAAAAACAAGCATTTTCTCTACTGTTTGCATTAGAAAATCCATAAAAATTATAAAAACTTCTCAGAAATTCCCCAAAAATATATTTTGTGTCATTTAGTATCTTTTATATCCCGACCAAAAATCACTAAAAATTACAAAAGGAAACTCCTAAAAATTATAAAACCTCAAAATCCTTCATAAAAAGATTAAAAATCCCTTAAAAATCCCAAAAATATAATCTCTGTTTACCAGTTTTCTATATTTTATTACCCTTAATTTAAAATTAATTTAAGGATTTTTTTTATTCTGTTGAAATTTTTTATCCTATTTTAATTTCGGGTTTGTATTTTAGTCACTGTTTTCAGTATTTTTGGCCTTTAAAAACCAAAAAATCAAGAAAAATCTAGAAAAATCACGAAAACATTAGAATATTATAAAAATGCAAAAAATATTTTATTTCCTGAATTTTGCTTATTTTGACATATTTTTATAAATATATTATCTCTCTTGTCTCTTATTGTATATCTACTTTCTTCTATCATTTAAAAAAAGAAATATAAAAAATGAAAATATAAAATCAAAAAAATTAAAAATCAAATAAAAATTATAAAACCAAAAATCAAGTAGAAAAATATAAAATTAAAAATCCACAAAAGACTTGCGTGCATACATGACTAGCTTGTATATGAATAATTGTAGGCTACCGGTTTTTTGCTCTCTATGGTTCGACCTCAACATACTTACACACTACGCATCATTATGGTAGAGTTAATAAATTTCAACTCCACATTTTTTAGATTTAATTGATTTATTCTTTATTGTGGGGTAATTGCTGCTTGAGTGGGATTTATTGAGCGGTCACCGCATCGACTATTGATCCGCCTTGTGGATTAATACGACCCTTGATTTCCTCCCTCTCATCAAACACTTATCAGATCATTTCATCGAAACCACAAAGGATATGTACGAATGCCTCTTGAAGTGTGGTTGTGATCGTGTCACTAAAGTAAGAGTCCTCCTTTCTTAAGTCCAATCCAACGGAGGAGACACTTGTGAGCATGCTGATGATATGTTTGCTCTTCGCAATCCAAGTTGATAATCCAAGCGGTGAATCTCCTAATCTCGTCACACGAGATCCGATGTCTTCTTCACGAGTGAGGTGCACCAAAGGATATGGAGATCCATGAGCGGATGAAGCAGCGATACGATGGTGTAGCGACGACGATAATCTTCTCTCGGGCAAGAGGTGGACAATCACTCTTGAAGGAGAGAAGGAGCATGTATGAGAATTAGAGAGAGAGAGAGAGAGAAAATGCAATTTTTGTATAAAGAGAAGAGCTAGGGTTGCCTTTTCTTTTATAATATTTCTGGGAGTCCATGGATCTCAATACACGGACAACACAAATCCAATGGTTGACATTGATATGTGTTTCTTTCAATGGCCATGATATTATTGTATAAATGCAATAATAATTAATTAAATTAAATTAAAATTATATAGCATAAATCATAAATATAAATTAATTCAATCAAGTCAATAAGCAAGAAAGGAATAAGAAGGAGGCAAAGCTCCTTTCTAATAAAGAGTGCACGACCACGCTTGAATTAGGACTCAAGGGTAGCCGTCCACCCTCCTCATAAGGAAGATTCTTTCCTCTTCCAATTACATGAGATATGGTATCTCACATAATCCTTCAATATTTACAACAACTTTTGTTGTAAATTATTTCATAAAAATAATTCCAAATCATTTTGTGACAATTTCAATCATGTCATTGGAAATTTGTGAATCATATTCGCAATGCAAAATAAAATGTAAATTACATTTTCAATAATTGACCAATGTGAATTAAATTCACATCAACATATAAATTGTAAATATTATTTACAAATAGATCTCTCTTATATATTGTAAATCACATTTATAATATATATATATGAATAATATGGATGATGCCATCCACATTATTCATATCCATAATAAATAAATCATGTTTAATCATATTGGATCATCATTCCCATGCTTCTAAATAATATGAATCACATTCACATTATTTGTGATAATTAAATCACATTTAATTATCCATTTCTCAATGCTTGGATACACATTTTTCAATGGAATTATTCTTGAACTCTTTCAAGAATATTGGACTTTCTTTGCAAATACTTGGAGATAAGGACAAGGTGATTGTATATTCCATGTATAGTGACTTGGATATTGAGATTACATCTCAAATCCAGATCTCGAAGACCTCTCATGGATGCTTGATTAAATCAATGTCTTAGATCTAATATTCTTATTGCATCTGAATCATATTCAGATCAATGTCCAACATTTGGACTAATATCATACCACTTCTTTAATGAGAGGGGTCACTAAAATCCAGGCATGTTTCATCACTCCCTCAGAATGGAAGCGTCACGGTTATACAATCGTTATGATCACATCACCCTCAGGTATTCATAATACCCATATATAATGCATACTGAAAGACTTGTAATAAATCCGAAGTTTTAGATCTTTTTTTAGACTGTCTCCTTCATGATATATCATTAGGTTTCTCGTTGGGTCATTTGGAGGTGGTATCGATCATATTCTTTCCAAAAGCATATATCATACATACAAATTCTTGTCACGCTTACAAAGCAAGACACCCATGCATGGAATTTGATCTGTGTCCCAATATCTCATGAGTGAGCTCATGTCTTCCAATTCACAAGTGAACCTGTATGATCCCTTTGAGAGATCGTATTACTCATATGCCCTTGTATTCACACCAGCTCGCCGGTGTATAGACCTTAATTAGGCCATCAACCTATTAGTCTGCCAAATGTACATACCTAGACATATAGCAACACATATGTCTCCAGTTATAAGATGCATGCCCATATCGTGATAGTATACGACATAGGACTTGGTTATCTCGATCTCGTTAAGTCAACTCTTTGATCTAACTAATTTGACACCTCCGTATCTATATTCCTATGTAGAGGACCAGCATCAATAGTTGGTCAGATATCAACCAATAGAGAAAGGATTGCCATCTCATTCTCAGGCTGAAGATCATTTTTATAATCATTTCACGGTACTTGATGAGTCCTCAATCTAACTTTTATATATTCATCCAAGCACCATTATCTATTATTCAACAATTGAATCAACATTTGTATGATCATTAAGATGGCAATGGTACATAATCCTGATTATACTAAGGAACCTTATAGTGCATTCACCAATTTAATTCTCAGAAATGGAGTGAAATAAATTAATAACTTTTTATTATATATCAAACATTACAATAAAATTTATTATAGAAATGGTTCTCCTCGAGCTCACTTGGCTAACAACAACAACAACATCCTGGCGTATAAAGAAAAGGCCAAGAAATGGCACGGCATGCATATCAAACGAAAGACCTTCAAGCCGAATCAGAAGGTGTCGTCGTTTGATACGAAGTTAAAGTTGTGTTCCAAGCAAGTTGATGAGCAAGTGGTCCAAGCCTTTCATCATTAAAAATGTGACAACGGAAGCATTGTCATATCTCACTTGTCATCTGACGCACAAACTTTTATAGTAAAGGGGCAACTGCTAAACCATATCTTGAGAATTACATATTCTTGTCCATTGTTAATTAAATTCAGATTATATATCGATAAGTGCTTCCAGACGCGGATGGACCAGACAATTTAAAAAATACCAAAAATATCATTTCTTTTCCTTCTTTTCTTCTTCTTTTCTTCTTTTTTTCTTTTCATTTCCTTTTCTCCCTTTCTATTCTATTGCGTATTCAATCATTCCTTTTATCATCTATATACTTAGTATATGCCTCATCCTCAATATATGGGGGAGACTGACCTGGGTGTTCACTCTTTGATCCCTTACATGTCTTCCAACTTGCTGATATTCTATCTCAACTTAGGGATTTTACCCTAAGTATATAGGAAGAAAGGCCGAGCTGATGATTTTGTACATTCTAAACTTAGATCATCCACACTTTGTATACAATTTGTTGCACTTACAATTAGTTAATCATAAGTATAGAGTGGATAATTGACTTCCCATTCTTTCATTGAGTCATTAGAGCATAGACTTTTCCCATACTCAGTACGAGTTATGTCTACATTTTTCTCCTTGATCACTATGAGGACATAGTTTAAGCTAAGTATAGGGGGTCGTATATACACTATATATACTTTAGTCATAACTCGTACTTTCGTATTCAATAATATGACTAGAACACATGGCAAGGATATATAAAAAAGTCATATGTGAAGAATAACACACATACCACTAACACATTAACTCTTCTACCTTTTCACTAACCTTCATACCTTTTCCAAAATCCCATAAAAATTGGAAAAATCTTAAAAGACATACAAGTTTGCAAAATATTTTCAAAACTTCACAAAAATTTGCAAAACTTAAATCCCATAAAAAGTTCAAAAAGACAGAAAATGTTTTCACAAAAATATTTCTTTGCATATGCATCTATATTTTTCAAAATGATTTTAACAATTGAACAAGTCTGAATAAAATTTGAATATTAGAGCTTGGTATAAACCTTAATCTACCTAATTTACAAGGAACTTGTTGAGGACTGGAATGGAGAATCTTCATGTCACTTGATTTAATTCTTTTGGTCATGTGAGACTGAGTTCATGAGTCAAGGTGGCTTAGGAACCAATCTTGGGGATTGCCGAAATCGGTACTTCAACAAGTTATTTCTCTGGTAACATGGACATATGACGACTGGAGATTGGTTTGAAATAAAGTTTCAGATGAGGAATGGGCTGCTAGCATAATTTTTCTAAGATCTCAAAACATGGACGGAACAAAAGATTCAGTATCCATCGGGGCAAACAAGAATGCAGTGCAATGTCAAATAAAGAAATATAAAAAAGAAGCCTATACCAAAAATTCCAAAAATATTGAGCTTCAGAAAAGGCATGATTCTTGGTGAAGACTTGGTTACACCGACCAACCTTCATAAGGAAATATGACTACACTGGTACATTTCCACTTCTTTCCTCCTTCTTCTCCCTAATTCGTTGTGCATTAGCATGTACCTGAACTTAGAAGGAAATCTTCATCTCCTTGAGGACGAGCTACTAGAGGAGGAAACTACTGGAGAATTCAACATCTTATCTAGGAAGAGTAACATTATTTACACACTTGGTACTGGCCATTTCAAGATTACAAAGAGTATACATATGAAAGGACGGTTCTGACTTGGCTGTAGAATTGATCTGGATAAAAGAGCATATAACCTAAAGACTGTTGAGTCAATCCAAACCCTAATGTGGTTCCGAACACATTAATAATCCTAAGATCTTAACTGAGCTCCAAACTTGATTTTGTGAAGATAAGTTTAAAAATCATGATCATTGGACCTTTTTATTTTCCCTTTCTTTGTATTCTTTTTTGTATCACTTATTCTCCTAATATTTGTTTGCTAGGGACAAGCAAAGCTAAGTATAGGTGGTAATAAATACCCATTCAATCACCTTTATTCGTTTATTTTGTCTTTAAAACCCTAGTTAAATGCATACAAAAATAGCTAACTTGTACAAATTAATACTTCGAATTTGATCTGTAAATAGTGCTTAAATACTTGTATTTAAATATAAAATAAATGAATAAAGAAAAGAAAAGGAAAATAAAGGAAATATTGTAAATACTGACTGACCCTAAACTTTGAGACTAGGTCAATATTGACTTGATCGATAAGGAATAAAGAAGGAGGAGATAAGGTCAAATAAATATAAACAAAATAACATTGTCACACGGAAACCCTAAGTGACCTGTATATTGTATATAGCTCAAGCTTACACTAATTTATATACCCTCATATACACTTCAAATAAAAATATTTTCAAAACCAAACATGTACATAGAAACAAATAGAAAAAGAAAAATTAATTGCATGTAAAAATAAGGTACAATGTGATAGGGACACACAGTTGAATAAGCCGCAAACAAAACTTTACAGATCCATATCTTCTCCATATGAGCTCAAAATTGACAAAACTCACCTTTATTGCACTCTAAATTAATGAAGGTGATTTCATAAAATTAGAAATAAGATGCAAAATTTAGCTTTTGGGGCCCCAATGTACACTCTACCTATTTATCTTTATGTACATTTAATTTGTTTTTTGCACTTTTACTCTTTTTATATTTTTAGATGTTTGTAAATATTAATTGAATTATATTAAAAACATAAACATAAAAGGAATCACTGAAAATTCATTAAAATAAATAATGTAATAGAATACATATGTACATTATACTTATATTATGCATGCCCATTTTTATTTTAACACTCAAATAAGCTCAGAAAATAAAATAAAGAGGTGTAAATATATGTTTAAATGTATTATAAATATATAAATCAGGTATATAAAATAACAAACCAGAAATACAAAATAAAATAAAACACATACACACACACATATATATTTATACCTATAGTTATACTTGTAAAAATTAACATATAATAAATAGTTGATAAAAATAAATAAAGATATTTTAAAACTAGTACATAAAATAAGGGACAACTTTCATGTTTTTGAGAAAAAAACAGTAAAATCATTTACTATTATATTTATCTTTTATTTCTATTTTCATTTTTGGTTTGTCTTGTAGCGTCCTACGTGTACCAATGGGAGACAAGTCTGAGTTGACTCTAGTCAACTCTCTGGTCTCCCTAGGCCTACGATTGTTAGATATTGACCCCTCTCCTTCTCCTTATTTTAGCTCACTCTACATTGAACGAATCACCTCCCTTATTTTATGAAATTTTCTCCTCGATAATTGCTCTCCCACCCCAGACCAAACCCTTGGTCAATCTCGCATCGATATTGGTGGAAACCTAATTATTTCAAGTCTCCCTGTCAATGCTATAAAGACAACCTTCGAGCTTCAATTCAAATCTAATCCCTCTCGATCTAGTTCTGACCCCTTGGATCGAAGTTTGGAGTGTTCCTCTGTGACAAGCAGTGATCCCCATCAGTTTAGAGCGAGGAGGAAGGCATCTCGAGGTGATTCAACCCTTCACTGGAGCTCCTCCATGCAGTCTCTGCTCCTGGCCACATCAGGTAGGTGAGCTGCTTTTTTTTCGCTTTTTCGATTCCTAGCAATGACACTAGAATAACTTAGCCTTTTATTTCTTTTGATTTCATTGCTTAAATCCTAAAATCTCAAAATCATAGTTTGCTGGAGCTTTAGGCTCCAGTCTTTTTTCACCATGAATCATCCGTCTTCCGACCCGCATGATCGCCTCCACACCTTCATCTTCTCATCTTCTTCCATCCCGACCGATTTCAACCCCATAACTTGCTCATATCTAAGAGATCAACACTCCTCCTCCTCCCATCACCGGAGCTACTCTACCACAATGCATCTTCACCCCATTTCACTCCAAATCTGCTCAGAAGCATCCTTGATGTGTTTGCAAGCTAACCATGCAGGTCCAAGAGCTTGAAGACCCAGTTTGGGCCGACTTTTGTCCAGCAGAAGGTGTCCCAGATGCTCTGAATTCCCAGCACTACCAGGACCCCATCGAAGGGTTCTGGAGATCTTTGAGCATACCATCAGGTCTAGAGGAGATTCAACTCCATTTTGGGCCCGCCAGGAGCCTCCCATGAGATCAGATAATGAAGATATCCTTGATTAAAGAATACCAAACTCGACCTTCTTCCTTATTCTACCAATAAAGCAGTCGCTATCCGATTGCTTCGATGCTCCAATTTTGATATCCACCGGTTGATCAACCTACGTTCCAGCCGATTGATGAAGATCCGGGTTTGATCAACTCCATCCATCGCCGAAGGGGTATCAACCGCCCGTTGCGTGCCATGTGGATAATCGTCGTTCGATCCATCGTTGGATCGCGTGCCTCTTTGGATATTTTACAGAACTTTCCCCACCTTTTTGTATTTTCTTTTTAGTCCATAAACCTTCATTTGTATTAAAAGTTTCTATAATATTTACATTAAGATCCCTGAGCTTTCATCAATTTGCATTTAGGTCCAATCCAGGTCTCACCTCACCTATCTTTACACGTGAGGCGCCTAGATATTTTACGCATATACCCTTGCAAGTATGTGTATTTATTTTTAGTCCAAAAGCTTTAAATAACAATGTTGTATTTTTTTTGACAAATTTGCATATTGGGCACTAATGTTTTAGATAATTGCATTTATACCCATGCTAGTGCGGATAATGTTTTAAAACTACGAAAATATTGCATGTATTCCCATGGACCTGCTTAGTTATTAAATGCTTAAAAACTTTAAGGAAATTGTATTTAGGTCCTTGTACTATATATTTAATTTTGTGCTTATGTTTTAATTATTATAATAGTATTTTGCATCTAAAAACAACAGGAAAATCATATTAAGTGTATGAAATTATATTAAATCAAATATATTTTCTCAAGGTAATTTAAACTATTTTTCTTTTTATAAAAATACAAAACATTGCATTTTCTCCTGTTTAGCATTTGAACATTCAAAAATTAAAAATGTCTTGAAAAATATCAAAAAAAATCATATTTGTTTATTTAGCCATATTTGTTTTTTTGACCAAGTATTTTTACAAATTATTAAAACCACTAAAATTTGAAAAATAAAGAAAAACTTATAAAAATTATAAAAGTTCAAATAAAAATCACAAAAATATTTTCTAAGTTTCTAAATTATCTTTCGAATATCTAGTATTCTGGAAAACTTGATTTGGACTCGATCTGATATGATAGATATTTATTAAGCTCATTTGAAGTTCCTTGATTTACTATTTTATTTATTTTGTGTTTTTATTTATTTAAAAATCCTTTAAAAATATAAAAAATTCAAAGTCACCAAAAACAAAGAAAAAAATATAAAACCCAAGAGTATTTTATTCTTGATTTTTTATGTTTATTTATTATATTTGAACATCTCTTTCCTATTTATTATATATAGTATATATATTACATATATTAATCTTGTATTTTATTTTCTGAATTAAAAATTAAAAATTAGAAATTTTTATAATTAACAATATAAAAAATAAAAAACCACAAAATATTTAAAAATAAAAAATACTCTAAACATCCTAAGTTGTCTATTGATTTTTGGTGCTCTACCTCAAGCACTCCTTTATGTTTCGACCCCTATTGCTTGCGTACTATACACATTCATTGTATGGTACAATAAATTTTAGCTCACCTACATTTACTGCTTTATCATTTTTATGGGTTGATTGTTGAATGGCACTAGAGTTGGGTACCTACTATGCTGAGAGAGCGGTCGATACAATGATTGCCAAATCCGACCTATCGGACACCGCTGACCCTCCAAGACTGGACTTTGCCATCTTGGTCCTTGCGCTCTTCAAATGGGCATCGTTGCTAGGGAGCATTGGTTTGTAGGGTGTAGAATAGGCACTTAGCTTGCTTTTACCATTATTACTCTCATTGCAAATTTCCCTCTTTATTCTATATTTATTTGAGAACATTCTAATCACTTCTTGTTCGAATTTGCTACGAGGGCCGACATATCGAGGAAGGATTTTCTTGGAGATTCAACATACCCAAGAGTTGCGGAGACCGATGGTTCTTTGCCCACTGTTAGGAGAGAGAGAGAGAGTAGCAAAGAAGACAAGAAGCTGAGCAGTTTATTTTTAGCATGAATTTAGTTTATTTTTTTGTTAGAGAGCAGTTTATTTGTAAATTTGTAATAGTACATGATACGAACTCTTGTTGAACTCTTCACAAGTCCATTCACCAAGTGATTGTTTACTTGGGGGACTTGATCGATTTTCCATGATTTCTCTGCTTTCTACATTTATTTCTCCCTATTTCCCTTTGTTTTTATTTTATTTTCCAGGTTTGGTGCTTTTCATCTTATTTTTATTTCTATCTTGTGGAAAGAGCCCTTAGATCATTAGAAGTGATTGTTTGGTAAAACTAGGTCCAAATCCCTAATAGAATTTCTGTACGTATTGTCTCTATCAATTGGACTTAGTTAAATTGAACAAGCTTCTTCACACTAATAGAAACTCATGTTCTTAGGCATTTTCCATATTGCAATATATATAGATTAGGTGTACAAATTCCGTCATGCATCCCACATGGAGAGAGTTGGGAAGCATTGCAAGTCCTCTTACTGAGCATCACATCTTTTGATTTTCGACTTGCATTGCTTTTCCGTCTTCTCCCTTTGATTTTAACTACATAGTCCAAACAAAGAATTGGTTAAACGATAAACCTTTTGTATGAATTTTACTCAAAATAAGTAAAAACTCATAATTTTTATAAAGAAAGGGTCTGTTAAGAAAACTTTGACCTAATTAGAGTTTATTACTTGAACTTCATTGTTTTGGGTTTACAACATCCTCATTATATTCAGGTACCATCCAGACAAAGTGAGGCACGATCCTTAAGGAATAGAGCCCAAATCCTAGACTGAGTTCTGCCTTTTCTATCACCTGGATGCATGAAGTATTGACGCTTCTATCATACGTGGGCGAGTGAGGCATCGTCTGCTTGCGGACTTTGTCTAAAGTATCGAGCATAGACCATCCCTTCATGGGGTCGATATAAGCAATATGTTGACGAGATAAATATATTGTAATTTATATATTTCATATCAATTAAATCAAATATGATTATGTATATTGATACATATATAGAAGTGGATCATGTACAGACATATGCACATTTTTTCCATATCAAAGTAGGTATAATGGACATCTAGTTGAAATAGACATACTGAATACATATTTTTATATAACAGTTGTATCAAACTTAGTTAAAAAATGCAACTCCATTAAATTATTGATTTAATATACATATCAAAATTTATAGATAACTAATAATCATTATCCAACACATATCGATAGATCGACATCTGATCCATTATCCCATATATCTATATCTTTATCCACATCCATTTTAAAGTAGGCTCACATAATTGGATATCATGAATCCGGATATCTATTTGTAATCATATTCTATATAACAGTTATGACATATTTTCGTCATAATTGGATATCATGAATCCGGATATCTATTTGTAATCATATTCTATATAACAGTTATGACATATTTTCGTCTCATCTAAATATCCATTATACCAACTATTATCATACTGATTTTATACTTATTTTGATATTTTATCAGTATTCATTATAAAATGAAGATATCTACAATATCACTATGATATCCACATGTATTTATATTTTAAAATGGACAAGGATAACTTATCCGACCTTTGGATCCCTATATGAATATATTTATTCTGATGGGTATATAGGAATGGGAATTCTCAAATATGGAGCAATCAGATTTTCCATGTAATCGCCATTCCCATATATCTATATCTTTATCCACATCCATTTTAAAGTAGGCTCACATAATTGGATATCATGAATCCAGATATCTATTTGTAATCATATTCTATATAACAGTTATGACATATTTTCGTCTCATCTAAATATGCATTGTACCAACTATTATCATACTGATTTTATACATATTTTGATATTTTATCAATATTCATTATAAAATGAAGATATCTACAATATCACTATGTTATCCACATGTATTTATAATTTAAAATGGACAAGGATAACTTATCCGACCTTTGGATCCCTATATGGATATATTTATTCTGATGGGCGTATAGGAGTGGGAATTCTCAAATATGGAGCAATCGGATTTTCCATGTAATCGCCATTCCCATAAATCTATATCTTTATCCACATCCATTTTAAAGTAGGCTCACATAATTGGATATCATGAATTCGGATATCTATTTGTAACCATATTCTATATAACAGTTATGACATATTTTCGTCTCCTCTAAATATCCATTGTACCAACTATTATCATACTGCTTTTATACATATTTTGATATTTTATCAGTATTCATTATAAAATGAAGATATCTACAATATCACTATGTTATCCACATGTATTTATATTTTAAAATGGACAAGGATAACTAATCCGACCTTTGGATCCCTATATGGATATATTTATTCTGATGGGCGTATAGGAATGGGAATTCTCAAATATGGAGCAATCGGATTTTCCATGTAATCGCCATTCCCATAAATCTATATCTTTATCCACATCCATTTTAAAGTAGGCTCACATAATTGGATATCATGAATCCGGATATCTATTTGTAATCACATTCTATATAACAGTTATGACATATTTTCGTCTCATCTAAATATCCATTGTACCAACTATTATCATACTGATTTTATACATATTTTGATATTTTATCAGTATTCATTATAAAATGAAGATATCTACAATATCACTATGTTATCCACATGTATTTATAATTTAAAATGGACAAGGATAACTTATCCGACCTTTGGATCCCTATATGGATATATTTATTCTGATGAGCGTATAGGAATGGGAATTCTCAAATACGGAGCAATAGGATTTTCCTTGTAATCGCCATTCCTACCTTAATATAATCTAACCAACACATGAGCGGAGTCATCAAAGGAATGGCGACTCCATTCCCTCCTCTAATCCAGTTTAACAAACGTACATACGAATAAGAAGGAAATTTAATAAAGGAATTGTATGCTTTTGACGACAGCGATATGGGCTTACTTAAACTGAACATTAATGTTCTTTTTTTTTAATAGAAAAAGAGGAATTTGACGGAAATTATATCTAAATGTTAATTGAGTAATTAAGGTTCAGCATACTCTCTTAATCGCGAGGATGAAAATCATAACGAAAAATTACAGAAAAAAAGAGGTTTTATTGCAACAAACCGAAAACGGTGTTGGTGGGATTATTGGAAGCTTGGTTAGTAGCTCCATCGCCAACAAGACGCTGGCGATCGTTGAAGGCAACGCAGGAAGGAGTGATCCTACCACCTTGTTCGTTTACGATGATCTCGACCTTCCCATGTCTCCACACGGAGACGCATGAGTATGTCGTGCCCAAATCGATTCCCAAAGCGGGTACCTCTCCCTCAGCCATCAATTCACTCCTGGTTGTATCAAAAGCTAATATTTCAAGTCAATCGTTTAAAATAATCATCGAAGCAGAGGTTATACACAAATTCCAGTCTCCTTTGCTGCAGAGGACAATCACAATCGCTGAACTCCTCTGCCTTTACGCTTATGGAATCAGATTTATTTACTTCGACGCACACAAATACAGAAACTAAATCTGGGAGAAAGGAGGCCGAGAAGATGATCTACCTTCTAAGGAACGGGCGGGCGAGGAGACGACTTGCACAGGAGGTTGCCGCGGGGTCTTGCCCCCTTTGCGCGTTTTGCTTCCTTTGTAATGGGACGTCCGACCCGACTTTGGGCAATTTGCGACTTCTTACAGTTGTTCTTCTAGAAGTGGGCATGTAGCCAATCCGATGTTTTTGGATTGGATGGACTTGATTTTGTTACTGTGTTGTTTGGATTGGATTGAGATTTTGAAATTTTGTTAAATTATCGATTAATGCTACTATTCGATCCAATTCATTAATCTGTTAATAGTATATATGATAATTATTAATATTTTTAGTTTTCTTATTCTACTTTATTAATTCAAACTTGTATCGTTCTTAGTCAAGTGGCACTTTAATTCTAATTTAATATGTAACACCATGGTAGAAATAAAAAGAAAGATAACTTTAAGATTAAAATATAAAGAATCCAACTGTCCTATTCTACTTCTCACAAGCCAACAATACAAATTGACAATGCAAGTGTTTGGACATTGCATCTCTTTCTCAAGTGGAGCTTACCACATCATAGATCAATTACCTATGCTCCAATCTGACTCCCTAGGCCACCTTCACTGGCTTCATTTGCTATAACGACATGTGGGGATACAACCCTCTTTCCCATCTCATGTTCTAGCCACAAAATTCAAAGCATACACCTGATTTTGATATTGTTGCCTTAGAGGTCAAGTGATTCCCCATTTGTGTGCTACCTTCCCGTTACATTCTTTTCAAATGTTTACTGCAATAGATTTATCCTAAATAATATTTCGACATAACGAACACAATCCAAAGATTAAGTGCTACTAAAATGATGATAGACCATGAGGGGTGAATATATGAGTATCAAAAGTCTGTCCGATGCAACCTGCAATCTGGTGGATCAGATCGGTTTGTATTTGAATATTTAATAGATTTTAGATTATATTGAGAAAAATTTTAATCCATTAAAGTTGAATTAGACAAATATTAAGATAAAATTCGATTCAATCCAATCCACGTGCACCCTTAATTCACAGGATCATGTCAATGCAAGGCTCTCCAACCCAAGTTGCCAACTCTCCGACATAATTACCGAATAGCTTTAGTGATGATGTATAGCATTTTATAATCAAACCCAAGTATCACTTATCCAATTGCAATTGTTGGTCATTTGATGGAACACATCCATTCACGTAGGAGTATAACGATGCAAACACAACACTTTAAAGAAACATCAAACGCAACATTAAAGTATACGCAATCAAGAGACCTGTGAGAATATCAACGTATTACAACTTTTGCCAAGGAATGCACTATGAGAATGACAAGAATCCATTTAAAACTGAAACATCACGCAAGTTTGACTCGTGATGCTTCTTCTCGTCCATGTCGATCTTTTTCAATTTCGACAGGTTAAATTCAATTTCCTTCTTCCTAAGTAACCCAACTATAAGTCTATGACTTCCATGAGTAGTCTTAAACCCTCTCTCAACGCATATGTCTAAGCATGAATGGAAGGTTTCCATAGTTTTAGATGCTAATCGTATACCTACACGAGGTTGAGGAAAATCTACGTATCTTTTGAAACAAATAGTAAACAACATGTTCGGCAACCTATCAAGTTTCTTTGAAATGATAATAGAAGATGATGATGACACAGTACTGATGAAAAAATGGTTGAAAGCTCGCAGTGCCCTTGACTGCAAACAACTGATGATCATGATCATCATCTTTTCCGCATACTCGAAAGCATTGCCGACCACCGCTGATCGTCCCTGACTGCATCAGCTCAATGTGCCATAGGCATCAGCAGCTCATGCATGCTCTCCATTGCGACTTGCACTTGTCCTCCGCCGACGATCACACATGCCTCAACTGTTCGTCCCCTGCTGCACTCGTCGATGACCACTATTTCTTAAACTACAGCAACTCCCGGGTGTCCTCTTGCCTCAAATTGATTCGATTTTCAGGTGCAACTTCTATATTTACACACTGCATATATGGATATATGAGCATCAAAATTTGTTACAAGTTCCTTTAAATCATAATCTTATCATTCCGCATTCGTAGCTACCTTGTCCACTCGTGGACTTTGTCCGAAGTATCGGTTTCGCCTATCAGCTTCCTCCTCTACTTCTTTTGTTGAGTAGGAGTAGTGGTCTGGATCTGAAAACGAGGACATTCAAAAACTACATGCTACTGGTTACAAAATAAGTGAGAAGTATGAGATAATTTTACAGCAATATTCACTCGTCTATAGGATTAGCCGCTAAGGACTAATTGATACGATTGCCTGATACAATAAATAAATTGAAAATATAATTGTCGAACTCCTATAGTCCATTATGTTGAGTTGGAGAATCAAAACTTGTTTTGTGGTTTGATTTATTAGTTTTACGCATGCCAAAAATACGGTGTTGTTGCACCTTGCATTTCATATTTCTTCTCTCACTTCTTTTCCCCCTACTCAATCCTAAGCTTTCTCTTCTCATACCCTCTTGAATTTCTCTTCACATATCATCTATTCCTCATCTATCTACCTCTTGTTTCTCGAGATGACGACTCGGGGATGGTTTAGTCCAGACTCGTGGATACCCACACTGATTCCCCGAGATCGACATCTCCAATAATTTGGGGTGATTCCAAAGAGCACGGTTCAGACCTGGCAAGCCACTCTCAAGAGTCCCTGCTTCATCTTCAAATAAATCGTGATCACTCTTGTCCTGAATTCGCTCCCTTCTGGATGGAGATTGACTTCACCCCATATTCATCTCCATCCCTAGTAAAGTTTATGATCGACCTTGATTCTGAACTCTTTTTGTGCCCGCTTCCAGAATGTTCTTGGCATATTTCCTACTATAAACCAAGAGCCCAATCTGGAGATTAGCTCCTCTTACAATGAACCATAGATGGCTCCTTGGAGACGAGACAAAAAACAACTTTAGATGAAACAGTGGACACGAATGAGATCAACACCCAGTTGCTAGAATCCATTCAATCCATCTAGCAATGGTTGACATGCCAATCTCTTGCCCAGGTCTGATTCAAAACTTCTTTGAGGTCTTGCGTTTAGAAAGCTAACATCTCATCGATGCCGCACACAGAGGATCACACTTTAACAAAGATGAAGATGTCGTGTGGGAAATCTTCGAAGAAATATCCGAGGGCTCCACAACCCTATCTTTGTCTTATTTATTCCAAAAGTCCCAAGCGACCCCGCTCAAGACTGTTAATGCGGAATCTTACCGTGAGGAAGAGAGAGAGATGAGTTCCAACCTTTGCATCATCGAGAAATATCTCTCTAAGGTGGACATCATTGAGAAATGGTCAGAAGACCTTGAAAAACTTAATGTGATCGAACAAAGAACAAATTTGATGGACAAGATTAATCAGATATTCAAGCAGCATGAGGTTCAGGTGAGCATTATCCATGCATGCTAGTCTGTGAAGGAACCAGCCGAAAAGCTGAAAGAGCCATCCCATCATCAGAGTCATGGGCCACCCCAATCAGTTCAACACGTGTATTATGTGTAGACATTAGACCAGAGAAGTTCATCGTCGTAGCAGCAGATGGTGTTGTACCATCCGGAGCTTCAGGCTTACATCGAGCCTTTATATCTACCACCGCCACAAATCTCGGAAGTGAATGTCGTGTGGGACAATAATCATGCTCAGACCCGTCCTAGCGAACAACCTCAAGGTCTGAGCACAACTATTCGGCCATTCATTCCACATAAGGGTAGACAAAACTTCCAACACTAGTAGCACCACCAGTCTCCACAACAAAGCAATAACGGGAGACAACAACATTACCAACAATCGACATATCGCCAACCTCATCAACAATCAACTGCTCAGTATTAGAACCATTCTTTTCCTCCTCTTTATCAGCAATAGCTATTCCCTCCTCATCAATCTCAATATTACCAATAATAAACACAATACCAACAGCCTCAACTTTCTCCTATTTCAGAATCTTCAGAGGTTGCTCCGTTGAATCGTTCCTTGGATTGCCTGGATCAGCTAATATAGAAATATGTGATGACTCATAATCCATCACTTTTAATAATGTTAAATTGCAATATAGGATGTGGAAAATAATTCAGCAAAAACCACAATCTTTGAATAGCTGTGGAGTTTTTTTTCTTGGCAAGTCTACCAAGGTCGAACATAGGGATACGAGCCTCCTCATAGATTTATCGAAAATTATCAATTAAATAAGAGTTACCAAATTCATTGACATAGATCTTACAATGCAAAATACAATGCATACAATAAAATGCACAAACAATATGCAAAGAATATGTAGACAAAATGCAAATGATGATGCAATGACATGATGCATACATAATGAACCTGTATTTTTTATTGTATTTTATTGTATAAAAAATAAATGCAATGCAATATTTATTGAGAATATGATGTAATTATGAGAACCATGCAAATTTTAGTTGGTTTTCTGCAAGATAGAAGTGATGCAAGATGATGTGAGGATGTAGATACAAACATGCCCTAAAAATTTTTCAATCATTGAGCATAAATAGAGAACATCAATTTCAGTGTTATTTGAGCATAAAGATACATCAAAGTTATAAAGAATGTCACTAAAATGAGGAGCAAATGACACATAGAATATCCAAAATCTAGCATCTTAAAATAAGTGGTGGCTCACCAGTGCACTAGCTCTAGAATAGAGCAACCTCCAGAGCTCCGACCATTGATGAAGTACTTGCAGGGGGTTAAATGTGAAATATAGCTGAAGCGAAGGGAACGAGATGAAGGGCTTAAGGACAGAGAACGTGGGGCCCTAAGTGGGATCTCGTCCGCCTCCGATGGAGGAGAAGGTCTGAAGGTGATGGGATCGCGAAGGAAGGGAACATGTTGTTTAGACCACCAACGAGGGTGCGGATGATCTAGTGAGGCGGATAGAGGGTTCAATCAACGGTGATCATGAGTCAGTGCATCGAGAATAATACAAGAAAATAAGAGAAAAAGAGGAAGAAGAAGTACCTGATGGGGGGAGGTGGTCAGGTAGATGATATGGCCTGGGCGAAGCACCGGAGGTGCTCAAGATCTCGACCGGAGCAGGGATCTCAACGACTACCTAGGACTGCCATGACTTGGCTGGTGGAGCAAGGGTTGACACCGGCTTGGGGAGGCCATGCTCGCTGATCAACTCCATCCTCCTCTATCACAGGAAGAGGACGACTAGGGGTCAAGCCATGAATGGTGGACGAGGGTTTATGGTAGCAAAAGTGGTGGATTTATAAGGTGAGGGGTGGCTGTTACTGAGATGGCAAGGGGTTTTGTAACGGGTGCTGGTGGCCGTAGGAATAGGATCGGTGTGTATTAATGCATCCATGAGGAGACAGGTCGTCAGGCTATGAGGAGGAGTCGTTAGGTGGTGAGGAGGTGGCATGGTAATGACGCTATAATAGGAAAGGGGAGCAGGCGGAGCAAGGTGTAACACATGGGAGAGTGAGAGGGGGGAATGATGAGCAGCGACCGTTGGATCGTGAGATCCAACGGTCAGAAGCGAGGCACAAGTGGGCGGTCTAGGTTAGATCATTTGATTTGATCTAAAGGTTGTGGGCGACGTGAGGTGGACGATCATGATGAAGGTAAGGGATTAATCCAAGGGTCATGAGTGAAATGAAAACGTGGAGGTATCTGGGCCACTAGATGAGCTTCCATCTTGCAGTTGAGGTTGACGCGGAAGGGGATGGCCCAGATTGCATCAGGAAGTGAAGATGAGACGATGGAGAGAGCGGCAGAGATGGACGGTAGTGATGAAGGCGAAGGGGGGTCAGCGACAGAGGGGAGTGGCATGCGGAGCATGGGGAAGCAGACCACATGGTGGCTCCAGAGAGTACCACGTGGCCCAATTAGATTATTCAGAAATAAGGAAAAATAAGAAAACAATAAAGAAATAAAAGAAAGCAAAATTAGAAAAAAAAAAGTCAAAAAATAAAATTGTAGATCTCGAGAATATCTACAAGTTTCATGTTGGACAAAAAGTCAAAAGAGATCAAATAGGCACAGTGAAAATTTTGGGAGTATTTTTAAAGGATAAAAACACCACTTTTAAAAGGCTTTGTGATATTTTTATCTTTTTGATTCTTTTTAACCCCAAACAAATATCTACAATATTTAGTCTAATTTTTAGGGAGTTTTAATAGCAAATAAATTAATGAAAATAAAAGGGTTAATTTATAGACAAAAAATTAGATTAATCACAAGAGAAGGGTTTATTGCTAATGATGCAGAATTAAGAAGATTTGGATGAAGGTGATTATGCTCTGATGATAAAAAGGTAGTATAGTGATGATTAATCAGAGATTCATCACACCCTTATACTTAAACTATGCTCGTCCTCGAGCATCTAAAGAATGAAGGAGTTGGATTAATTCCTGACAGTACATGTGAATTTTCGAGGCTCTATTCAACTAAGACTTTAATTTTAGTGGTCTTAAAATTATGGGATCAACCATGCTCTAGTCAAAGGAATCTAACTTCTCTAATTATCAGACTCACTATTTTGTACATATAATATAATGATATGACATTTAGTGTACTTCAATAATGAGAGTTGAGTCGAAACGTCACTCAAAGTCCTTATCCTAGAGACTCTCCTCAAGACCTAATCCTCAACACTATGTAATAAATTAGTTCGTGCATCCAATTCACCATCTCAATGGTTTATCAGACTTGAAAGTGTAGATGGAAGGCCGGATAATTGAGAGCATATGATTGTGTATATTCTTCTCTCCCTCACATTGGAACAAGGGTCCTCTCGTGTACCTTATTACTCAATACATGTGTTTTTGGTTGTTGACCAGTGCGTCTGTCAAGAGTTGTTGAGACGTATGTACTTGTTTTCCTGGGAGTACACCGGAGTGTGTCTTATTTAAATATCTAATATACTTACACCCTGACTTGTATTGCTTATGATGTAGAGTCCTTTTTGAGGTATTACCCAACTCATTGGTCCTAATTAGCTTTGGTCCAAGTGGACGCTTTAAAATGGTTGGGAGCGCTCGCCTTTGATGAAATCTCTTGATATTTGACCTTATAATCGAGAGCTCTTTTTCATTCATTTTTTTATAGGCTAGATCCACTGTGTTTACCAAGAGTTGGAGCACATTGGTCATCAATTATTTAGTGTCATTACACCCTGTTACATAGGTAAATATCAAATGATATCACACGAACTTGTTCATATACTGGTTAGGGTTTGCTGACACATAGGTTTCTTGAAGCCTTCATTGACTTTATCACATCCTCGAGCATCATTAAATTGGATCTAGACTCAAATCATCAGTCCCGGTTCATCAAGTGATACCTCAACTCATCTCATCATTCATGCAGTTGTGAGGGTTATGTGCTGATCATATTCTCTAGAAGGTAGAGATGAATAGTGCAATAGCGCTCATATTTTTCAAACTAGGTGATGAATCTCGTATTCATCACTCTAAATCTCATTTATTAAGCTCAAATCCCTAAAAATCAACAGCATTCTTGCATCTATTCTGCATAATTAGCATTCATGCATGTTTCCATAAGAATTGCATTTTAGCACGAAAATCTGCACAAAATAAGAAGCCAAAAATCCAAGCCAAAATGACCTATAAATAGCCTAAATTCCCAGATTTTTAACTCATTCACGCTCACTCCGAATGACTCAAAAGCACTTCCACTGTGTACATATCACTAACAAGAATAAAGGAAAAATACAAAAAAATAACTAACCCAAATAAGTGGACCAAAAACCCAAACCCTAATTTCAGGATTTTCGGACTAAAAGCCTCATATCTTCCCCATCCAGTGTCCGATTTAACCCTACTCACTTTTGAACTAATGTACATTCAATTACCTTCAAAACAAGACCAAGTTCAAGTGAATCGGAGCTCATATGTGAAAGTTGGGTTTTGGGCCTCTTTTGTACATTGTATATTTCGCGGTTTTCTGACCTTTATTTTATGTATATATCTTCTTAATCAATAAAAATCCAAAAAAATTAGAATTAAGTGTCTTTATTTATCTCTGATTTTACCGTAATTTCTCCGGATTTTTATCGTGTTTTAAAATGACAAAAAAATTTATAAAACCCAAAAAATCAAGGTATTCTATGTACATGGGATACCCCAAAAATTCACTTTGTGCAATGATCGATTTTGGTTTTGATGTCTTCATGAAAGTTGTAGATCTCATCGAGACGAGCAATTTTCGTGAAGAAAGTTTTTCGATCCGAGGTCATTTACTATTTATTTTTGATTTTACAAGGTATTTATTTTCGGAATTTTCTGGTGCTGACACGTGGCAGCACCTGGTGTCGCCACGTGTCAACCATTTTTGGCACTATTATATAATTATTTTATAAAAAAAATAATTAAATTAAAAACCACGCACGTGCGAGGCACGTGCCACCCAGGCACGTGCTCCACACGTGCGCCCCATCTCCCTTCGCCTCCACCCGCCACGTGGCTCATCAGGGGCCGTCCGATCACGCGCGATCGGACGGCACCTGTGCGTCGTCTCCCTCAACTCCTTCCCCCTTTGGAAAGCCGCCGCCGCCTCCTTCGTGATCTCCGCCGCCCCGCGAATCTCGCCGGCCATCCCCTTCCCCGTCAAATCCCGCGAATATCTCCGCCACCGATCAAATCCCCCTTCGCCCCCTGAGATCTCGTGCTGCCCCCATCAGATCGCCGCCCCGATCCTCCTTCCATCCTCGATCGATGACCTCTACCCTATTTAAACCCATCGACCATCACCGCCAACCTCATCCGCCGATTGCACTGTAAAGTGGGGAGCCGGCGTGACAGGCCGCTCCTCCACCTTCTCGCGGCGAGATCCGGCCCTGGTGGCCGTCGCAGCGCCGCCCAACCTCGCGTCTGCTTCAGCTCCGGCCTTTGTCGCCGTTGAGCCCACGACATCGACAACCCATCACCGCCTCGATTCCATCTCCAACGGCGATATCTCCGTTGTCATCTACCAACGCCTACGTCTCCGACCACCGCAAGCTACTCCGCCAGACCATCTTCTCCGACACCCGCTACACCAGCCGCCACCACCGATTCCTCCGTCGCCGCCTTCTTCTCCGCGTCAAGCCACAGCGCCACCACGCCACTGGAGCTCCGCGCTTCAGCCACGCACACGTCACCGACGCTCCGCCTCGCGACGCCGCTACCTCGACGGCCCTCGGCCGTTTGTCGGCCACCCCGCCTGCTCCGCCCTCCGCCGTCTCCACCTCGACAACACCGCCAGCCATCGACCACCGCAGCTGCCATCGCCGCCGGGCTCGAAGCCCGAGGCCCCGGCACGTGCGAGGCACGTGCGCGGGGAACGACCTCCAGCATCCCAGCCCCCGGGTCACGTGCCCCGCACGTGACCGCGGGGAAAAATTGCAAAGACCCCCTGGAAGTTTCCCGATTTGCGCGCAGGTCCCCACTGACCAGGTCACGTGCTTGTCACGTGACCTAGTGGCAGTTTTGCAGAAATACCCTCCGGAGTATAGGTAATGTCAAACAAGTCCCCCTCTGCATGTTTATTTATTTATTTATATTTGCATCTGTACCCCTGTGTTCCCTCGTATATTTGGACCTCAACTTTACATTATTTTCTTAATCCAAAAATTGCATGATGTTGGTTAATTGATTCTCTACACTTTGACATATTGTGGGTATTTTTCTGATTGACGGTTAATGAATAAATAATTGTTATGTGAAAATTTGCTTATTTTACCCATTTCTTGCTCTGAAATTGATAATTGATTAACCGTTGCTCTAAAAATCCCCGAAAAATCACATCTTGTAGAGTTTATTATTCTTAACATTGTGCCCAAAAAGATTTGCATTTGCTGCATATTTTGTCCTGTAAAAATCATTTTGCATCTTTTAGTATTTAATTTTTAATAGGTATTAAACCCTACATTTTCGAGGTTTAGGATTTTTCTGAGATCCATTACCTAGTGATAGATCTCAGATAATTTTGATCCTTGAAAATAAGTAGGTTTGATATTTATTAAAATTAAATATTGAAAATCATTTTGTTTGCATTTAAAAAGCCATAAAAAATTCATATTGCATCCAAAAATTCCAAAAAAATTACAGTGCATCCGTTTCATTATAGTTTACATTGTGGCCAAGTTTCGTATTTTTCGGACATCGTTTGATTGAAATTTACATTTTAGTCCCTAAAAGAAGGCCAAATTTGCATTTTGCATCCTTTAATGCATGTAAAATTCCAAAAAAAGACCGCCTCGAAAACCGAACACGAACTTTGATAGACTTAATTCTAGGTTGTTCCTTTGCCTCCTTGTGATCGACCTTGGGACTTGCCCAAGTAAAATAAACATAAAACCATGAGATTAAAAATTGAATAATTTATTTGTGGTATTTTCTTGATCGTTTCCGATTGCCGCCTACAACGCACAACACGATAAAAACAACTTATTAAACGATGCACTTTCGGATACGTCAGATGGCGCCGTTGCCGGGGAGGCAAACGGCTTAGATTTTTGTCTGAAAATTTTTGTTCGGTTTTCCGCATTCGGGTAGTCTGACCCCCGAATTTTTCATTGTAAATTCCATTTTTTTTCTGCAATTTATATTCAGCGTTTATTTTTTATATTATTTTGAGTCACTCTCTTACATTTTCTCTCTTATTTTTTTTTGCGAGGTACCTTGTACGTGGAGCGGTTTTCAATAACCGACGCAACTTCACCGACTCTTGCAAAAACCGCAATTAATTTAAGATCGAGTCGAGTCGTGAGAAAGCGTAGAGTCTAGGTTTTTAATTCTTGCAATTTTTTTTATTTTTGCAAATTTTACAGCGGTGTCCGTTTGGACTCTCGCGTGTGTAGAAAGACCTCTAAACTTTATTCTGTGGTGTGTCGTGGCCTGTTTCACTCTCCAGAGAGGGTGGGGCCCGACTTGAGTGGCGATTAGGATATACCTGCACATACGGCTCTCAGAGCAATTTAATTTTTGATTGTGCTCGTAGGATCTTAAGCCACAATTCACTTTAATCGAGACGCACTTAGATCGTTCAATTTAGCCAAAAAAATTTAAATCAATTCTTCCCGCTAATAGAACTTTTTGCTTAAGTGCGGTTTTCCATCGGCTTGCATTTCATTTAGAATAATTTCTAAATTCTGTCTAGCATCCCACATGGAGATTGCGAGGATTCACTGTAAGTGTTCTAACTGAGCATTCATCATAGTTTTTCGCGTGCATCGGCTTTTCCCGAACTCCTCTCTCTTGTTTTATCACATAATTTTAAAGGAAATTGGGACTGGACGGTAGACGTGTATTTTTGCTCATCTAATTTTTCAAGTGATCACCTCGTTAAAATTGGGACTGCTAAATATAGCCGATCTTAATAACCCATAAAATCAAGAATTTCTGCGGGAGAGCAACCCCGACCTTGGATGTTTTTATTTTTCTGAGTGAGCGAGAGACGACACTTAAGGATAGAGCCCAAATCCAAAATCCCAGCTCGCTAAATTTTTGCCAAGATTGAATTATCACCAACTAAAATTGAAAAGATAATAGCCGAAATCTTACGGCTTCATTGTGTGAGTTGGTGAACCCGGGGTTTGATTTGTGTTTGTATTGGTGTGCGTGAACCGGTATCGAAGATCAACAACCGTACATTTGATAAAATTTCTATCCCATACAAACTTCTCTCTCATCTCTTGATTTTAGTCCCATCATGGAAATCTTTCCAAATTTCAGATCCAACCCATCATTTCTCTCAACTCCTTCAAAAATGACCGAACATCACTATGAAAACAAATCTGTCTCGGTTTGGCCCAAATCAACTACATCCTCTTCTTTCAATAATCCTCCAACATTTGCGGGAAACTTTCACCCGCAGATGACCACAGCCCCCCCATTGAATCCTTACTCAAGTCATCCAACTACACATGACCACCTACCATCTTGGACTAAACCGCCTTATTCGCAGTTTCTCGCCAATGAAACATTTCAGGATCAAAACCCTTTTAAGACCCATGACTGGCAGAAAAACCAAACCCAGATGGAAGGAAATGCATTTAATGATCATGAGCGTTGGATTGACCACAACAGACCCCTCGTCAGACATAATGCTCATACAGAGGACTGGACTGAACTCCTAGACACATATAAGCCCTGTATGCTGACTCCACAATATCAAGGTCTGACTAATCATGATCAAAGGATTGAACTCTACTCAGATCAAATACACATGCCTGGATCATATGAGCAGCCTCCTTCCATAATTTTGGAGGAGAAATTTTCAAGAAATGATCGTACAATGGATATTCCAAGAAATTCTCCTCTCCGTACGTACAGAAAAATGGAAGACGGAATCATTGAACAAAATCCGAGTGCTCCCATGATTGATCATGAGCAAAATTGTGAGGATAATGTTTCGAGGATAAAAACGAGATTTGAATTGATGGAGGATAGATTTCAAAAATTTGCCGACCGAGTAATCTCATTCTATGGTGGATCGGGTGTAAAATTAAATGAGGAAATGATTGGATCCCATGATGAAAATTTTGAGGATACTCAAAGACCTAGGGATGATTCTAATATCAAAACTTCTGCTCATTATTCCTCTAGGAATGACTATGTCTCTGACCCAAACTCTGAATATCAAGGCCCCTTCTCATCTACGGAAGACACCACATCGCCACACCACACAGAAAATACAAAAAAAATTGAAAATCCAGAAAATCTCATAAAAATTGAATCTGAAGAAGATCTGAGGAATTTGGATCCAGCTTTACGGGAAGCACTGGAAAAATACTTGCTTTTTGAACTTCCCATCATAAAGGCCATTGAACACTTCCCTGACCTTAAGAAATTTCTAATGGACAGATTAACCATCAAAAAGTCGGGAAGGATTAGAACAAAAACTGAAAGACACATCTTGTCAATGGCTTCCTCCTTGGTGTTGAGGAGAAAAACCAAAAGCTGCATAGTGAAGCGGTTGCCCAGATTTGACTGCGAAATCAAAGACACAATTTTCACACATGCTCGTATTGATGACGATTCACCGATCAATATCCTCCCGACCTCTGTATTTCAGGAACTCAAACTCGGACCAATTCGGAAGATACGAGAGATTGTTCAATTGGCAGATCGATCGATAAAGCGGCCGAGAGGAATCATTTCTGTCATCATGGTATTCCAAGGTGCTCCGCTCAAGGTAGAATTCACGATCATTGATATAGAGCATCAAGGAGAATTCACCCAGTCTCCAATCATTCTCGGAAAACCATTCTTGGCATTGGCCAAGGCGGAGTATCGATTGTGAGACTCGGGAAATAAATTTTACGGCATTGGAATCACTACGATCTGATACAGTCTTTGAGGAACCACGATTTTCTGAGGTAACCCACGAAGTCCCCAACAACCGCAACCATGAAATGGTAGAAGAGTCCTACCCCACTGCTACACCTGAGATTGCGTTTGTTAATGAGACTATTGGTTTAGAGACTCTCCCCGATATCTCAATTCCCGCAGATTTCAAAATAGACAAATCCTTCTACTACGATCCTGAGACATTTGCATGGTCGCACCCTGGAGCAACATACTCTGATTATCTTGACCAAATCCTCCCAAATCAAGAGTGCACCAACATTCAGGAAACAAAAAACGAACACGTAGCCCGAACACCGACCAAGGAGAAGAATTTCAATGGCTATTCATCCGGGTACTCAAGTGAACCGACATCTTCACGAAATAAGAAAAAGAAAGTCACCTTTGATCTTTCGGAAGAGGAATCGGTTGATGATCCCTTATCAGGTCCGGAAAAGGTAGTCTACATGAGTGAAGTCTGTTCGGCGGCTCTAAAGCCATATCTTCGCAAGGATCCAAAATTTGATTCTCGTTGGACAACTCCCGTTCCTAATTATTACTCATCCAAAGCTGATGCTCCTACCTTTCACAAGTACACTGGAATTATTTCTTATGAGCTGACTGAGACCGGAGCATCTGAATATTCATCTGAGGACAAATCGACTGATCTTAAAAAGGAACGAAGCTTGAGGAAACAATTGAAGAAACAAAAAGACA
The DNA here is from genome assembly GCA_037367405.1 of Ottelia alismoides. Classification (NCBI taxonomy): domain Eukaryota; kingdom Viridiplantae; phylum Streptophyta; class Magnoliopsida; order Alismatales; family Hydrocharitaceae; genus Ottelia; species Ottelia alismoides. The sequence continues at coordinate 138,470 of JAZKJV010009550.1, forward strand.
TGAACATCTGGAGTATGTCCACTTTCAAATACTATTCCTCTGAGGATAACTCTGATGATGGATATCTTTCATCCGACTCAAACACTTCGTCCACTATCCATCATGATACTTCTGAGGATGACACTGATAATAGTTGGGAATCATATGCCTCATCTCCGACTCATCATTACGATCTCCCACCGCAGGCTCACAAAAAGATCAGCCGTAAACCGCCTTAATCATCGGCTACCCACCCTCCCTCCCGACCACATCAGTCTCCTTGTACAGCTTCTTCCTCTACTTAGGCCAAGGTCTAAGTATAGGGGGGGACCGATGCCATCTGTATATACCATTTCCCTCATCACATTCCGATCTCTCGCTCACTCCATATCCATCCTTCTTCTATACTTAGGCTGACCAAAGCCTAAGTATAGGGGGAACCGACACCCACCCTTATATACTCTCCTCATTCACATAACCTGACCGCTTCATTTTTTTTCTCTTTTCTTTTCCTCTCTTCTTCTATACTTAGACTATTCACAGTCTCAGTATAGGGGGCGATTTTGTAATTCTTGTTCTTTTTCACTCTCTTACGCTTAGCCCGAGCTATGTCTTCTTTACGCTTCTTGTGCTCTGAGGACACAACACTCGCTAAGTATAGGGGGGTCTGTATATATACTTTGTATATATTTTAGCCATACCTCGTACTTGCGCGTAAGTCTATATGTATTTACGGGGTGGGTAATTTTTCCAAAAAAAAAATTTGTTTTGCCACTAACACTGACTGTACCCAAAAATTTTTGAAAAAAAAGGCTTCTTATTCATTTTTTTTGCATAAAAAAAACAAACAAAAAAAAACACACACACACAAAAATCCTTTGCATAAAAAGTCAAAATAAAAAAAATGTGTCAGCATTTCACACACTCGCATTTCATCAAGCATCGCATTTGCATATGTGAAAAGTCTTTGGGTTCTGAACCGAGTTATGAGCTGAAACCGAGAGTGGTCTGGACTTGACCTTAATCCACCTAATCTTCAGAGGAACTTCACCGAGAAATAGGATTTTAGAGTCTTCAGGTCTTTGACTTAATTCTTTGAGTTCCACATGACAATGTACAGCATTTGACTCTTAGTGTCTAACCTGGTCTCTTCATTCTGGGTACAACTCTGGAATAGGGAATTAATTTGTACTCTCGCACTATGCACTTAGCTCAACTCAGACAGGATGTTGGAAGACTGTGTAAGTTTCTTTTCTAGTAGCGTGGAAATCTAAAGACCGGAGTACGGGATGAAATAAAGCTTCGGAAAAGGGATGGACGGCTGGGCACAATTTTTTCTAAGACCCCAAAAAATGTACGGAAACAAAAGATTCTATATCCGTAGGGGCACAACAAGATCCAAGCAGAACCACCAAAAATTCCAAATACAAAGAAGCAACTACCAAATAAAATCTGACCAAAAGGTCCAAGCTTCCAGAAACCTGCAGATCTTGGTGGAGACTCGGCTACACTGGACATCTTCACAAGGAGAGGTGACTACACTGGCCACCCTCCAGTTCTTTTCCCATTCTTCTATCTTCTCCCCCCAATTCGATTGTGAACACAGCGCGACAGACCTTAGAAGGAAATACCTGACTCCCCGAGGACGAGTTATTGGAGAGGAGGCATGCGCGGTAGTCCGGCATTCTGGGTGGGAAGAGCTAAAATATTTCACACACAAGAGTCGGTTATTCAATGTTCATAGGGTATACTTTGGGAAGATGATTGATCTAAGATGACTTCTGAGCCGAAACTGTAGCAATGATGTGTAGAACTTAAGGGCTGTTGATTTTAAGATTCTAAGTCTCACAGAAGTTCCGACACACAAATAATCCAAAGGATGAGTTTAGGTTCACTTTCACCTTCAGCTCATGGTCTTGGTATGGAACACAATCTCATTTCACCTCATGGCATTTCTTTTTGATGCTCAGGGACGAGCATGGTTTAAGTATAGGGGGATGATGAATCTCGTATTCATCACTCTAAATCTCATTTATTAAGCTCAAATCCCTAAAAATCAACAGCATTCTTGCATCTATTCTGCATAATTAGCATTCATGCATGTTTCCATAAGAATTGCATTTTAGCACGAAAATCTGCACAAAATAAGAAGCCAAAAATCCAAGCCAAAATGACCTGTAAATAGCCTAAATTCCCAGATTTTTAACTCATTCACGCTCACTCCGAATGACTCAAAACCATTCCACTGTGTACATATCACTAACAAGAATAAAGGAAAAATATAAAAAAAATAACTAACCCAAATAAGTGGACCAAAAACCCAAACCCTAATTTCAGGATTTTCGGACTAAAAGCCTCATATCTTCCCCATCCAGTGTCCGATTTAACCTTACTCACTTTTGAACTAATGTACATTCAATTACCTTCAAAACAAGACCAAGTTCAAGTGAATCGGAGCTCATATGTGAAAGTTGGGTTTTGGGCCTCTTTTGTACATTGTATATTTCGCGGTTTTCTGACCTTTATTTTATGTATATATCTTCTTAATCAATAAAAATCCAAAAAAATTAGAATTAAGTGTCTTTATTTATCTCTGATTTTACCGTAATTTCTCCGGATTTTTATCGTGTTTTAAAATGACAAAAAAATTTATAAAACCCAAAAAATCAAGGTATTCTATGTACATGGGATACCCCAAAAATTCACTTTGTGTAATGATCGATTTTGGTTTTGATGTCTTCATGAAAGTTGTAGATCTCATCGAGACGAGCAATTTTCGTGAAGAAAGTTTTTCGATCCGAGGTCATTTACTATTTATTTTTTATTTTACAAGGTATTTATTTTCGGAATTTTCTGGTGCTGACACGTGGCAGCACCTGGTGCCGCCACGTGTCAACCATTTTTGGCACTATTATATAATTATTTTATAAAAAAAATAATTAAATTAAAAACCACGCACGTGCGAGGCACGTGCCACCCAGGCACGTGCTCCACACGTGCGCCCCATCTCCCTTCGCCTCCACCCGCCACGTGGCTCATCAGGGGTCGTTCGATCACGCGCGATCGGACGGCACCTGTGCGTCGTCTCCCTCAACTCCTTCCCCCTTTGGAAAGCCTCCGCCGCCTCCTTCGTGATCTACGCCGCCCCACGAATCTCGCCGGCCATCCCCTTCCCCGTCAAATCCCGCGAATATCTCCGCCATCGATCGAATCCCCCTTCGCCCCCTGAGATCTCGCGCCGCCCCCATCAGATCGCCGCCCCGATCCTCCTTCCATCCTCGATCGATGACCTCTACCCTATTTAAACCCATCGACCATCACCGCCAACCTCATCCACCGATTGCACTGTAAAGTGGGGAGCCGGCGTGACAGGCCGCTCCTCCACCTTCTCGCGGTGAGATCCGGCCCTGGTGGCCGTCGCAGCGCCGCCCAACCTCGCGTCTGCTTCAGCTTCGGCCTTCGTCGTCGTTGAGACCACGACATCGACAACCCATCACCGCCTCGATTCCATCTCCAACGACGATATCTCCGCCGTCATCTACCAACGCCTACGTCTCCGACCACCGCAAGCTACTCCTCCAGACCATCTTCTCCGACACCCGCTACACCAGCCGCCACCACCGACTCCTCCGTCGCCGCCTTCTTCTCCGCGTCAAGCCACAGCGCCACCACGCCACTGGAGCTCCGCTCTTCAGCCACGCACACGTCACTGACGCTCCGCCTCGCCACGCCGCTACCTCGACGGCCCTCGGCCGTTTGTCGGCCACCTCGCCTGCTCCGCCCTCCGCCGTCTCCACCTCGACAACACCGCCAGCCATCGACCACCGCAGCTGCCATCATCACCGGGCTCGAAGCCCGAGGCCCCGGCATGTGCGAGGCACGTGCGCGGGGAACGGCCTCCAGCATCCCAGCCCCCGGGTCACGTGCCCCGCACGTGACCGCGGGGAAAAATTGCGAAGACCCCCTGGAAGTTTCCCGATTTGCGCGCAGGTCCCCATTGACCAGGTCACGTGCTTGTCACGTGACCTCGTGGCAGTTTTGCAGAAATACCCTCCGGGGTATAGGTAATTTCAAACAAGTCCCCCTCTGCATGTTTATTTATTTATTTATATTTGCATCTGTACCCCTGTGTTCCCTCGTATATTTGGACCTCAACTTTACATTATTTTCTTAATCCAAAAATTGCATGATGTTGATTAATTGATTCTCTACACTTTGACATATTGTGGGTATTTTTCTGATTGACGGTTAATGAATAAATAATTGTTATGTGAAAATTTGCTTATTTTACCCATTTCTTGCTCTGAAATTGATAATTGATTAACCGTTGCTCTAAAAGTCCCCGAAAAATCACATCTTGTAGAGTTAATTATTCTTAACATTGTGCCCAAAAAGATTTGCATTTGCATGCATATTTTGTCCTGTAAAAATCATTTTGCATCTTTTAGTATTTAATTTTTAATAGGTATTAAACCCTACATTTTCGAGGTTTAGGATTTTTCTGAGATCCATTACCTAGTGATAGATCTCAGATAATTTTGATCCTTGAAAATAAGTAGGTTTGATATTTATTAAAATTAAATATTGAAAATCATTTTGTTTGCATTTAAAAAGCCATAAAAAATTCATATTGCATCCAAAAATTCCAAAAAAATTACAGTGCATCCATTTCATTATAGTTTACATTGTGGCCAAGTTTCGTATTTTTCGGACATCGTTTGATTGAAATTTACATTTTAGTCCCTAAAAGAAGGCCAAATTTGCATTTTGCATCCTTTAATGCATGTAAAATTCCAAAAAAAGACCGCCTCGAAAACCGAACACGAACTTTGATAGACTTAATTCTAGGTTGTTCCTTTGCCTCCTTGTGATCGACCTTGGGACTTGCCCAAGTAAAATAAACATAAAACCACGAGATTAAAAATTGAATAATTTATTTGTGGTATTTTCTTGATCGTTTCCGATTGCCGCCTACAACGCACAACACGATAAAAACAACTTATTAAACGATGCACTTTCGGATACGTCACTAGGTAAGTGTGGATTAATAAGTCTTAAACCCTAATTACTAAGGATGGTTAAATCAGACTCTCAAGATCTCAAAAATCAAGTGTCCTCGAATCCTTAAGTCTTGAGTGATAGTAAATGCGTCAGAATTACACCAACTCCAAAGTTTATGAATTTTTGTGAGTTTTGAATTTTTCAATTTTATGTTTCTTTATATTTTAAGAGAAATATTGATTGTCTTAAGCTCATATGAATAGTTGCGTCCATTTCTAGCCAGTATGTGTGTAAGTACGGACCGTTGTACAATTACCTGTATTACTTCAAGACAGTGCCATTCACATTGTATTTTAACTACCCACTCTGCTAAGGGAGACCGTAGTTCCCTCATTAAGAAAGGACTACTCATTAGTCAGAATAGCTACTCAAGAAAGATTTTAAGTTTTCAAATTTTTATGGAATTTTTGAATAAGGGTTAATAACATTTACAAAATAGTTAGTCCCTCATTTTTTAAAAGAGTTTTTGAAAATATTTTCCAAATCATGTCACATAATATAGAGATTTTCAAAATATTTTTCAAATATTTTTTCGAACAAATCAAATCCCCATTTTCAAACCATTATCAAATATTTTTCAAAACAGTGTCACGCAGTTAGAAAATTTTTCAAAGCATTTTATTAATGTTTTTATGAAAATCAGTTCAAAAATACTTTTACCGTAGCCCCAAAAAGTTTAAAATTTTCAAAATACGAGCTATGGATAAAGTATATATATATAATATATGGTATATCCCCCTATACTTAACTTTTGCTATGTCCTCATAGCACAAAGTGATATGAAGCCGTAGTTTACGTTAAATACAAGGTGATAACATAACTAACTTAGATGATCCCTCTATACTTAGGTTAAAATAACTTGAATATAAGAGGAACAAGAAGAGGGAAACAAATATTTGACTCGGGTCCCTCTATACTTAGGCTAAAAATAGACTAAGTATTAGATATGCAATAAGAATAGAGAGACTCGTGGTGACTACTCAGAGACTGTACAAGGTCCCCTATGTACTTACATTGGAGAGTAGCCTAAGTATTTAGATGTGAAGAATTAAGGATGGGGAACATGTGAATAGATAGGATTCGAGGGGGAGTGGATTTACGGAGATGATGGAGAGTGGATACAAGAGGGTTGGGTAGAATACACAAATCAAGCTCAATCAAGCAAGCACAAACCTTGATTCACCAACACACACATGAGGGTCATGAAGATTCAGCCATATTGATCTTGCATGTTTTAGTTAGGGATCATCCAAAATTCAAGTCCATTACGCAGGGTTTAAAGGTAGGTATTGGGAAAAATTTTAGGTATGTGATGAATCCATGATTCATTAACTTTTCTGTCGCATTTTGTCTTAAAACCCTTAACAAATGCATGTAAATATTCATTAATTCCCATATTTTAAACAAAACTTCATTCATGAATAAATATTCAATTTTAACCATCAAAATCATGTAAATAAATAAAGAACAAGAAAAAGAACAAAAGACAGATGGAACATATGTACATATGTACAATATGACTTAAAATATAAATATAACTGCAAGGTATATTTATAGCCTAACCCCCGAGACCAAGTCAGCATGGATTGGTCGACAAACAAAAAAGTAGAGGAGATAAGGAAAGAAAACTGTAAAAATAAATTAAGTCATACTGTATGCACCTTTCACTATTTATAAAATAAATACAAAATTTCAAAGTTTTTTAATTAATTCATATGTACATATTTTTCACCAAACTCTTTTCCTAATTATTTCTAAAAATATATATATAAATATAAAAATAAGTTAAGAATATTACCCTGTATATATGCCAGGTGGAGCCGCGATCCACTTTCGAGATCAACGGGATTTGGTATACTTCGATTCAGCAGCCGAGTATACCGAATCAACAGAAACAGCCATACGGTCATCCGCAGCATGGACGTCCGAATTTCCAGCACCACCAGAGCTTCACGCCACAACAGTCTCACCCGAATGTATACCATCAGAGACCGCATTCATATCAGTACCCTGCTAATCATTCACAGAACTATCCTGATCAGCAGCAGCAACAGTCTTCCTATACACCTCTGCGATACTCCCAGCCTTCCACTTCTCAGCAATACACACCAAGGCAGGAGAGAGGAGCAAGCCAGGGCCAACACACCAAACCAGAAATGTCTTCACAAGCCCAGTCACTCAACCAGATCATGGACATGCTGAGTACGCTCCAGATTGCACATAAAACCGAGATGGAGCAGGTTAACCATCGTCTGGATGAGTTAACCGCGCCAAAGACCACTCTTCCAGCCCAGTCTCAGATGAACCCGAACAACAAGAGGAGGCATCCAGATCAGGTAGACACTACAGGTAAGATCTCATTTCCTGAATTTTTATCTAACTTCATTCGTCTCAGAAGCGGTAGATCACCACAAGCACCTGCTGGAGTAGAGGAGAGGGCACTAGAGGAGCACGAGCAGATCCATGAGCCGCAAGAATCTGAAGCCGAGGAGGAGAACCAGCAAGATAATGAGGATCACCCTGCAGAATCAAGAGACGGGAGCGATGCCGACACAACAGATATGGACACTGGCGAATCAGACGATGACATCACGCCAGATCATGCAGCGAATCCCGAGAAAAACATTTCTTCCCCTATCTTAGAGAGTTTTGTACATAATTCTGAAACTCTCGATGTAAAAGTTGTTTCTCATATCAATAAAAATTCTAATTTTCTGACTTCTGATTTTGTCCCTTTTCCCGATGCTTTGTTTGGAAAAGGAAATAAAAATACCAAAAAGAATATTGCTTCTCTAGAGATCAAAAAATTACTGAAAGATCACATATTTCTGAAGAATCCACTTCAAGATGCCTTGGATCATTTCCCTATGCTCAAAAATCAGTTGAGGAACAAATGTACTACGCGTAGGAAAAAGAGATCACGAGTTGAGAAACATATATTGACCAAGGCAACTTCGTGTGCGATTCGGAACAAGGTACCCAAGAAGAAGAAAGATTCGGCAGCTCACTATGTCAATTGTCAGATTGAAGACACTACATTCAATCGTACTCTCTTATATAATGGTTCCTCAATTAATTTGCTTCCAACCTCTTTGCTTGATAAGCTGAAGCTAGGTCCTCTCTATAAATCACGAGCGATACTTCAGTTTGCAGATCGATCTATAAAGAGACCTAGAGGTGTGCCGAGGAACATTATCGTGACCGTTCAGGGCTCGCAGTTTCCCCTGGACTTTACGGTCCTAGACATGACATGCCCTACACAGTTACACCTTACTCCAATCATTCTCAGGAGGCCCTTTTTGCAGACAGCAAGAGCACTCTTTGATTATGATGCTAGGAGAGTATCATTTCACACAGATAACGGAGAGATACACATTGAGATGGAGAGAAAATGTAGAAGTCCTAGATCAGTATTATCATTCACTTCAGAGGACACCAGTCTTGCAGAAGATTGTCAGCACATAAATGAGACACAGTTTCCTGATCTTGAGAGAGTTTATTTTGATACCCAAGATATACTACACGAGGATAAGGTAGATCACTTGGTACCTAGTTGTTCAGATGATTGTTCACATACAGAGACAGATTTCATATCAGATTCAGATGCAATCACCTGCAGTAGATATCTCAGTGCCACAGATTGAAAGTACACATATTACAGCACAAGAGTCAATTGATTATATTGCACAGATCATACAGTTTATTCAGCGTAGAGAGTCGGATGATGTGAAGCTTACACATATAGACACCTTCTGTAGTTCGACTCCAAAGACACATATTTCAGAAAAGAGAGCTATGCCATATACAGAGTTCACTTACAGAAGTCATCCCGTTTTTGCTCTTGCGTTATACTTACGATGACCTGATCGTAAGTATAGGGGGGCTTGACTGACTTGTACTCTCTATTCTTTTTCACCCACTTTTACTTAGCACGAGTTATGTCCTCCTTTTTCTTTTTTTGATGCTATGAGGACATAGCACAAGCTAAGTATAGGGGGGTACGTATATATTGTATATATACTTTTGTCCATAACTCGTACTTTTATGTATTTTCTATATCTATAAAATCCATAAAAAATGGGTAAGGGTTAATTTAAAATCCACTTATATATTTATTTATTAGTTATAAAATCCTTGTAAATAAGTAAAATATGTTTAAAACTTGTATTTAAAACTTGTAATTAAAATATGTATTTAAAAGTTGTATTTAAAATTTGTATAATACTTATTGAAAATTCTATTTATTAAAATTTGTGTAAAAATCATTCAATCCTTGTAAAATTCCTTTGTAAATAAAATCTGTAAAACACATGTATATCTTGTAAAATTCATGGATAAAAACTTGTTTATAAAAACCAGAAAAATCCATAAAAAAATACAAAGTCCTAAAATTCCTAAAAATTTCAAAAGCCTTAAAATCCATAAAAATGAGTAAAATTCAGAAAATATACTTCATAAAAACATGGTTGCATTTGCATTCACATTTTTCAGAATAAGTTTGATTTCTGTAACTAAGGACTGAATCTAGTCTAAAGGATGGAGCTTGATTACGGCCTTTAACTCTCGTTGTAAGGAGCCTGATTAGGATCTGGAATTTAGACTCTTCAGGTCTTGTGACTTAAAATCTTTGGGTTCCATAAGATCATATTCGAGAAATTAAGTCATATGTGCTTAAGTAGACCATTTGGTGTCATTCGTACAACTCTACACCAGTGAACCAATCTTGAACACCTACACTCTGCACTTCGCTCGACTCGCATGGAGTTACAAAGGGCAGTACATCTTGGTAGTGCGTTTCTATCCTTGTCTTTGCAGCATTGACGTCTAAAGACGGGAGAGATTGGGGTTGCGATAGTTGCTTCGGATGAGGGAAGGATCTGCTGACACAATTTTTCTAAGACCTCAAAAAGGGACGGAATAAAAAGATGCTATATCCGTCGAGGCACAAAAAGATGAATGCAGTGCAAGAAAATTACAAAGTCAAAGCAAAGCAGAAGCCACCAAATAAGACCACAATGGTCCAAGCTTCCACCAAAAAGGCCTGCACATCTTAGTGGAGACTCAGCTACACCGGTTGAGCTTCACAAGGAGTGCGTCTACACTGGTCGCACTCCACTTCTTTTCTCATATTTCTACTTTCTCCCTATATTCGATTGTGGACATAGCAGAACTGAACTCAGAAGGGAATACCTCCCTCCCCGAGGAAAGAGTAGCGGGATGAGGAAGCCATAGAAGTGTATAGCCGGGATTGACGGTTTCTTCCGTTCTCTAAGCAGGAAGAGCTAAATCAATTCACACATTGTACAAGTTGACTTCAAGGATGATAGAGTTTGCGATCTGAATAAGTGAGTCTGAACTAGCCGATGAAGTGATCTTGAATAAGGATTTGTGGAACTTGAGGACTGTTGAGGATAAAAGCCTAATCCTAGTTAAGGTTCCGACAAAATGCTTGTTTCAGGCCCGATTGAGCTCTGTCCTTTTGTCTGTTCTCATGAATTGGTTTAGGAAAATAAATTCATTCTAACTTTCTTTCTTTTTCACTTACTTTTCAAATAAGTGTTTGCTAAGGGACTAGCAAAGTTTAAGTATAGGGGGTTGATGAATCCATGATTCATTATCTTTTCTGTCGCATTTTGTCTTAAAACCCTTAACAAATGCATGTAAATATTCATTAATTCCCATATTTTAAACAAAACTTCATTCATGAATAAATATTCAATTTTAACCATCAAAATCATGTAAATAAATAAAGAACAAGAAAAAGAACAAAAGGTAGATGGAACATATGTATATATGTACAATATAACTTAAAATATAATATAACTGCAAGGTATATTTATAACCTAACCCTCGAGACCAAGTCAGCATGGATTGGTCGACAAACCAAAAAGTAGGAGGAAATAAGGAAAGAAAACTGTAAAAATAAATTAAGTCATACTGTAAACACCTTTCACTATTTATAAAATAAATACAAAATTTCAAAGTTTTTAATTAATTCATATTTACATATTATTCACCAAACTCTTTTCCTAATTATTTCTAAAAATATATATATATATATAAAAATAAGTTAAGAATATTATCCTGTATATATGCCAAGAAATCCAGCCTGTAAATTGTTAAAATCTCAACTTCCGAACATCATAACTTCCTCATACGAACTCCAATTTCACTCTACTCACCTTTAAAGTTTATAAAATAATATTCTCTAATTAATAAAGGTGGTTTCATCAAATTTGGAGTCCGTTTGCAAAAAGTCAGTTTTGGGACCAAAAGACAACGGGGTTTCTAGGCTATTTATTTTATATAACACACATTATTTATAGTTTTCTTAATTTTTTAATTTCTAAATTTTTCATGATCTTGTAATTTAATCCTAATTTATTTCATAATTTTTGGAGCTTATTTATTATTTTAATAAAATCAAAAACCTTAAAATATAGGTAAAAATGAACTAGCTAACTTATATCCTTATTAATTAATATATGTAAATTAATTTATTAAAATCTATAAAAATTCACACAAGCCTTATTTATTATTCTAATATTTAAGAAAATATAAAATTAATATTTATTTATTTATTTATTGAATTAAAAATTCAAAACCTATTTATAAATACATATTTATTAATATAATATTTATATTTTGAATAATATGTAGTATTTATAAAAAGTAATTAATCCATAAATTAGATAATTAATTTATTTACATTTCTTGTATTTATACCTATTTAAAATAATGCTATATATTATTTAATATTGAATTTATAATAATTTCAAACTTCTAGCCAACCAGGTGCTGACACTTGTCAGCACCTGGCTCATCTTCCTCAAGAAGCAGTTCAGCCAAACTGCTTTGACTGGCCAACTTCATTGAATTATCTCGCGCGCATCTTAACCCTTCTGGCCTATCCAATCCGTTGATCTTAATCTCCTAACTACCTACTAGCTCGCTAGCCATTCGATTTTACTTGGGGAGCACAAATTTGATCTATAAAACCCCTAAAGCTCCCCATTCACAACTAACTCTCCAATAACCTGAAGCTTCAGCTCCAGCTGCCCGAACCCCCAACTTATCCGCCTTGCTCAGCCTTGTCCCAGTGGTGACAGCACTCGTCGACCAGCTCGCATGGAGGAGGGATCTTCGGAGGAGGTTCCAAGGCTGTTCGCCGCCTTGCATCGCCGCGCATCGCCGCATTTCGCTCCGGCCAAGGTCGCCTGTCGAGCGCTTCTTCGAGGTAATACACCTTGATCTCCACATACCTATTCACTCATAATTTCAAATTTCTTTCTCGATCGTCGTGCCTTGATTAGCAACGCTAATCGCGTGATTAGTTAGTTTAATCCATCAGCTTATTCGCTAGGTCAAATTCCACCTTCAGATCATTTCGAATCACATTCAAATCGTGTATCATTTCGTAGTCCTTTTCACGCATTTCACATATTTCTTCTGGAAACTAAATTTTTCATCACTTTTTCGATCTTGCAAAACTTTAATCCCTTGGCTGATTCTTCGAATCGATATTATTTGCAGATCTGTCTTCAATCAGGAGCAACTCAACGCCATCTGGAAGCTTTCATCTTCACGGAAATCCACTTCAAAGAAGAGGCATCAGACTTCTGCAACCTCCAGGTTGCAGCGGTCCACCACCTCGAGCCACCACCGTCGCTTCGAGCTACTTATGAGAGCCACCTACCGTGGGCGAGCGCGAGAGTTAGATCCTCTAACTCTCTGGCCCCGCCAGAGAGCCCAAGACACCGTCGTTTGATCGGGAAAAAGTTGGAGAAGATGCGTTCTTCACCAGCGAGTTCAACCGCTCAAGAACAGATTCAAGAACTCCAGAACGCACAGTTTGCTGACACGTGGCGCAACCGCAAGCATCAGATCGCGCCTGAATGTTCTAATCTGAACCGTCCAAGCGAAGCGGCAGGAAAATTGTAACATAAACCCAAGAGCTTTCCAGAAATTCATTCCCGCTCTAGAACTGTTTAGAAATTACATTTAGGTCCCTCCGTAGGGACTAAATGTAAAACACTTGTATTTTTCTTTTATTTCAGTCCCTGCGAGGACCTATTTGTAGAACAAATTTACTAGTTTTCTTGCGCTTATGCCCCTGGGCTATAGGGGATCTTTGGACCTCGTTTGACTTCATTTCTTGTCGATTTCTTTAGGGTAGTTACGCAACTACCCCAGCAAGTTTGTATTAAATTTTTGTGTGATTTTATCGTGTTTTTATCGAGTTTTAATTCTTCGAAAATCGCATTCGTTTTGTTTCGTTTTTGTGTGTAGTTCGAGCCCGTTGCTCGGCTTTCTACCTATTATATTGTACCATCTACCTATATTCACCTATTATATAATAAATACATCTTTTTTTGATAAATATCCCTTTTTGAAAATTAAATAAAAAATTGAAAATATTAAAATCAAATAAAAAAAATTAAAAATAAAAAATAAAATAAAAAGGGTTTCTTGTCTCTGATAGCTTTTAGAAGAGATAAAATTAAATCGCAAAAATATTCCCTAAAAAAATCAAAATAATCTATTCTGCCTCCTTGATTTCGACCCAGGCACACTTACCTGGATAAATAAATAGTGTAGGTTTTCCTTCGAAAACCGAATTTGTTTGATTCGAGTTAAGATCTGTTTTCGCGGCTTTTTCTACACCGACAACGTTACTTTCTAAAAAAGCCACGATCTGATTCTAACGCTTATCAGTATGTGTCCTAGCCTATCAAAATTCACTCGCAAGCTGCGTACAATGAGGGTATTGCTCTCTCGTAAGCTAAGGTTACTTTTATTCCATTTTATTTTATCGACTTGCATTACAGTCCCAATTTTAGCTTAAGGTTACCACTGTATTACTATGAGAGCACAAATCAAGCAATCACCATCTAATCGGCCAGTCCCAATTTCTTTTAATTTAGTAAGTGATAAATCAAGGGAAGATTGAGAAAAGTTAATGCATTTGTGAAAACTATGATGCATTCTTGAGAGAAGACTTACAGTGCCTCCAGCAATCTTCATGCATATGCAAGACTGTATTTATATTTTACGTTACATGCATACAAGTCGAGGAAATCACACCTAAACATGATACTATTATCGAGAAGATTTGAGTTAATTTTTGCTAAGTCAATCGATATTTATGCGTGTTTCAATGAGTTAAGGAGATGAAGTAAATCTCCCTGACTCTTATTGGTGTATCCTAACCTAGGATGAAGCACAAGATATTTGAAATGAAGGATGTTTGGAGAGCCGCGTGCTTAACCCTAGGTTCGGACACTCTAGTGAAGCCCCATCCTGACTGGGGTGAAACATGCTCTACACACACATGCAAGATTCAGGTTCATGCTACACATTCGAGCCCTCGAACGAGGAACAATGGAAATGTAGGTATTACAATTATTTACAAAACAAATGCATGAATAAAATGTCAATTAAACTCCTTGATTTTTCCTAAGTTTCTTATGTTGCTCCTCGCAGCGAGAGCTCCAAGCTCCACGCCTTCGTGTAGATCGAGCTCCCTCCATCTCCACGGGCCCTGCCACAAAAAATGTCAGGAAAAATATAAAAAAATTTTAATCAATAATGATGCATACAAACACTGCAAGAAGGCATATATTTTTGAAAATAATCAACTCAAAAAATAATACAATAAAATCCAATAATTAAATATGTATGAGTTGTGCCCCCGACAACGACGCCATCTGATGAACCGTAATCCACCTCTTATAATAATGTTAAATTATAATATAGGGGGTAGAAAAGAATTTAGCAAAAATCACAATCTTTGAATGTTGTGAGGTTGTTTTTACTTGGCAAGTCTACCAAGGTTGAACATAGGGACACGAGCCTCCTCATTAATTTACTGTAAATTATCGATAAAATAAGGGCGATCATATTCATTGATATAGGTCTTACAATGCAAAATACAATTCATATATCAAAATGCACAAACAATATGCAAAGAATATGTAGACAAAATGCAAATGGTGATTGTTGAGCAGATTTTTTAGAGCTTTATTTAAATGAATTATTCACAAGTGAAATAGTGGTCATCACAACCCAAAGAAGTGTCAAACAAAAGATTTTATTTAAATCTCAAGCAAAAATCAATAAATAAAATGTAGCAAGAGAATCTATTATTTAATTTACCTGTATAGCTAATAGGATCGAACTCAGGGAGGCTACTCGAACTCAGGGAGGCTACAAAAATCCCTAGAGTTATTCTATGCAATGAATAATCAAAGACAGAATGAAGGTATCTCCAAGAACACTATGCTTGGTTGTTATATTTTGAAGGAATTTTAATTTTATATTTTTAGTTGGTTTTCTGCTTTTTATATTTTTTAATTTTTAATTTTTTATTTTACAAAAGATATATTTTTTATTTTTAAAATAAGGAGATGATTAAAGAAAATTTAAAGCAACCACTCAACCTCTCTTTTTGTATTTTTCAAATATATCAAAAATAGCAAGAAAATTAAACAAAAAATATTTTTGGGTTTCGATCAATTTTTAATGTTTTTGTGATTTTTCACATTTTCCAACAATTTTTAAGCATTTAAATAAGTTGAAAACAAGGAACTAAATAAATAAAAAATAAATTGAATTTTTTTGGAATTTTAAAATAACAAATAATGTCAAAAATGGGTGAAATATATACAGAATGAAATATTTTTTATATTTTCTAGAAAGAAATTTTATGATTTTTTGGATGTTTAATTGAAGTTCTATCAATTTTTATTTTTTTCAAGAGTTTTGTAATTTTTATGTCTTTTATGAAGAATTAAAAGGCCAAAGTTGGGTAGAAAGTAAAATAATCAAAAGAAACACACACGAATTTTTTGAATTTTTAATGCAATTTTTATATTTTTATTAATTTTAAAATGCAACGAGAACTAATACGAATTTTTGTGGAATTTTTAGAGGGGTTTTGAGATTTTTTTTGATTTTAAATATGCAAAACAAATGTAGACTCACATGGACTTCATTGCAATTATTTAAATTTTTAGCATTGAAAAGTAATAAATAAATAAATAGGAGGATGAGAAGTGTAAATTTCAAAGAAATCACGTGCACGGGCACATGCGCCTCGTTGGATAGAAACGAAAGACAATTAAAATAATCCCAGGGACCAACTAAAAACAGATAAGATATGGACTTTTATTTCAAATTTCACAAGATGTCGTGTGCAAAGCAAAATTCAGTTCAAATAGGTCTAAGTCATAAATAACATAAATTCAAAGGATAAAAGTGCAATTGTTTAAGTAAATCCAAGATGACATGCGTCCTCGCACATACTTATTGAAAAATTAAATAAATGAAAGGGATAAATGTGAAAATGTACCCTGAAATGACGTGGAGTCTCATGCGGCTCAGATACTCTACAACTTTGGTCGGACGGTTGGAGATTAATCTTGCGTGAATGGCTCTGATCAGAACTGGATATTCAATCCACGACAAAGGATTGGGGGTTTAACTAACGACCGAGATAGAAACTGGGGCGACTGTTCTTGATCGTGCGATGTAGAGCAACTCTGGAAGAACTGGGAAGCACAAGGCCTCCGTCAAGCTTCGATTGAGATAATCTCGGTCGTCCTCCACCTGAATCGTTTGTTTACGGTTGCTACGGCTTCATGGGATCCTCCTCTGTCGATCGTAGCAAACAATGGAGCTCAAAGATATTCAGCCATGGATATGGGGGTTGAAGAAGGTTTAGTTGTCGGTCAACCCCCCAGGTCTCGCTTCTTGCTCGGATGTGTGTCTTTAACCATGTAAATTGAAGCTCATGCTCGGAGGTATCTTTTGGCAGAAGTATTAGGTCAAAACACAGGATATAGGGGATGAATGGAGGTCTCTGATGAAGTATGGTCGGAGGGGTGACCAGCCCCACCACACACACTTGCACATATACACTTACCCCCCCCCCCATCTCTCTATATATTTTATGATCACTCTCTCTCTCATCGCCCTCTTCTGTAAAAATACCCACCCTCTCCGCCCTTGTATCGTAATGCAATTATTAATCCAAACACAAGACCCCCCCAACTCATTTCCGTTACTTGGGCTATGTGTAGTCTAAGTATAGGGGGAACCGCCTATTCATCCATCCCTCTAATTGTCTTCTTGTACTTAGGACAATTTTTGACCTAAATATAGGAGGACCCTCCTCCTCCTCAATTTCGCTATATCACCCTATATTTGACCAAGCCATGGCTTCATATCACTTGTGCTATGAGGACATAGCAAAATTTAAGTATAGGGGGTATATCATATATTACTGTATATTTACTTTAGCCAAAGCTCGTTTTTTTAAACTTTTTGAAAATTCTTTCTCGGACTTGGTTTTAGTATTCATGTGAACTAAGTTTTATAAAAACCTTGTAAAAATGTTTTCTTAAAAATTGAGGGATTAATTTGTGTAAATAACCCCTTTTCAAAAAAAATTGTTTGAAAAAATGAAATCCATAAAAATCTGAAAAAATAAAAATTACACAAAAACCGCTAACTAAGGAGTTGGTGTATTCCTGACACAATCACATTCACTCAAGGCTTAAGGATTTTGAGGACACTAGATTTCTGTGATCTAAAGAGTCTTAGTTAACATGCCTTAGTCATTAGGTTTTTAAACTTAATTATCCACACTTCCCTAGTTTGAAAGATCTGAGCGCTATATTGCACTCTTCATCTCTACCTTCAAAAGAATATGATCAGCACAATCACTTCACAACTGCATGATTGATGAGATGAGTTGAGATATCACTTGAGGAACTAGGACTAGAGATTTGAGTTTAGACCCAATCTAATGATATTCGAGGATGGGATAAAGTTAATGAAGGCTTCAGAAAACCTAAATGTCAGCAAAACCCTAGCCAGTATGTGAACAAGATTCATATGTTATCTCTTTGATATCTACCTATGTGCCAGGGTGTGATAAAACTTAATGAAAATTGTTGATCAGTGTGCGCCAACTTTTAGTAAAAGCAGTGGAGCTAGCCAACAAAAGAAAAGAAATGTCAAAGAAAAGCTCTTTCATCCAAAGTCAAATTACAAAAAGAGCTACCACCAATGGCGAGCGCTCCCAAACATTTTCAAAGTGTTCACTTGGACCAAGCGCTAATTAGGACCAAGGAGTCGGGCTAACACCATAAAAGGTCTCTGCATCATAAGCGATACAAGTCTGGGTATCGAAGGTATCTTAGATACTCAGAAAAGACACACCTCGGTGTATTCCCAGAAAAACAAGTGCAGACGACTCCAAATTCTCTTGACAGACACATTGATCAACAAGCTAAAAAAAATTTACTTGTGTTGAGTAAAAAGGCACTCGAGAGGCCCCTTGTGCCAATATGAGGGAGAGAAAAATAGACACAATCCTATGCCATCCATCATCTAGCCATCCATCTACACTTCAAGTCTGACAAACTAATGAGACGGTTAACTGAAACAAGAATAGACTTATTCCCTAGTATTGAGGATGAGGTCTAGAGGAGAGTCTCTTGGATTGGAACTTCGAGTGATGCCTTGACTCGACTCTCATGAAATGCAGCACACTTAATGTCATATCCTTATATTATATGTACAAAAAGAGAGTCTGATAATTAGAGAAGTTAGATTCCTTCTGATTAGAGCATGGATAAGCCCAGAATTTTAGGATCGCTTAAATTGAGGGTCTTCGAAAGTTTGAGCCTTGAAATCCTCACTTGCACGGTCAAGAATTAATCCGACTCCTTCATTCTTTATATGCTCGAGGATGAGCATAGTTTAAGTATAGGGGTATGATGAATCTCGTATTTATCATGCTAAAAGTCATTAATTAAACCCCTAACTTAATCAAACCAATCAAATTCACTAATAATTTCTCCTTTTTATACTGTATTATATTATGTATAATTAACTTTAATTAATTATACTTAATTACCTTTATTTTCTTTGTATCGATTTTCCCATCAAAAACCCCCTAAAAATTAGGTAAAGTAATTGCCCATAACTCCCTAACCTTTAAAAAGACTAAAAATACAAAAATAACTCAAAAGATAAAAATCAGTGTTTTTGCCCTCTTAAAAATATCCTCCAAAAATACTTTTTGTACAAATGACCTCTTTTGACTTTTTATCCAACATGAAACTTGTAGATCTCATCGAGACGAACAACTTTCACGTTTTGACGTTTTCCTAATTTTTCTTCTAAGTATTTCTTTTGTATTTATCTTTATTTTTCACTTTTCTGAATTATCTGATTGGGCCACGTACTCACTTCCCCACCTCCATCTTAGCCGCCTACTCCCGCTATAATCACAACCGTTAGATCTTCCCTAAGATCTGATAGCATCCTTTCATTCCCGCCTAAACCCGAGCCACTCGATCTCTTTGCTAATCTTATGGATCTCCTTCGCCCACATCACCCACTTCATCAAATGGCGTTGTTGCCTGGGACACGGCTTAACTTAATTTATTTGTTGAATATTTTCAAGATTTACAGGTCCTCATTTCATGCATCATTTCTTACATCATGTCTGCTGATTTATTTTCCTCTATATTTTTCTAACTTTTCTCGTTTATGGCAGGGCCCATGAAAATAGAGGATGCTTTATCTTCATGGAGGCGTGAAGTCGGGAACTTCTGCTGAATAGGTCGCAAAAGAATTGGTGGAGAAATTTTTGGATCTTTTATCAGTCAGCCTGCATTTGCATACTGTAAAAAAAGTCGCATGTGCATATTTATTTTAACAGTCCTCATTAGAGGGCTTGCATGTTGTAAAAAAATAGATCACTAGATGATCTACCCCCCACCACACACACTTGCACATATACACTCAACCCCCTATCTCTCTATATATTTTACGATCTCTCTCTCTCTCTCATCGCCCTCTTCTGTAAAAATACCCACCCCCTCCGCCCTTGTATTGTAATGCAATTATTCATCCAAACACAAGAACCCCCTCCCCCCCAACTCAGATCTGTTACTTGGGCTATGTGTAGCCTAAGTATAGGGGGGAACCGCCTATTCATTCATCCCTCTAACTGTCTTCTTGTACTTAGGACAATTTTTGACCTAAGTATAGGGGGACCCTCCTCCTCCACAGTTCTGCTATATCACCCTATATTTGACCAAGCCATGGCTTCATATCACTTGTGCGATGAGGACATAGCAAAATTTAAGTATAGGGGGGTATACCATATATTACTGTATATTTACTTTAAGCAAAGCTCATTTTTTTAAACTTTTTGAAAATTCTTTCTCGGGCTTGGTTTTAGTATTCTTGTGAACTGAGTTTTGTAAAAACCTTGTAAAAATATTTTATTAAAAATTGAGGGATTAATTTGTGTAAATAACCCCTTTTCAAAAAAATTTGTTTGAAAAATTAAAATCCATAAAAATCTGCAAAAACAAAAATCACATAAAAACCGCTAACTAAGGAGTTGGTGTATTCCCGACACAATCACATTCACTCAAGGCTTGAGGATTTTGAGGACACTTGATTTCTGTGATCTAAAGAGTCTGAGTTAACATGCCTTAGTCATTAGGGATTTTAAACTTAATTATCCACACTTCCCTAGTTTGAAAGATTTGAGCGCTATATTGCACTCTTCATCTCTACTTTCAAAAGAATATGATCAGCACAATCACTTTCACAACTGCATGATTGATGAGACGAGTTGAGATATCACTTGAGGAATTAGGACTAGAGATTTGAGTTTAGACCCAATCTAATGATATTCGAGGATGGGATAAAGTTAATGAAGGCTTTAGAAAACCTAATTGTCAGCAAAACCCTAGCCAGTATGTGAACAAGATTCATATGTTATCTTTTTGATATCTATCTATGTGCCAGGGTGTGATGAAACTTAATAAAAATTATTGATCAGTGTGCGCCAACTTTTGGTAAAAGCAGTGGAGATAGCCAACAAAAGAAAAGAAATATCAAAGAAAAGCTCTATCATCCAAAGTCAAATTACAAAAAGAGCTTCCACCAATGGCGAGCGCTCCCAAACATTTTCAAAGTGTCCACTTGGATCAAGCGCTAATTAGGACCAAGGAGTCGGGCTGACCCCATAAAAAAGGGCTCCATCCAACGACTAGCCTCAGGTGTGATCCATGGCATTCGCCATGTAAGGTCTGCCTCTCCGGCGGTAGCTAAGCTCCCTGGACCGGTTGGCCAGGTTGAGCAAGGATCGGAGGGTCTATTCGACCCTCAGCCTAGACCACCTCCTCCACCATAGTTACACTCCTATCATGTACCCTCTTCCTTGGTTTATCTCCATTTTTCTCGCAATTATCTCACTGTACACGATGACATCCGCCATTGTATAACCATCCGACGAGCTCCACAAACTACCCATCATCCATGCCGACCCATCCTCTCTTCTCCAGAACCACCCCCGCTCCGACCCACCTTCTGCCATGCTCTGCCGGAGAAGAAGCTTCAGACCTCCGCCTCCCATCTCCTCTACGGTCTCCACTCACCTCACAACTCACTCACTTCACATCTCGCACGCTTCGGTTATGTCATTAACATCTACAGGTTCATATCACTCAATGGCCGGAGTTCAAGCCCCCTCGCTGATCTCGTGCTCCAGCTCCGATGACCAGGCTCTGCCTTGCTTCTCCAGACCACGAAGGAGCTTCTACTGGTGTCCAGCACCTTCGCCAACCCTCCCGCAAGCTCCCTCGAGCTTCAGACAAGTGAAAGGAGCACGATAGAGCTACCGGCAGGTCGCCGGAGCGTAGCCTCCTCCAGTGGCCCACGGTGGAGGACGAAGAGCAGATGCCGTCCGATCATCTGGATCAGACGACCAGGATGATGACATGTGGACGCCCAAGCCTCAGTCCAACCCAGAAGCCTCGGGTTCAACGAACCTCTCCCCGAGCCTCCTTGTGCTGCCACGTAGCCCGAGCCAGAGACGCCTCTCGAGCCTAGGCCCCTCACGTATGCTGCACGTGAGGGCTTGGGTAAATTACATGAAAGACCCTGATAGTTCTGGTATTTGCATATTGGTCCCCAGGCACATGCCTCATGTGCGTGTTGGGTAATTTATAGGGACACCCTCACAAGTTTTCAGAATTACAGAAATGCCCCTGTTTGCATGGACAATTTTCATAGGGCCCAGGCAGTTTTGGAAATTACATTTAGGTCCCTCCAGGGACCTAAATATAATATTTATCCTTTTATTTCTTGCATTTTATTTACAATTATGCCCATGCATTGTTTTCTTCATAACTTGAGCATCATAGGTCCAAATTGCATGATTTTAGGGTTGTTTTGATCCTTGTTTCATCATCTATATTATGACATATTTAATTTTCTCATCTGATATAATTTTAAAAGAAATGAATTTCTATGTTCGATGAGATTATGTGCTCCATATATGCGTGCCCTGATTAGATAATTGCTCTTATTCTTATGTTCAATTCGACTCTAACTTCAAACCTTATTATGTTGCTCATTTGTGTAATCTTTCTTTGGCAGAATTGTTTGCATTCTCATAGCATATATTTAGCCTTGCATTATTGTTCATTCATCATCCTATAATTGCATAAAAATCAACTAAAAATCACATGCATCAATTTATTGCTTTTAACTCGGCATACTGCATTGTGTGCATATGCATGAAGGCATGTAATTGAGAATTTATTCACTCTTGTTCTTAATTGATCGAAATTCAATAAATATATAGAGTAGCTCATGTCCCTGTGTTCGGCCTTGGTAGACTTGCCAAGAAAAATTTTCCACAACATTCAAAGTTTGTGATATTTTGATCGACCGATTTCGCCTCTTATACTACGACAAATTCATCATTATTAAAGAGGCAAATTTTGCGTTCATCAATGATATTTATAGGTGAAGTTTGGTGAATTTTGAAATTCAAAATGAGCGCAGATTGAAGGTATCTGGAAGACCAGCGTGGAAGAGAGTTGAATAGGCTAGAATTATAGAGAAGGATGTGCTGGCTATTAGTGAGGATAACGCGAGGGGAAATGTGCGAGTGAAGGGTGGAGCGTGAAATCAGCGGAAATCATGCGAGGTTGAGCAGTCGACCCAGGTCAACAAACCTGTTTCGCCCAATTAGAAGGTGCGTAGGGTACCAACAAAATATGGATAACGACAAAATAAGGAAAAAGTTAAATAAATCAATATAAAATCGAAAAATGAATTTTAATAAATTAATAATGTAAATAAAAATGTTAATAATAATTTATAATTCCTTTTAGTGATTTTTAATTAATTAAATCATATATATAAGGGTTAAAATAAGTACAAGGTGTCAATTGTATGTATGTATACCTATATATACAAGACTTTGATTATTTAATTAATTATTTATATAAACATTTACATAATTTAATATTATATTTATTTTCAATATTTTACAAGGATTTTAATTATTTTTTATTTGATTTTTAAGAGTTAATTTATTAGGTTTATTTTAAATAAGTATAGGTACAATATATACATGGTGATACTTATACAATATTACATGATTTTATTTTTTGTTGATATTTGATTTTGTAATTTTTATATGTATTTTATACGAGTTAAATAGAATATTTACAATTAGATAAAATATAATATTTACAAATATGCACAAGAAATAAATAATTATATAATATACATAGTATATATAGGTATAATATACAATAGCAACCAATTTGCCACATTTCACACCTTAACTTTGAATATTATCAAATCACCTCCATTTTAAAGATAATTTAGTTTGGAGTACAATGAAAGTGAATTTGATGAATTTGGAATCAGGTGGAGAAGGTATTCATTTTGCAAGTTTGTATTTGTGGCTTTTGGAGAGTGTTGTTATTTACCCAATATATGCATACTTTAATTGCAATTATTTGTATTATTTACAAGAGGATTTTAGTCACAAATTTCAAGATGAAATAATGGTTATTTATAAATAATTTGGTAATGAATAAAATTAATGGAAGAGTGTGTAATATAGACAATATTGAACATATATAGGTGATAAGTTAATTTTCTGGATTTTTCTGGCAATTAGGCTTTATCTCCCCCTATTTTCTTCTTTGTTGATCATGTCAAGTCTTGACCTTTGCTTGGGGTTTGATTTAGCATGTATTCATTGCATATATACAATATCTTCTTTTCTTTATTTTCCCTTTATTTATTTATTTAGTTTAGGTTAAAAGAGTGATAAATATACAATATTTACAAAAGAGTTAGAGTTAGTAACAGAATGAAATTAGTTATATTTACAGGTGTTTTATAAGGGATTTCAAGCTAAAATAAATGAATAAAGATGATGGAATGCATATTCATCATACCCCTATGCTTTACCTTTGCTAGACCATTAGAAAAAACTTATGTGAAATAATAAGTGAATAAAAAAAGAAAAGAATAAAGGAAAATAAAGAACTTAGAACGATATTGAGTATTAAACTTATCTTCATAAAATTGTAGTATGGAGCTTGGTCAGACCCTTGGATTATTAGTGTGGCTGAATCTTATTGGGAAATGGATTTAAAACCTAACAATCTTCAAGTTCCACAAGACTTCTATTCAAGTCGCTTCAATAGTCAGGTCAGAACAAGTCTACATACACAAATTCTTATGACTATGAATCTTTACTTGTATGGTGTAAGTGAAATATAACTCCCCACCTCAGAAATGGCAAAGAAACGGCCTCCCTCAACAAGGTAACTCTAGTCCCCAATCTAGCAACTCTTTCCTCGAGTAGAAGAGATATTCCGTTCTAAGTTCAAGTGCAACCAACTCAAGAAGAGGAGATGGAGAAAAGAATGGATGGTAGCCAGTGTTGCTACCTATACTTGGATGCATGACCAGTGTAACAAAGTCATCCAGCTGCAAGCTCACAATAATTTGACTTTGATCTCATCCTTACTTATTGACTATATACTCAAGCATGCATTTTATTTTCAATTAGGCCTATCTACTTTTTTGGAGTTTTTGTATTATTTTTTTAATATATACAAGAGTGAAGCATATACATAAGGAGTTTTTCTTCTTAAGCCAGTAGATTATCTCTCTTTTGAAGTATTATTGCAACCCCACAGCATCCTAGTCTTTAGACCTCAATGCTTCTAGACTGGGTTGAGATGCACTACCCTCCCTAGAGGAAGACAGATGTTTCCACTAGTTGTTACACAACTGTGTGCTACCCCAAACCAAATGGTTCTACCCCCTCACCACCTTATCCATGAAGAGCTACGTGTAGAGTGCTTGTTCAAGTTAAGCCGTTGTCTAGAAGAATCATACGTTTGTTGTTAAATATTCTACTTACACTAAAAGATGACATGTGAACACAGTCTTGTGGACTCAAAGAATTAAGTTGCTAGGACCTGAAAGGTCTTAACTCCATTTCTTATAAGGTTCCTCTGAAATTAAGTGGATTAAGGTCATAACCAAGCTCCATCCTTAAATTTTATTCCAGACTAGTTTAAATGTCAATACTATTCTGAAAAATGCACATGCAAATGCAAGAAACATATACAAAACCTTTTTTTTGAAAGAAAGAGGGAATTCTTTTTGAAAAAAATCAAAGGGTTTTGCAAATTTTTATGGATTTTAAGATTTTTTTAGAAAAGGGGTTAATAAATATGTACAAGTATATGCAAGGATTGTACAATTTTTATACAAGATTTTACAGAGGATTTTATATATACAAGTTTTAGATACAAGTTTTTATAAAAGAACTTTATATACAATAAAGAATTTTATAGGAGGGAAGATGATCAAAGTTTTTATACACACGTGGTTTTTACCAATATATATACTTCCCATAATTTGTATCTCTCACGACAAAATAATTTTACAAATATTATACAGAAAATAATTTTACAACACCTTTTTATAGATATTTTAATTAATAGAAGTATGAGTTATGGCTAAAGTATATATACACAATATACGACACCCATATACTTAGCTCGAACTATGTCCTCATAGTGGTCAAAGAGCTACAAAGGATGACATAACTCGTGCTAGGTATAGAAAAGCGAAAAGAATCATATACAACAATGACTCAAAGAATAGACGAAAAGAATAGAAGTCAGTGATCCCCCCTATACTTAGGATCAAATAATCCTAAGTATAGAAGACTGTACAAACGGGGAACAATGAGAAAGAGAATGAACAAACTCAACGACTCGACTCATCATCCCCTATACTTAGGGTAAAATATCCCTAAGTATAGAAAAAGAATATCAACAAGTTGAAGGATAATCAAGAGATCAGAAGAATGAAAAAAAAATAAAAACACGAAAAAGACGGTACGGACAACATCACTCCCCCTATACTTAGGGTAAGAGATCCCTAAGTATAAGCAACAACAAGAGTGATGAAACAGGACGAATATGAACAACTCAAATCATTCACCTCCCATATACTTAGGATAGAGTACATCCTAAGTACGGCGCACACATACGAAAAAAAGGTGAACGATAAAAACGGAAGAAGAATGAATGAAATGAAAGGATGTGTACAAGAGATAATTCTCTCATGAATCAGATGCAGAAGATGTCAAAAGTCATCATCTGATACTACAAATATAGAATCAATCACAGAAAGAAATGTATCATGATCTAGATATGGCTTCAGCAACTGTCCGTTCACAACAAATGGTTGTGCGTCAGATGACAACCAAAGATATGACAATACTACCATTTTCACGCACAACTCTCACAATGAACGATCCTGCCCGTTTGCTTTTCAACTTTCTTGAAAATAACTTCAACTTAGCATCAAATAACCATACTTTCTGATCAGGGGACTTCCTTCTAAGGTGTCTATCATGCCAACGCTTCACTTTCTCTTTATACATGAGTGAGTTGTCTTTGCAAAATCTCATAATTCTAGCAATTTATTCAAATCCAACTTCCTATTCTTTCCTACTTTCTCATAATCAAGATTACATACACGGAATGCCCATAATGATTTGTGAATTAATTATACTGGTAGGTGGCAAGGCTTTCCATATACCAATATGTAGGGAGACATACCCAATGGAGACTTGTACGCCGTTCGATAAGCCCATAAAACCGAGTCAAGCATTTGAGACTAGTTCTTCCTATCTGGACATACAAGTTTTTGCAATATAATCTTGATCTCCCTATTTGAAATCTCAGCCAAGCCATTAGTCTGTGGGTGGTAAGGAGACACTACTCTATGCTCAATGGTGTGCCCTTCACAAGTTTCTTGAGTTCTCTATTAATTATATGGCTTCTCCCATCTGAAATGAGTATCTTGGGAATACTAAACCATGCAATAATACGATCCTTGAGAAAGGAACACACCGTACGACTATCAACGGCTCGAGTGGGGATAGCCTCCACCCATCGACTAACATAATCCACGGCAAGCATGATGTACTGAAATCCTTGACTGACAAGAAATGGGCCCACAAAGTCTATTCCCCTAGCATCAAAAAATATCATAAATATGTATATATCTCAGGGGCATGGTATCTTTGGAAACAATAGTTTCTACCTTCTTCTGATAGTTAGTACAACCTCGAAAATATTCTGTAGCATCCTTAAATAATGTTGGCCATCATAGGCCACTCTATAAAATCTTTGATGTTGTGTGCTTCCCTAAATGATGCCAATCAGACTCTAATTTGTGACAATGATCAAGTACGCTGGTGTATTCCTCCTAAGGAATGCGCCTTCTCCAAATACAATTAGCACCCTCCCGAAACAGGTACGGATACTCCCATTGGTAAAAATGTGTCTCATACAGAAATCTGTCTACCTTATGCTTTGGCCAAACCTGTGGAACTTTCTTGGAGATAAGATAGTTCACAATATCAGCATACCATGGGAATGAGTTCACAGACAAAATGATCTCATCTGGAAGGTCTATGAAATAGGAATAATGCTCCGCTCAGAAGTCTCTACATCTGTAATACGGGAAAGGTGATCTGCCCCAACATTTCTCACTCCGGTTTGTCTCCAATCTCTAAATCAAATTCCTAGAGAAGAAGAATCCATCTGATAAGGCGTGGTTTGGCATCCTTCTTTGCCTGTAAGTACCATATGGCAGTGTGATCCATGTACACAGTAACATGAGAACCAAGGAGGTAAGATTTGAACTTCTCTAATCGAAACACAACTGCTAACATCTCCTTCTCTGTAACTATGTACTTTCGTTGTTCCTCATCCAGAGTCTTGCTAGCATAGTGTATAGCAAATGGTATCCCATCCCTTCTCTGCCCTAAAATAGCTCCAGCTGCAAAATCTGACGCGTACATCATGATCTCAAAGGGGAGAGACCAATCAGGTGGCTCTAGGACATGAGCACTAGTAACTATGTCTTTCATTTGATGGAATGCAATAAAGACTTTCTCATAAACAACTCACTCTCCTTGTACAGAAGCTCATTCAAAGGTCTGACGATCTTACTGAAGTCCTTAATAAATTGCCTATAAAATCCGACATGTCCTAGAAATGACCACAACTGATTCCACTTCTACAGTGGCTCTAGCTTGGATATCACACCATTCTTAGTCAGGTAAACCTCCATATCATGTTTGGAGATGACATGGCCCAATACAATCCCACTAGTCACCATAAAGTGACTCTACTCCCACAAGAGCAATAGGTTTACCTCGCAACAACGTTGGACTCGGTCTAAATGAGCAAGAAATGTGTCAAAACTATCCCCGTAGACCGAGAGATCGTCCGTGAAGATCTCTAGAAAACTAACCACCATGTCGGCAAAAATGGCCAACATACATCTTTGGAATATAGCGGGGGCATTACACAATCCAAAGGGCATCCGTCTAAAGTTGTAAGTGCCAAACGGACAAGTGAAAGTAGTTTTCTCCTGATCCTCAGGAGCGATAGCAACCTGGTTATACCTCGAGTACCCATCCAAGAAACAAAATAACTCTTTCCCTGCCAACCTCTCAACAATCCAATCAATAAAAACAGTGGAAAGCGATCCTTCTTGGTAGTTGAATTCAAGTGCCGCGAATCTACACAGACATGCCATGAAGTAGGTACACGGGTCGGAATCTCCTCACCGCGGTCATTCTTCACAATAGTAATCCCGGATTTCTTCGGGACCACATGTAAAGGACTGACCCACTCGGAATACGAAATGGGGTAAATAAAGTGACCATCACACCATTTCCTGATCTTTTCATGGCAACTTCCCTTAGGTTTGAATTTAGACGGCGCTGACACTCACTGGAGGATTTACAGTCATCCTCTAAGTATATATGATGCGAGCACAGAGCTGGACTAATCCCAAGGAGATCGGAATTATTCCATCCCATTAAGAACCTCTACACACGAGATTCTTGTTCATCGATCAACTATGAGCTGAGGATGACCGAAGACATTTGGGGGGCACCTGCAAGGAAGGCATACTTCAATGTTGATGGTAAAGTCTTGAGCTCAGGTGGGGTTTGAATCGGCCATGTGACGACCTCTGTAACTGCACTAGTAAAAGGTATATGATATGTACTCTATGAACTATCCACTGTGGCTACTATTGGCTCAGTAAGTAAAACCTTAGAAATATCTGCAATAAATGATATCTTCTCAGAAAGGATCGACTCATTCAGATGTTCTGTAATCTCATCAATAAAGGGCTCAGATATCTCAGAAATAATCTCAGAAAGATGTCTCCCATCAATGCATATCTCAAAAAACTCAAGTGGCTTGGATATCTCAGCGGGAGGTTGATAAACTGCTGATTACCCTTTGGTAATTTGTCGTATTGTTGTAGCCGGGCAATAAGGATCGATCAAAAATCAACCACATAAATTGATAAATCAACGAATCAATTAATGCACGGTTTTATGTATTTTTAACTTGTGCAAGCCCTAGGGTCGACTCAAGGAGGAAAAGCAACAACTTCGGGTCAACTTAGATGACTTAGCTCATGGTTTTCCAAGCGGATCTTTTTGTATTTTTTATGCAATAAAAATGCAAATGCAAAAATGCGGATGAACTAGGTTATTAAGGAATCAAGCAATTTAGCCAAATTAATTTTAATGCAAAATTATGACAATTTAGACAAATTGTTTTTTCCTAGAAACCTAATCCAATGACGAATGCAAAATGTATTTTTTTAGGAATTTTTGTGTTTAAAATGCAACAATGAAAATGCATACTTTTTATGCGTTTTTATGCAATTTTTCATATAAACAGAATGCAAAAATTATGAATTTTTTATTGGAAGTGAAATATGATGAAATGAAGCTGTAGTAATTTTTTAGAATTTTTTGAGAATATGTGATTTTTTTATGATTTTTTTAATGAAAATAAAGTGACTCTGAGTATTTAATTTCTAATAAATCTATAAAAACAAATTATCCAAAAAATAATTTATCTTGGAAAGATATTTAATGAGTAATCCTAGAGACTTGAATTTTTGCGAGAACAATATTCATGGATTTAATTAAAAATCGCTTACATCTATCACTCAACAATTTATTTTATGCACAAGACACATTTAATTTTTATGAAATTTGGACAGTAAGCATCATCTCTGATTTTTTTGCACAATTTTTGGAGCAATATTGAATTAAATATGTAGTTCAGACCAGTAATTGGGTAAAATATGCCATTTTCACTAAAACAATTTTAAGTAATTACCTAATGCTCACAAAAAAACAAACAAATAGACATGTGATAGAGAATTAAATAATATTCAACATTCTATTTTTTATTAAAAGAACCGATGCAATCTTGAGGTCCAAATTAAAATGATAATGCAGGGGTATCCGTGCAATACAAGAAATAAAAACTTAACAAAAAATTTGCACAGGGTTACTTTTGCACTTATGAAAACATGTAAGGAATTAACTATAATTTTCATAAATAAAAAAATAAAAAAATAAAAAATAAAGAGGACCGTTGAACGTGGATTCCAAAAATGGAACCCACTTCTCCCACAGTGGCTATGGCACGATATGGAGGGAGGAAGGCGGTGATGAGGACTTGTGGCAGTGGTTAGCAGGATCAAAGGTGGCGAGGAGCATGGTGGCTGCTCTACGCGAGGCACGCGCTGGAGGGCTCACGGTGGTGGCTAGGCACAAGCAGCGATGCCAAGGGTGGCACGACAGGGGTGTCGTCACGTGGGTGCAATAGGAGGGGGACTACGTGAGCAGGTGTGACGTGAAAAGAGGCAGCGACGCACGATCGGTGGGAGGATGGAATTGACTTGCTAGAGAAGAGGCCCAGCTTGGGCGGCGCGGACGCACGATGAGGTGGGTGATGAATACGTGATTCATCACACTAGAAGTTTAAAATAGAGCTTCTTTCCTGAGTAATTAGCTTCATTTCATCATTTATTCTGTATTTTTACTATTCATGCACTTAGAATTAATATCTGCATTCTAGCACGCATAATTGCATTCATAATCATCTTCACATTTTCACCTAACTTCCCCCATTTTAAACTAATTCATGATAACTCCAATTGACGTCAAACCACTCCATTGTGTACATATTACTAACAAGATCAAAGGAAAAATACAAAAAAATTGTTAACTCAAATAATTGGTCCATGAGACAAGACCCTAATTTCAGGATAGACAGACTAAAACACGCATATATTCCTCATATAATGTCCTATTTTGGTCTACTCACTTTTAAAATAATATATATTCAAAGACCTTCAAAAAAATATCAATTTCATAAAAATCGGAGCTCATATGTGAAAGTTGGATTTTGGGCCTCTTTTGCGCATTGTGTATTTTAGCTGATTTTGATATGATATTTTATGTACATACTTAACCATTTTTCTTTTATTTCTTCATTTATATTCTTTGATAAATTTTTTATTAAAACTCACAAAAATCCAAATCCAAAATAAGATTGAAATCGAAGAAACTGACCGAGTCTGAATGTCCCTTGTGAGTTTGTACGAATATCTCTGTTATCCATTTTATTTCATTTTCCTTTTTTTCTTATTTATTAGAAAATCCAAAAAATTAGAGTAGTGTGTAAATATATGCCTTTTATGTTATTTTAATTTTTCTCGATCTTTATATTATTTAAAAATGACAAAAAATTACAAAACACAAAAAATTAAGGTATTCTATGTATATAGGGTACCACCAAAAATATCGTTTTGCACAGATGTCCTCTTTTTCTCTTGGTCCCTTTATGAAAGTTGTAGGTCTCATCGAGAGAGCAACTTTCGTGAAGAAAACTTTTCGATCCAAGGTCGTTTGCTATTTCTTTTCTATTTATCTTCTTATTTTATTTTCTGAATTTTCTAGGAGCGACACGTGGCAGCTCCTGGAGCCACCACTTGTCACCCATTTTTTATATTTATGTATATTCGATTATTCAAAAAAAGTATTATTATTATTAAAAAAATAAATAATAAAAAATAAAAAATTAATTAATAATCGCCACATGTCACGCCTCCACTATTTTCTCTCTCCTAACCCCCCGTCACGTGCCACCCACATGACTGCCATCTTCCCCAACCCCGTGTCTTGCAGAACCAACCCGCTACCCATCTACGTAATCGCCACCCTTATCTTATCTCTCTCGTCAACCAGCCAACCACTTCCCCTTATCTCAATCGAAGATCTTGCACCCTCTGCCCCCTCCTCTTCTTATAATCGTTGACACTCTACCCTTATCCCCTCTCTCCCTCTCCTATTTAAACACATCGTCGGCTACCCATGCCAGCATCCGTCAATCAAGGGGGGCGACTACCAGTCCCCACCTCCCTCTTCGTGATAGGTAGAGGGAGCTCAGTAGAGGCCAAGACGATCATCGAACTTTAGCGAGATCCATGAGAGTCCCTTTTGTCACGGCTACACTCGAAGTTGCGGAGCTTCAAGGTTCCCCTCTCGCTGGACCTTTGGAAGCAGAGATCAAGTTGAGATCTTTCGATCTCTGGCTAACATTGGCAAGAACCAACTCTAGTTGTGTGCCTCCTCACGCTTCAAACACCTCCATGTGCCACGGCCATCTTCCCCATGGACCATGCTCATCTGCACCTTGTCGGTCGTGTGTCGGCCTAGGTCTCCTCCGCATCAACACCTGCAGTAGCTACACACTTCAACTTCCACTCACAACCTCGACCCTCGCCTACCTCCTCTGCCACCAAGCCTTCTGCCAAATCAACGGAGCTCGCCTCTCGGTCGTGTGTCGACAGAGGATGAACTGGTCCTCTACAACGAACTTCAGCACCTCGAACTGTGAACCACATGCCATCGATACCTGCATCTCATCTGCCCTACCATCCTTGGCCCTCGTGCTCCTCGTCACCGAGCTACACCGCCCTCGGAGACCTCGAGGTCGCAGGCTGTTGCTCCTACCATCCCCTTCACGTGCACGGTGCGTGAGCGGGGGAGGATTTGCAGAGCCTCCCCTCGTAGTCTCCGCAAATTCCAGAAGGCCATGCTTTCTAGTAAAGCTCATGTGCTCCTCACGTGATATTGTGGAAATTTTACGCCAAGGCCCCGAATCTCTAAGGAATCACAAGAAGACCACACTTACGAGAGATTATGTGTGACATGCGTGTTGTGGGTAAATTGCATTGACGCCCTCTTAACTTCCAAGAATTACAGATATACCCCCACTTGGGGTAATTTACATTGGAAGACCATCGGCTCTACATTATTACCAGAAAGCCCCTCTACAAAGGTATATTTTGCATATAATTATTTAGTTTAATTAAATTTATGCCCATGAACATTCATTTGATCATATCTTGAGCATCTTTTATCAATCTTTGACGTTCTTGATGTCGTTTTGAAGCTTATTTGATCCTCTATCATACTGAACACTGAGATTTTATTTCGGAGATATTATCTGACATTTTTTTAGTTGAAGTTCTATTTGGTTTGATTCCTAGCACTTGTAGTTTAGTTCATTGATTATCTTGCTCAACAACTAGTGCCACGATTTTGGGATATTTATTTAGGAAATCAATCTGATATTAATCGATAACTTATCTCAAAGATAGATTGAGGAGAGGCTATTTGGAATAATTGATTTGGCTTGTTGCTCCACATTTATCATCACTTTGCATGATCACAATACATCATATTGCATCATTTAAAAATCAACAAAAATAGTGCATTTACTTATTTCTTACCACATAAAATGCTTGCATTAAAATTATTTTCTAAAATTCATGCATCATATTTCTTTACATAATTAATTACATCTTTTTAATTAAAAAGCCATAAAAAGTAAAGAAAAGAAAATAATAAAAATATCCGTCTCCTATGAAAACCTAAGGTCCGGATCATTTAGAAATTAACCTAAGGATATAGTTGCCTCCCTGAGTTCGACCTTGGACTTCTCAAGTAAAAAAATAAATTGTCTGCTCGCTTTAATTGGATAATTAATTAAGTGGTCATTTTGATTAATCCTGAATTGCATGCCTGCAACGAAAACCAACGTTAATTCCACGAAATTAACTAGGGCCTTTTCGGGTTCTTCAAATAGCACCATTACCGGGGAGGCACAACTTAGATTGTTTTTAGAAAATCAAGTTGTTATATTTTCCACCCCTGGGTAGTCTGTCCCCCCTTGTTTTCTTGTATTTATTTCTCCATTTTTTCAGCATTTTTTTATTTATTTTTGTATATTTTTCTGTGAACATCTATTTAATATTTGATCTTTCATTTTCGTGTGAGGAACCTGGTGGACTTGGAGTGGTTTTTTGGGAAGCTGATACAACTCGAAGCGACAAGAAGCACGAAGAATTTATTTTTGGAAAGAGAGAGTGTTGGCCTTTTATTACTTTATAATTAATCATTTCCAGGTTATCGCGTGTGCAAAGAGACTGGACTTTTTATGTGGTATGTCAGACCAAATTCACTCTCCGGTGAGGGTGGGGTCGGACTTGTTTCACTCTCCGATTAGAGTTATTAGGATTTTTTGTGCTCGTAGGATTAGGACCATACTGCACTTAATTATACGAACTAGTTCGAGTTTCAATTAGCTAAATTAAATTGTTCTATCACTCGTTAATAGACATTCTATTCTATGTGTGATTTCCCGTGCATGCACTAGATTTATTTTCTAGGTAAATTTCAATTCTGTTTAGCATATTACATGAAGATTGCGAGAAAGAACTGTAAGTATCTCCGACTCAGCATTCATCATCGTGTTTCCTGCTGCACGACTTTTTCGATTCTCCCTCGATTTTCATTCACATAGGAATAAAGGAAATTGAAATCCCCGTGTAGATGTTTATTGATCCCCACTCAAATTCAAAGTGATAACCAAATTAAAACAAGGGGACTGCTAACATTATGGACTAATGAAAACCGGATAAAATTGAATATGATTGTTTGCGGGAGAGTAACCCCCTCATTGTTTGAATTTACTTGCAAGTGAGAGAGAGAGACGAATACTAGAATAGATCCAGGCCAGGATTTCCATATTGACTACTGATTCTACAAAAATGATTAGCTACTTCTCAATGAGGATCTACGGGTAGCCTATAAACGGTCTGCATTTCCTTAGCAGAGTGGGTGGTTTAGAGGACACTACATATAGCTCCATCCTCAAATAATGGGTAGCTGTATTTATACGGTACGTACTTACTCCCATACTGGTTGAAAGTGGGTGCAACTAGTCGTAAGAGTCAGGACAGTGTTTAGGGAAATACGAGCACCTTACAACTTGTTAACTCTTTCAAAAATTGAAATTTCAAAGATTGAAATTGTCGCCTACTTAAAATTGAAAAGATAGTTGATCGATCCTTTGCAGCCTTCACTGTATTGAGTTGGTGAATTTGGGCTTTGCATTTGCGTATTGAATTGTGTGACAGTGCACTTGCATACACAGATCGTGGTTTCGCAAATCAATCTTTACCATTCTCTTCGAAGATGTCGGAATATAGGCATTTATACCCAATCCTCGTGGGTCGCGCTCACATGACAAATTACCAATCTTCATATCCACTTTTTTTTCAGTGGAACCCTACCTTTGAGGTAGTTCCTCCCCAGCCATCATTCTTTTCACCCACCCATCCACTCTTGGTCGAACCTTTGAGATACGAACCGCTCACAGAACCAAACACGTACTATATGGACACAATAGAGAGAGCGAATTTGAGGATGAATGCAGGTGTAACCGACTTTGATAGAGGAACCAATTCTCGATTATGTATGATAATTCACTATTTGAACCATCCTCTATTCGAGATGACTCATGGCTCGAGTATGATCACTTTTCCTTTGACCACACATATGACACCCAAAGGCAAGGAAATTTGACTCATGACTAGACCATGATCACAGAGACTGACTACTTCTAGGTTCAGGACAAAATGCCAACATCACGACATACCGAGCGTAGTCACCAATCTCCGAGTCATGATACAATAGTGGATGACATAGCTCAAATCAATAAGAGAGTCGAGGTTTTGACAGAACAAATTGATAATGTCGTCCATATAGTAGAGGACATGATAACCAACCAAGAGGAATTGAGAAGATCACATAGCGAACACGAAACACATAATGTGCATGATTCCCATAAACAGACACCACATACACCTGATGGGTCCACTGACCATCCTACTGACTCTATTGAAAATTCCAAAAAATAAAAAAACCCAGAAAATTCAAAAATTCCGAACAACATCTATATGGAAGAGTTTTGTAAAAGTCTGATCTTAGAACTTCTATTCATCAAGGTCATAGAGTATGAACCTGATCTTCAGAGATTTGTGAAGAGTCGATTATCACCTAAGAAGATGGGAAATAAAAGATCTCAAACTGAATATCATTTGATTACTATGGCCAGTTTAATGGTGTTGACCTAGACAAACAAGACCCGAGAAGTCAAACAGTTGACCAAGGTGACTTGTGAAATTAAGAATACTAAGTTTAATAATGTTCGGATTGACGATGATTCTACCTTGAACATCCTCTCGAAGTCCGTGTTTGACTGACTCGAACTCGGACCACCCAGAAAGACCCTAGTGATCATTCAATTTTCTGACCGATCCACAAAAAGAACAAGAGGAATTTTTTCTGCCGTCATTACTTTCCAAGGTATCGCACATAGGGTGGACTTTATTATCCTGGACATTGAACACTGAGGAGATTTGTCCGAGTCTCCCATTATTTTGGGAAAGCCATTTTTGGCTTCCGTTAGAGCGACTATTGACTACGAGACTCGAGACATCATATTCTCGAAACCAAACCAAACCTATCAAATTCTCGAAGACACACTGAACCCTGAGACAACCGAATAAGAAACCATCAGTCGTGACATAGAGGAACCCTCACATGCCCAGACCTCTCCACTTATCACAGAAGCAAACGAAGGAGAGACACCTAAGAATATGACTATCGAGAATTCAAAGATGAATGAATTCAACCAAGACACATCCGATTCACCACATCTAGGCACAATTATTTCTGATCATTACTGTGAGTCCACACACGCAAAGCCAACTGAGAGCATCAGTACCTACTTGGGACGTGGGCTGACCCTACAAGAGTATTACAATCTTTATGGAGACTCTTCTGATAAGGAACCTATGGTCAGCACCTATTGAAGGAAATTCTTTAGGTTGGTTTTCTAATTAGACGAAATAAAAGTGCAATGTCGTTGACCCTAAGAATCCTGCAACAAAAACTATTTTTTTATTCTCAAGCCGAATTAATTACAAAAGAATGTAGCAAGAGAATTTCGCTATTTAATTAACATGTATAGCAACAAGATCGAACTCAAGGAGGCTACAATTATCGAGGGTTATTCAAATAATCAAAAATCAATTAAGAGAAAAAGGAAATATCAAATGCTAACTATCTTGGTTTTTATGAAATTTTTATCTTTTCAAAAAAATTATTTCTATTTTTCTACTTTCTAATTTTCAATTTTGTAATGATTTTAATTTTTAAATTTTTTAATTTTCAAAAATATAATTTTCAAAATAAATTTCTACAAAAATGTAATATTATTGGATTATTCAAATATGATAAAAAAGCTCAAAAAACTTCAAATAAAATATTTTAGTGTTTTGATAAATTTTTTACCATTTTTGTCATCTTTTAGAGTTTTTTAGGGTTTTTATGATTTTAAAAATGAATAAAATAGGGAAAATGCAAATAGTGAGCAAATAAGATTATTTTTCAATTTGAAAATACCAAATAAATGCAAAAATATGAAAATTATTTTTCCTAAAAACTAAATGAGTTTATCTACAATGAAAAATGAAATCACTATTTTTGGATTTTTCTACAATGTTTTTGTGATTTTTTTAAGATTTTTAATATTTTGTAATTTTTTGGGTTTTAAAAATAATTAATACGTGAAAGTTGGACAAAAAATAAAATGCAAAAACCGATCTATTTTTTTAGGGAATTTTTTACATAATATTTAAATTTTTATGATTTTTCAAATTTCAAACAAGAAAATGCAATGTTTTTTATTTTTTAATAATATTAAATGATGATAAATGTAATAAAATTTTATGCTAGAAAGAGACACACATCATGAATATACCAATTTTTTTGAAGAATTTATTGATTATTAAAATTCCTATTTCAATGAGAAAAGTATGCAGACAGGAGTTTGGATAATAGGGACTTAGAAAGCAAATATTTATTATTCTTGCATTAGAAAATAATAATAAATAAAAATAAGGTCTGAAATTGTAAATTACCACGAATAAACATGCACTGAACGTGATCGGTTGGACGATAGGATTTTCTTGCAATTTTTGAAGAATCAAGAGGGTGCAAATGCAATTTTCCCAAATAAAATATTTCTGTAGGGTTTTTGTTTCCTACTCGTCATTTTGATCCACGCAAGGGGGAACAAAAGGGAAGTGCCGCCCCTCCCTTCCTTCTCACCAAAGGCATAAGGGCGGCGACGAAGATCGTTGAATGGTGGCACGGGCTAGTTGCCAGATAACTTCTCCTCCGCACGGGCGGAGGTTGGCTGATGGTGAGTAGCGAGCGATGAGCGACCGGTGGGCTCCAGACGGCACAGGATTGGGTATGGCGTAGATGGCAGAGGGCGACACATGCCCTCTGAACTTGGATGCTCTTGGCAGAGATCGACGATCGACGATGGAGCACAGTGCCGCCCACTTCTCTTTTTTATTTTTTTTGTAAAAACAGAAATAGAAACTGCAGATTTCTTTGTTTTTTATTTAAAAAATAGAAAGTGTAATTTTTTGTATTTTTTAAATATTTTTTTGAAAATACAATAACTATATTTTTTAATTATTTATTATTCCAACAAATAAAGTATAGATAAAAAATGATATTCGACTCGAGCACGACGACTCGATCTAAAACCAAATATGGAAAATGTGAATGGTTTTGATCCTGTGAAATGAAAGATCGGAAGTGTATCTATGGCCATCGTACGTAGAAAAGTTGAAAGGTCGTGAGAGGTAGAATGTGAAGCGATGAGATCGGGAAGGTGACGATGGAATCGGTAATCAGAGGAGGTTGAATCGTGATGGATATTTAGAAACTAAGATCTATCATTTAGAAATGAAATCGAAGCAAAAAATTAAATCTAAAATCTATCTATAAGAATGAGCAAAAATAGAGGGGATCTCACCGTGGGAGCGAAAAATGCTATAATGGCCTCGACGAAGGCCGACTCGCTGTCGCCGGAAGGCTCGGAGACTAGGCACCTTTCTACAATAAGAAGTTCTTAGAAATTAGGCTCCTCACATCAAAGATTGATCAAGTGAGAATGAGAGAGGAGGAGCCAATTAATTAGAAATAAAAATTAAAATTGAAATTGAATTTTTAAAATTTTGAATAGAGAGGATAAGAAGGGAGGAGGTTAATGATAGATAAAATTACATTATCTACATAATTAATTGATTAATTAATTTCATCATTTTTTAAATTAAATAATAAATGGTATTATTTAACTTTTTTGTGTCAATTAATTAAGGAAATCAACTATATACAAATACTTTATACATATAGTGCATTATGTATATAGTTAAATAAGGGAATTAGTTTTTATATGTTTTTATTTTTTTAATTATTAATTATTATTATTATTTTCAATAATTATAATTTAAAATTATTTACAAATATAATAAATATATATGATAAAGAAAATGTGAAATTGCACAAACCACCCCAGAAAATCATTTTTAGACCACAACTCCAAAAATAAATTAATTTAGAATACAATAGAAGTGAGTTTGATTCAATTTGAGTTTATATGGAGCCAGAATTGATCTTTAATTAATGCTTTATGGCTTTTTTCG
The DNA here is from genome assembly GCA_037367405.1 of Ottelia alismoides. Classification (NCBI taxonomy): domain Eukaryota; kingdom Viridiplantae; phylum Streptophyta; class Magnoliopsida; order Alismatales; family Hydrocharitaceae; genus Ottelia; species Ottelia alismoides. The sequence continues at coordinate 178,697 of JAZKJV010009550.1, forward strand.
GATGTGGTTACTTTTATTATGTACATGATTTTATTTTGCAATTATTTTATTATTTAGAAAACATTTTTATTTACAACTTTTGTTTTGAAATCTGTTTAATTTGAGGTCAATTTATGTACAAATAAAATAATGTAAGTTTTATACAAATATAGAGAAAAGTATTTACAAAACGTTTTTTGGATTTTATGATTAAGGACCCTATCTCCCCCTACTTTATTCCTGGTCGATCATGTCAAGTCTTGACCTTCTCTCTGGGTTCGGGTCAGCATGTATTTATTACATATATACAGTCTTTTTCTTCTTTTTTATTTTCTTTATTTTTCCTTTATATCTTTATTTGTTTTAGGTTAAAATGACAATACATTTATAATATTTACACACATATGCAGGTTAGTAAGAATATGGATTTAGTATTATATACATGTGTTTTGTAAGGGATTTTAAGCTAAAATAAATGAATAAAGATGATGAAATGCAGATTCATCAGTACCTCACATGGATACCTCCCGAACTGATTAAGATTATTTCCTTCAACATCTCGGAAAAGGAATTTCTGAGGATTCCTCATTAGGTTCGGAGAAGGTGCTCGTTATGAGTGAGCTCAGTTCGAGGAATCTGGAGCCTGATTGGACCAAGCAGTCATACGTCGACCCATGTTGGACTTTCCCCAACCCTCACTATTATTCTTCTAGGACTAATTCCCCTAGTCCCATTCAATACACTGGAACAAATTGTTATGACCAGACTGATATTTGTTCATCTGAATATTCAGAGGAAGAACCGATTGACCCGAAAACTGAGCGAATTCTGAAAAATGATTCAAGAATAAGACTAGTTGGAGTGACGTGGCCTTTAAGTATTATTTTTCTGATGAGAGCTCCGATGATGGCTAGGAATATTTTGATTCATCTTCTTTCTATCAATATTCCCTTCCACCAAATGCTTCGAAAAAGATCGACCGTAAACCTCCTTGATCATCGACCTCTCTTTGCCCTCTGCCTCATGGGTTCGCTTGTACATTTTCTTCCCATACATAGGCCAAGGCCTAAGTATACGGGGGGAATGATGCCATCTCTATATTCTATTCCCCACTCGCTCTGTATATTCTCCAGATCCCATCGATCCTCATACTCACTCTTGTCCTATACTTATGCCAACCAGAACCTAAGTATAGGGGTGATGAATCTCCATTTCATCATCGTTATTCTATCATTTTGGCCTTTAAAACCCTAGTAAATGCATGTAAATAGGCTTAATTCATGCATTTTATCATTCATGCATCATTGTGTAAATATTGTATAAAATATAGTTTTTAAAGCCAAAAATATAGAATAAAGAAAAGAATAGAAAATTAATAAAATATTGAAAATATTTTATGGCCCCAAACCTTGAGACCTAGGCATCTCAATGACTAGGTCGACAAGGAATAAAGTAGGGGGAGATAAGGGCCAAAAACCAATAAAAATTCCTTTTATTTTAATTCATTTTTATTCATTTTTAGGACCTATTTTTAGATCCACTTTTTATACTTCAAATAAAGAAAGTTTGAACATAAAAGTTGTAGATAATTAAATATAGAAAAATATAAAATTGATTTTACACAAAAATAATATACATATAAAAAGATATGATCTGAATAAGATTCCACAATCTCACCTTCCCAGACCCATATCTCTCAAATAAAAACTCAAAATATACCAAAATCACCTTTAATTGTATATAATTTTTAATAAGCTATTTAATGAAGGTGGTTTCAAATTTTTTGGAGTTACGGTGTGAAAGTTAGGTTTTGGACCCCTATTGTATACTAGTATCGATTAAAATATTCAATTTATTTATTATTCATTATTTTTATAATTTTATATTTTTATAATTTTATATTTTTTTAATTTTCTAAATATTATTTATAATATATGTGCATATTAAAACATGAATAAAACACTAAAATAAAATACTTAAAGACCATACATATGTAAAATACCAATAAGTATACCTATACAGTTATTACTCCTATTTATTTAAGTGTATATAATACATCAGAACAATAAAATCAAAATATATTTAAATGTATAAAATTAATTATAAATAAATAAAATAATAAATGAAATTAATAAAATTAATTATACAAAAAAAAATTAAAACATTAAAATATATAGACAATTATGCCTATAAATAGCTCTCAAAAAGTAACTTATAATTATAAACCTCGAATAAATAAATAAAAATCATAATAAAATAATTTATAAAATAACAGATATTTTTCATTTTATAATTTAAATTTAATAAAATCATTTTATATTTAATAATGAATTTACAAATAATTTTGGGCTAGGTTTTTTCTGGTTGATCCACGTGGAGCAACCAGAGCCTCTAGCGTGTTGACCCAGGTCAACTGTCTGACCTACCGCCCTAGCTTCTAACAAATCACTTTTCCCCTCATTTCTCGATTTTTATTCCCATTGATACGTTGCTCGAGGATGAGTTGACCCTTCATGAAAGTTGCTCCATGTCCATTCGTGATTCACGTCGGGTACTTGGATCTTTAAAGATCTCCCTCGTTTGCTCATAATCGCCCCTCGAAGTTCACATCCTTGTTACTTGTACATAAGCACCTCGCCATCTTCTTCCTCTGTTTTGAACCCCATTTGTCCTAGCGTAGGCCTGCCTCTCTTGCTCTGGATCGACTCATGTGACAGGGGAGTCTCCAGCAATGTCTTGCGAGCTCCGGCGAAGCTTTTGGAGGCTTCCACCATCTCCGGCGTTGACGCCGCCGTGAGGTCCTAGCTTCCTCATCTCATGGCCGGTGAGGACTTTTTCTTACGTTTTTCCTTTCATTTTCGCTTATACATATCCTTAGGGTTAGAGTACTCGCATTTCCTTTCGATTCTAAGTCGTAGATCACCTCGCTCATAGTTCGCCAGAGATTGCTCCGGCGAACCTTCATTTCACATCCCCCATGCCATTCCCACCGTCTCTCGCCGTTTGGAGGGTCACGGCAGTTTGCACGCGACCTTCTTTAACCTTTTTTGCAGGTTCATGAGCACAGCATGCCACCTGGGAGCGATTTGACTCTCGTCGGAGGTACCTGGAGCCTCTAGGCTCCCTCGACCTTGCAGGCAAGCTCCGCCGTCACCGGAGGGTTTTGATGCTTCTAGTCGTTAAAGGACCGCCCTCGAAGGAGCTTGAGGCATTTTGGAGCTCCCATCTGTGCCATCTCTGCCTTTTTGCCCATCTGGAGGGTCGTGGCATTTTGCCCGCGACCCTATTAACTCTTTCTTGCAGGTCTTGGAGGACAACACACGTCTGGGGGAATTTGGGGTCCCGTCGAGGTTCCTGGGGCTTTACGGCTCCGCCGACCTTGTGCAAGCGCGTCAGCCATCGCCAGTTATTTTTGACACCCCCAACCATCGGGGGAGACCTGCAGGATCATCGTCGGCCGTTTTGGAGCTTGAAGGAGCACCGGCGGCTGAGGATCGGGGCCGGAGAACTACGGCTCACCAAAGTTCCTCCCTGTTCATTCCTATCCTCTATCCACCGTTCGACCAGGGACATTGCCCAGTTTAATCAAGGGTCGTTGGATTATCCTCGCTCCAGACCGTCAGATCCACAGGGTGATATGATCTCAGCCATAGGATCATGAACCGTCATCACGTGTCCAGATCCTGATACGTGTATAAGTGGAAGATATCAACCGTCGGATCACGCCTAGGCGTGGGTATTTTGCAATCTTCACCCATGCATTTTTGTATTTAAATATTAGTTTATAATCTTTCCTCGGTCATTCAAAACTTTTATAATATTTTCATTTAGGCCCCTAGACTTTGTGATTATTGCACTTAGGTCCCCGACCACGTCACCTCACGTGCCTGTGCGCGTGAGGGATGGCCATTTTGTAAGGGGACCCTTATGGGTCATGTTATTCGCATTAGGTCCTAAAACTGTTTATTTATGTTATAATATTTTTGGTGAATTTGCAAGTTGACCCCACAAGTTTTGTTAATTGCAATTTCATCCCTATCAGACACGTGTTTGTACACGTGAGATTTGGCGATTTTGCAGGAAAGGGCTTAGGCTTTTGGTTATTTCGTTTTGGTCCATTATCTTTTTCCAGTGTTATAATATTTTGGTGAAAATTGCACTCATGCCCCTGAATGTTCTGATATTTACAAAAATACCCTTATCATGAGTGTAGTTTCTCTTTATTTCTAGTATTTATTTCATGCATCTATATTGCTCTAAAAAAATCCTAAAAAGTAGACTTAAGCTCCTGGTGCATTGCTCTTTCAGGCCATCATTTATATTTTGCATTTTGGAACTTTTTATTATTTATAAAAATAAAAAACATGCATTTTTGTCCCTGGTTGCAAAAGAAAATAATAAAAATTAGAAAAACCTTTTGAAAAATTACCAAAAAAATATATTTTATTTATCTTTGTATTTTTAACCTTTAGAACAAAAATTACTTAAAAATATAAAAGAAACTCAAAAAATAGAAAAACTCTAAAATCCTTTATAAAAATTTATAAAATCCATAAAAAAATCCAAAAATTACATTTTCCATTTTGAAGTTTCCTTATTTTATTATCTTTATTATAAAATTAATTTGGAGAATGTGTTACTGCTTGATATTTTTAATATCCATTTTAAATTTGGCTATTTATTTTAAACCCTGTTTGAAGTATTTTTTACTTTAAAAATATATAAAATTTAGCAAAAATTCTGGAAAAATCATAAAAATAGTAAATGGATCTGATGAGAGAGGTTTGCCTAGCTATATAGTTGGGAGCTGACAGGACAGTAAGATCTAATAGAGGAAGGATGAGGATTGCACCATCGCAAGGAAAGTCACTTTCATCTGGGACATGCTTTCCGGGTAGAGACCAGGCCAGGCACTAGGACACCTTACAGCCTCCTGCAAAACGCGATTGATGTACTAAAAATCCAGAAATATTTTATTTTCTGAACATTTTTGTTAATTTTTATATTAACCCTAGCTTATATTGTATATATCCTATATATAACTTTTTATATATATTAAAAGAAAAAGGAAATGTAAAAAATATAAAATATAAAAAGAAAATATAAAATCAAAAAATTAAAAATCGAAATAAAAAATATAAAATAAATTAATAAATTAATAAATTAAAAAAATTGAGAACCTACAAAAAAGAGCACATATGTAGACAAATACATCACATTCGCTTTTGTGCGCATTTTTGCCTGATCTATCCTGCTTGCTCCCTGTGTTCGACACTCTACACATACTTGCACCTATACACATCTTTGTTGTAGAGTTATAATAAATTTTAACTCTACACACTTGCTTTTCATTGTTTGATCATCTGTTGTGGGTTAATTATTAATTAATTGAGGTTTCATGTGAGGTCATCTCAATGACTATTGATCCGCCTTGTGGATTAATACGACCTCCGCAAAATCCTATTATCAAATGGCGTCATTGCCGGGGAGCAACGACGCATAGATCGACTTTTTGATTGATTGTGTTGATTGTCTATATTTTTACCTTATTTATTTTCTCATTTATTTGCTCTAGTTGTTTGAATTGTCTAACCACTCTCCTTGTTTGGATTTGTGTGAGGAACGTGGATCAAGGAAGGTGCTCTCTTCTAGGAGCATCTGAGCATCCACGTGAGGCGGCTTTGCCCTTGTACCGAGGCAGACTTGGAGAGAATTTTAAAGACAATTAGTTATATCATTTATTTGTGTAATTTAAGTGAGAGAGAGACCATTATTATTTGTAGTAATACAGGTACTCAGGACTCTGGACATTCGGGCCCAATTTCCATGTGTGTGTTCACTTGGGGGCTCACCGCAGTTTTATCGGTTTTCATTGCTTTTTTATTTTGTTTCTTGATTTTGTTTTCTTTCTTTTGTGTGATTGATCCCTTAGCTTTAGGAATTGCTTGTTGATAGCATTAGGTCCAAACATCTAATCATATTGCATGTGCCTATAGTGACGTTTGGATCTAGTCAAAGATTAAATTACTTCTTACTTAGTCTCAAAACCCCACACCGCGAGAGTTCTCCATACAACGCTTGCAGGACCCATTGTTCTGGGCATCGAGGAGACTTCAATACCAGACACTTCGGTTCTATTCTAAGCATTAGCATTGGTTCTTCACGATAATAGCAATTTTTGAAACTTATGGCGATTTCATCGGCTTGCATTGCATGTAGATATGTTTCAATTCCGCTGAGCATCTTTGCATGTAGAGTGCTGGAGGTAAGGTAAGCATTTACGCATTGGCATTCATCATCATTTTTGCCGCTTGCATTTCTTTTCCGGCTCCCCCTCTGATTTTGCCAACCTAGGTGCTAAGTAAAATCGATTCCTCGTTAGGAGCGTGCACTTTAACTAAAAATCTAAATAATAATAATAATCGATAAAATTGGGACTGTTAATATTACTTGACCCTAAAAAAGACCAAAAAGAAAATCATTGTCTTGGGGTGAGTAATCCTCTCAGTGTCTTTGTTTTAAATGCTCGCATACACACTAAGGAGTAGTTCCCAAATCCTATTTAACATCCTAAGTGTTTGTATAATTTTTGAACTTCTCACCTAACTCTAAAACGGACAAGAAACAAAGACTGCATTTTTGCAATCTTCACTGAGTTGAGTTGGTGAATTGAGGGTTTGTTTTGAGTGCGTTGGTTTGTGTTTGCTTGTGTATATTCTAGATCACCTTTGCGCATTTGCACCTTTTTCTTCACTTCTCTTGATTTGACCATCGTGCTCTCCTGATCGTTTTCTTTTGTTTTCGAGATGGACCCCTGGAGTGATTTTTATCTGGATTTCGCGGATCCCTCGTACCCTCCAGCCGGCCCACCTCCCTGTAATCAGGAGGATCCTCCTCCCATTTTTCTAATTTTTGTACATAGTAGCCTCAGCCATAATATCAGACTTCAGACTTCTAACTATACCCACCTCCACCTCTGTATTTTCCACCTTCACATCCACTCGAGACTGATCTGTTGGAGTCACCTCTCATGATTTCCGCACTTGAGACTTTATCCCAGTTCATGGAGCATATGAATTCGAGGATTAACGACCTCACTTGTCTAAATAAGAGCCATATTGATGCTTCATGATCTGACAATTTGGACTTGCTTGAGGATTATAATGAGAACTTGTAATCGCCAAAAATACAAAAAAAATGAGAAAAATATTAAAATCTAAAAAGATTTTGAGAGACCTTTGGTTGATTTAGACTGTGAGGAGAGGGACCTCATGCCAGACCATTTGATCACACCTGCACTCACATTTTATCCCACATTTGACCCGAGGATGCCGCTATACATACTACTATTGGCATTCCTCGTGTATATGATGATTCCGATCTCCTCCCTTGTTTGGAGGAGATCTGAAAATTCAAAAAGATGTTGAATGAACCCGAAGTGGGGGCCGCTATTCATGAGATCATTGATGCCCCACTTCACCAGGACATGACCCAATTATCTGCTTCTCATCATAAGAAGATAAAGAGGAGGAGCAGATCTGAGCATCATATCTTGACCATGGCCACTGCCTATGCCATCGCACACCGTCCCATTCCTAGGAAGAAGAACACTACTACGCCTTTCATTAGTTGCACCATCTCTGACCATACTTGTGATCACACTCTCCTAGACGATGGTACTTCGATTAGCATCATACCCTTCTTGCTGGTATAGTCTCTTCACTTAAGGCCTCTCAAGAAAACCAGGATGATCGTTCATTTTGCTGATGGATCAATTAAGAGGTCGAAGGATATCCTTGAAAATACCGTCATTTCGATTCAGGGCACGAGCTACACCGTGGATTTTGTTGTGTTTCCCATGGAGACCTCCACTGGGGAGCACTCTCCCATCATCCTGGGATGACCATTCCTCGTCTCTGCGAGGGTCGTTACTGACTATGGATGAGGAAAGATTCGCTTCTGTCCTGTTGACGAGAGTGAGGTGATTATCATTGTACCCACTGCCGATCAGAGACCTACATCTGATGAGATTTCACCGATCTTAGCTGACCCCGAGGACCATGACCTTGACGAGACTATCAGAGACTTTTGTTGTATGCTGGATTCGGCTGACACCCGAGAATTCCTCCCTGTGGAGGATGACCCGAAAAGCATGGACCTTGGAGTTCCTTCTTCTGGTGTTTGGCGATGTATTGATGATATCCTGATTGATACCTTAGAGTGGAGGGAAAATTCAGAGACTAGACATGACGGACATGACTTGACTGCTTTCACTAATGTGTTCGTTCCTGCTCACTTAGATTCAGATGAGACTAAGGTCGAATTTGATCTTGCTGTTTTTATTCAGGAATTCGGGCCTTTTGATGAGAAAGATGATTCGATTAAGACTTGGGAGGACAAACATGGTTCGACTACTTCCACGGTTCGACTACTTCCACTGATGAGTTCGTTCCTTTTGGTTTTGACCTAGATGAGACAAACATACTTTTACCCTACGTATAGGGGGTGGATGAGCTGAGTGTTCATCGTTCCATTTCATCATTGTTGCCTATACTTAGGGCTTCTTTTACCCTAAGTATAGGGGAGCAGTGTGTACATTCTTTCTGATCTGTTCTTCCATCTTCTAATCTCTTTTCTTCTTTTTTCTTTTCCTTTTCTATTTTCTTTTTCTACCAAAAAGATGTCGCCCCTTGTTGCCAGTCTTCTATACTTAGGATGTACTTTGTCCTAAGTATAGGGGGTGTGCACCCCGATTTGTTTCATCTTTTCGATCCTCTCCATTGTCTTCTCTTCTTGTATATACTTAGGGATATCTTACCCTAAGTATAGGGGGAGACATTCTGAGTACGATCTATTTATTACCACCATTGACCCTCCCTTCTTTGTGTACAATCTGCTATATTTAGGATTATTTGATCCAAAGTATAGGGGGACAGACAACTTCTCATTCGTTTATTTCTTCGTTCATTTATTCTTTAGATTTTCCTATACCCAATACGAGTTATTGTCTTCTCTTTTCTATCTAATCTATGAGGACATAGCTCAAGCTAAGTATAGGGGGTCATATATACTGTGTATATACTTTAGCCACAACTCGTACTTTCGTATTTTTCTTATTAATTATGGCTATTATACTGTTAAAATTCATTAAAAACATTTAATAAAAGATGTTATTATTCCTCAAATTCTTTTTGTATTTACTGATTAATAAATCAGGACAAAATGTTTTTTTGCAAAATATTTGAAAAATAATTTGAAAATCTTTTTGTAAAATCTTTTGAAACTATTTGGAATATGGTTTGTTCAATATTTTCAACCTTTGTAAAAATATTCGTTTTGTAAAATTTCTTTTATTTGTGTGAAATAAAAATGTTTGAAAAATGAATTGCAAATGGTTTGAAAAATGATTGCAAAAATTTTGAAAAATCTATATATATTGTTTGAAAAACTTTTGCAAAATGATTTTCAAATATGTGTAATTGCAAAAATCTCTTTGTAAAAAGGTTATTTTGGACTATAGTTTTCAAAAATTATTTGAAAAACCTTTTTCAAATAAGTTTGAGGAATATACACATCACATTAAAAATTCTATATATGTACCTATAAAATTAACCACTTACCCTTGTAAATTCTTAAAACCGAATTCTTGTAAATATAATATGCATCCTTATGTAAATACTTGTAACCTAGTTTTTATTCAAAAATCTTTTGTTTTCGAAAATCCCAAAAACTTTTGCAAAATTAAAAATCACAAAAACATTTGCAAATTTAAAATACAAAAAAATTGCATATGCATCATCTTTTCAAAAATTCATAAAAAGTTCAAAATCTTTGAAAATTGCATCACAAAAATACTTTCCTTTTTCTCATAGCATTTGCATTTTTCGGATTGAGTTTGATAGTTGAACAACTCTAAGTAAAATCTGAAGATTGGAGCTTAGTTGGACCTTTAAATCTACCTAATTAATAGGAACCTTATAGGAACTGGAATTGAGGTACTTCAGGTCTAGTTGATGTAATTCTTTGAGGATTGTGAGACTTGGTTCAATGGATTCTTGACTGCCTAAGTAGAGTATTTCAGAGCACACGCATGACTCTTGTTGATAATGACTAACTTGGGCACCTGCACCTTTCACTTGGCTCAACTTAGTTGGAGTGGCGAGGGGATTGGATTTGCCGGTATGAGATGCACACAAATGGAAATATTTGTCCTCCTCTAGGGAGGGAAGTGCACCCCAACCCATTCGATGATGGTGAATTTTGAAGATAGGAGAGTGTGGGTTGCAATAAAGCTTTAAAAGAGGGATAGTCTACTGGCTCAAGAGGAAAAACTCCCTATGTAAATGTTGTTGTATATAGTATTTCAACAAAAAAAGAGCAAAAGCAAAAACTCCAAAAAGTGGACAGACCTGTATAAAAATAAAATGCCTGCCGGAATGTATATATTTGTACAGTCAATAAGCAAGCTTGAGCTTAAAAGTCAAATTATGTGAGCCTGCAGCTGGATGACTTGACTACACTGTCTTGCATCCTAGGATAGGTAGCTACACTGGCTACCGTCCATTCTTCTCTTCACCCCTCCTCTTGAGCTGGTTGTCACTTGAACTTAGAGGGAATATCCCTCTCCTCGAGGAAGGAGTTGATGGATTGGGGAATAACTAGGTTGTCATGCTGGAGAAGTCAGTCTCTTTGTCATTTCAGTTGGGGAGAGCCACTATCACTTACACTGTACGAGTCAAATTCATAGTCGTAAGGGTTTGCATATGAGTTGAAGTATTCTGACCTGGCTATTGAGGAGACTTGAGCAGAGTTTTGAGATTCTCGAAGGTTGTTGGATTTCAAATCCGATTCCCATTAAGGCTCCGCCCGCACTAAAACTACAAAGGTCCGACTTAAGCTCCAAACTTTGATTTTGTGAAGACAAGTTTGATAATTGAACTAAACCCAATTCCTTTTCTCTTCTTTGTTTTTCTTTTTCTACACTATTGCATAAGTGTTTGCTAGAGACTAGCAAAGGAAAATATAGAGGGATGATGAATCTCCATTTCATCATCTTTATTCTATCATTTTGGCCTTAAAAACCCTAGTAAATGTGTGTAAATAGGCTTAATTCATGCATTTTATCGTTCATGCATCATTGTGTAAATATTGTATAAAATACAGTTTCTAAAGCCAAAATTATAGAATAAAGAGAAGAATAGAAAAATAATAAAATATTGAAAATATTTTATGGCCCCAAACCCCGAGACCTAGGCATCTCGATGACTAGGTTGATAAGGAATAAAGTAGGGGGAGATATGGGCCAAAAACCAATAAAAATACCTTTTATTTTAATTCATTTTTATTCATTTTTGGGACCTATTTTTAGTTCTACTTTTTATACTTCAAATAAAAAAACTTTGAACATAAACGTTGTCGATAATTAAATATAGAAAAATACAAAATTGATTTCACACAAAAATAATATACATATAAAAAGATATGACATGAATAAGATTCCAAAATCTCAACTTCCCAGACCCATATCTCTCAAATAAAAACTCAAAATATATCAAAATCAACTTTAATTGTATATAATTTTTAATAAGATATTTATGAAGGTGGTTTCAATTTTTTTGGAGTTACGGTGTGAAAGTTAGGTTTTGGACCCCTATTGTATACTGGTATCGATTAAAATATTCATTTTATTTATTATTCATTATTTTTATAATTTTATATTTTTATAATTTTTAAATATTATTTATAATATATGTGCATATTAAAACATGAATAAAACACTAAAATAAAATACTTAAAGATAATACATAGGTAAAATACCAATAAGTATACCTATACAGTTACTACTCCTATTTATTTAAGTGTATATAATACATCAGAAAAATAAAATAAAATATATTTAAGTGTATAAAATTAAGTTATAAATATATAAAATAATAAATGAAATTAATAAAATTAAATATTTAAAATAAAAATAAAACATTAAATTATATAGACAATTATACCTATATATAGCCCTCAAAAAGTAACTTGTAATTATAAACCTCAAAAAATAAATAAAAATAGTAATAAAATAAATTATAAAATAACAAATATTTTTCATTTTATAACTTAAAATTAATAAAATCATTTTGTATTTAATAATGAATTTACAAATAATTTCAGGTTAGGTTTTTTCTGTTTGGTCCACGTGGACCAACTAGAGCCTCTGGTGTGTTGCCCTAGGTCAACTATCTGACCTACCACCCTAGCTTCTAACAAATCACTTTTTCCTTCATTTCTCGATTTTTATACCCATTGATACGTTGCTCGAGGATGAGTTGACCCTTCATGAAAGTTGCTCCGTGTCCATATGTGATTCACGTTGGGTACTTGGATCTTCAAAGATCTCCCTCGTTCGCTCGTAATCACCCTTCGAAGTTCACGTCCTCGTTACTTCTACTTAAGCACCCTGATGTCATCTTCCTCTATTTTAAACCCCATTTGTCCTAGCTTAGGCCTGCCTCTCGTGCCCTGGATCGACTCCTGTGACAGGGGAGTCTCCAGCAACGTCTTGTGAGCTCCGGCGAAGCTTTTGGTGGCTTCCACCATCTTCGGCGGTTGACACCGCCGTGAGGTCCTAGCTTCCTGGCCTCCTGGCCGGTGAGGACTTTTTTCTTACATTTTTCCTTGCATTTTTGCTTAGACATATCCTTAGGGTTAGAGTTCCTGCATTTCCTTTCGATTCTAAGCCGTAGATCACCTCGCTCATAGTTTGCCTGAGCTCGCTCCGACGAACCTTCATTTCACATCCCCCACGCCATTTCAGCCCTCTATCGCCGTCTGGAGGGTCGCGACACTTTGCTCATGACCCTCTTAACTTCTTTTGCGGGTTCAAGAGCACATCACGCCACCTGGGAGCGATTTTGACTCTCGCCGAAGGTACCTGGAGCCTCTAGGCTCCCTCGACCTCGCAGGTGATCTCCGGCCGTCATCGGAGGGGTTTGGTGCTTCCAGTCGTTAGAGGATCGCCATCGGAGGAGCTTGGAGCATTTTGGAGCTCCCATCCGTGCCATCTCCGCCTTTTTTCCCATCTGGAGGGTCGCGACATTTTTCCCGTGACCCTCTTAACTCTTTCTTGCAGGTCTCAGAGGACAACACGTACCTGGCGGAATTTTGAGGTCCCGCTGAGGTTCCTCGGGTTTTATTGCTCCGCCGACCTTGTACGAGCATGCCGGCCATCGCCGGTTATTTTTGACACCCCCAGCCATCGGAGGAGACCTGTAGGATCATCACCGGTCCTTTTGGAGCTTGAAGGAGTGCCGGAGGCTGAGGATCGGGGTCGGAGAACTTTGGCTCGCCTGAGTTCCTCACTGTTCGTACCTATCCTCTCTCCACCGTTCGATCGGGGCCGCTGCCTAGTTTAATTAAGGGACATTGGATTATCCCCGCTCTAGGCTGTCAGATATGTGGGTTGATCTGATCTCAACTGTAGGATCGCGAACTGTCATCACGCGTCCAGGACCTAACACATGTATTAGTGGAAGATATCAGCCGTCGAATCATGCCTAGGCATGGGATTTTTCAATCTTCACCTGCACATTTTTGAATTTAAATATTAGTTTATAATCTTTCCTCGACTATTCAATACTTTTGTAATATTTTCATTTAGGCCCCTGGACTTTGTGATTATTGCACTTAGGTCCCCAGCCACGTCGCCTCACGTGCCTGTGCGCGTGAGGGGTTGTCATTTTGTAAGGGGACCCTTGTGGGTCATGTTTTTTGCATTAGGTCCTAAAACTAGTTATTTACATTATAATATTTTTGGTAAATTTGCAAGTTGACCCCTCAAGTTTTATTAATTGCAATTTTGTCTCTATCATGCTTGCGTGTTTGTACACGTGAGATTTGGCGATTTTGCAGGAAAGGGCTTAAGCTTTTGGCTATTTCGTTTTGGTCCATTAACTTATTTCCAATGTTATAATATTTTGGTGAAAATTACACTTAGGCCCCTAAACGTTTTGATATTTACAAAAATACCTTTGATAGGAGTATAGTTTCTCTTTGTTTCTAGTATTTATTTCATGCATCTATATTGCTCTAAAAAATACTAAAAATAGATTGAAGCTCCTGTGCATTGCTCTGTCACTCCATCATTTTTATTTTGCATTTTGGAACTTTTTATTATTTATAAAAAATAAAAAATGTGCATTTTTATCCCTAATTGTAAAAGAAAATAGGTAAAAATTAGAAAAACCTTTTGAAAAATTACCAAAAATATAGATTTTATCTTTGTATTTTTGACCTTCATACCAAAAATCACTAAAAAATATAAAAGAAAACTCAAAAAATAGAAAAACATTAAATCCTTTATAAAAAATTATAAAATACATAAAAATCCAAAAATTACAATTTTCTTGTTTCTGAATTTTCATTATTTTATTTTCTTTATTATAAATTAATTTGGAGAATTTTTGTTACTGCTTGATATTTTTAATCTCCATTTTAAATTTGGTTATTTATTTTAAACCTTGTTTTTAGTATTTCTGACTTTAAAAATATATAAAATTTAGCATAAATTATGGAAGAATCACAAAAATTGTAAAAAAATACTAAAAACCAAAAAATAGTTTATTTTCTTATTGTTTAACATTTTTGTTAATGTTTATATTAACCTTAGCTTATATTGTATATATCCTATATATATTCTTTTTATATATATTAAAAGAAAAAGAAAATATAAAATATAAAAAGAAAATATAAAAAGAAAATATAAAATCAAAAAACTAAAAATCAAAATATAAAAATATAAAATCAAAAATAAAAAAATAAAAAAAATAAAATCCCACAAAAAAGAGCGCATATATAGACAAATACATCAGATTCGCTTTTGTGAGCATTTTTGCCCGATCTATCCTGCTTGTTCCCTGGTTCGACACTCTACACATACTTGCACCTATACACATCTTTGTTGTAGAGTTATAATAAATTTTAACTCCACACACTTTCCTTTGATTGTTTGATCATCTGTTCTGGGTTAATTGTTGATTAATTAAGGTTTTGTGTGAGGTCATCTCAATGATTGTTGATCTGCCTTGTGGATTAACACGACCTCCGCAAAATCTTGTTATCAAGGGGGTATCGATACCCATCCAGTATATATTCACCCATTTCTCCTCTTGACCTCGACCTCCCCATTTTTTTGCTCTTCTTCTATAATTAGGTTGTCCATAGCTTAAGTATGGGGGGCGGTCGACTTCTATACTTCTTTTGTTTTTCACTCTCCTACGCTCAACACGAGCTATGTCTTTTCCTCGCTTCTTGTTCTATGAAGACATAACACACACTAAGTGTTGGGGGCGTACATATTACATATATTCTTTACCCATATCTTTTACTTTCACATATTTTCGTGTATATATTATGCAATAATTATGGGAGGGGTGAAAGGTTAAAAAAATTAAAATGAGAAGAAAATCATCTTGCACCTCATATGCATTTCATAATATATGCATATCTAGCATATGCAACGTGGAAAATTATTGGGTTCTGAATTGAGTTATGAATAGAAGTGGAGAGTGGTCTTGACTTGGCCTTAATCTACTTAATTTCTAGAGGAACTTCATCGAGAAAGAGGATTTTAGAAGCTTCAAGTCTTTGACTTAATTCTTCGAGTTCCGCATGACAATGTGCAGACTTTGACTCATAGTGTCTAACCCGGACTCCTAATTCTGAGTATAACTTCTGAATAGGGAATTAATCTATACTACTGCACTATGCACTTAGCTCAACTCAGACGGGGTGTTGGAAGACAGTGTGAGTCTCTTTACTAGTAGCGTAGACATCTAAAGATCGAAGTACGAGTTGAAATAAAGCTTCGGATGAGGGATGGATGGTTGGACACAATTTTTTCTAAGACCCCAAAACATGTACGGAAAAAAGATTCCATATCCGTAGGGGCACAACAAGATCCTTGTAGAGTTACAAAAAATCCATACAAAAAAGAAACCAACTACCAAATGAATATTTGACCAAAAAGGTCCAAGCTTTAAGAAAACCTGCAGATCTTCGTGGAGACTTGGCTAAATTGGTTAGCTTCACAAGGAGAGGTGACTACACTGGTAACCCTCTAGTTCTTTTTCCTTTCTTCTAATTTCTATGCTTTTTCAATTGTGAACACAACACGACATACCTTAGAAGGAAATACATGAATCCTTAAGGACGAGTTATTGGAGGAGAGGTTTGCATGGTAGTTCGACATTTTTGATGGGAAGAGGTAAAACCTTTCACACACATGATACAATTGTTCAATGTTCATGGGGTATTGATGAATCTCCATTTCATCACCTTTGTTCTTTCATTTTGGCCTTTAAACCCTAGCTAAATGCAAGCATATGTCATTAATTTGTCAAAATAAATGCTCATTAAATTGTACAAGATAATGTATAAAATATTGTACATTTATTTTATTTATTGCCAAAATAAAAGAATAAATAAAAAAGAAAAAGAGTGAAGTGTCAAGGATACTGAAGTGACCCTAGCCCCCGACACTCAGTCATCATGATGACTTAGTCAACAAGGAATAAAGTAGGGGGAGATAGGGCAGCTAATTGTATAGAAAATACAAAACAGATCACTCTATAAAAAGGCCAATAATTTCTTTTTAGGACATATTTTATTCTTTATTATTTACACATCAAATAATAAAACTTTGTACATGAAAGTTGTGTATAATAATATAAAATTTATTTCACACGAAAATAATATACAATGTACATTTTATACACAAAATAAAATTCTAAAAGCCAAACTTCACAGACCCATGACTCCCAAATTAAATATTAAAATGTGTCTAAGTCACCTCTAATTTTATATAACTTTTAATAAGCTATTTAATGAAGGTGGTTTCATATTTTTTGGAGTAAGGTGTGACAGTTAGGTTTTGGACCCCTATTGTATAGTTTACCCGATTAAAATAATCATTTTATTTATTCTTTATTATTTTCGTAATTTTATATTTTTATAATTTTGTAATATTATTTCAAATATATTTATATATTAAAATAGGAATAGAACAATAAAGAAAACACTAAAATAAAAATATATATGAATATACAATGGCTATACCTATATAATAAATACACTTATTTATTTAAGTACATATAATATATCAGAAAATTATAAAATATATTAAAGTATATAAAAATAAGTATAATTTTATAAAATAAGAGAATAAAATAATAAAATAAAAATACAACATAAAAATAAAATACATAAAACATAGGTAAATATACATATATACATATGTACCCAAAAAATAACTTGTAAATAAACACCTTAAAAAATAAATAAATATGGGCATAAAATTCTACAGAAAATTAAACATTTTTATTTACAACCTAAAAATAATAAAATCAAATTCAATTTATTTTTCATTTTCCAAGGCATTTTTGCCTTGGAATTTCCTAGTTGATCCATGTGGACCAACCAGGCATGACTTTTTATTGACCTTGGTCAATAGTCTGGCCTACCTTCTGACTCTTGTCAGAAGGTCACAAGGGTGCCACTTCTTCCATTTCTCCACGCCTCATCTTCACTCATTACCCTCGAGACCACCGCCATCTTGCAGCCACTTTGTCCCTCATCCACGCCCATCCTCGCATCTTCACCTACCCCCGCTCGATCGCACGCCATCACCCCTCAAAATTCGATCAAAACCCGCCTATAAATATACCCCCTTCACCCTTTTTGACTTTTTGATCCCTCTTTTCAAGCTTCAGCCCCTCAGATCATTCCTAATGTCTTCCCCGTGGTGACAGCGTAGTTTAGCCCTTGATTTGCAGCACGGAGAGCAAGGGAGGAGGTGCATCCAACTTCACCGTCGGAGCACGGCCGACCAGTTCTGCTCCTGGCCCATCGGGCCGGTTGAGCCTTCGTTTCTTGCATTCCTAGGTAGATCTTTAATTCCCCTTTCATTCTGCATCTTTAATTTATAGTTTATTCGAGCGATTAGATCTCAAATAAAAAAATTCCCAAATTCTTGGAGCTCGTGCTCCAGGTCTGATTCACCGTAATCTGACGATTGATCCACCCCGACTTCAATGCCATATTGCTCCCCTTCACGTTCTCCACACATCTCGCTCTTCATCCATGCCAGATCCATCGTGGATCTGGGCTTCGAGCTCCTATCGTCGCTGCTCACCGGAGCTCCCCCTCCATTCCATCCCCCCTGCTATTTTGCATAAACCCCAGGTTGAGGAGATAACTCTCCCACTCGGGGATCTTTTGATGCCCTTTTGCAGGTCTGGAGGTGCACCTGGAGCCTCAATAACCACCTGGAGATGCTCCAGGTGGTTCAACCTCGTCAGAGTGTTCGATGACGCCTCACCTAGCCCAAACCCTGCAAACGCATGCGAAGGAGGCCTAGCCACCTGCTGGGCCCGTCGAAGGAGACAAAGACCGCCAAAAGCCCAAGAAACGACAAATCGAAGCTCTTCGGAGGAGAGTTCTTGCGTGTTCTTCCAGTGCCCTTCCCCGATGTTCAATCAAGAACAACGGTCCAGATTTAATCTAGACCATTGGTTATTCACGAAGGGGTACGCAAGGAAGGCCGCACGATATGACACGTGGCGACTTATGGACGCTTGGATCCCGGCGCTTAAGTGGTATAATTTCATCGACACCCTCTTCCTTTTGTATTTACTAAAAGGTCTTGAAATATTTTATGAAGTTTAAAAACTTTTGGATAAATTGCATGTAACCCCTTGAACTTTTCATATATTGTAATATGATCCCCGCTAGTGTCACGTACATACGCACATCTATCTCGTAAAATTTACACTAAAGCCCTCACATATTTATGTAATTGTCTTTTAATATATAAAAGTTGAGTATTAGTGTTAACTTTTGGGTAAAATTGCATTGTAACCCTTACATTTATTCTTAGTTGTAATTGTACCCCTGCAAGGCCAAGTAATTTTGTGCATCCTTTTCTAGTTGATATTCTCTTAAATTTACCAAAAAAAGGAGTAGGTAACTGGATGCATGGTTGATCATGTTATACAATTTTTTGCATTTTATGCCCTTTTCCTATTTTCCAAAATTCAACTAGTGCACGGTCAGCCCCAGTTTGCCTTAGAAAAGCCAAAAAATAAAATAACTTCAAAAATCCCTAAAAATATATATTATACTTTTAAGTATTATTAACCTTCAACCCAAAAATCACTAAAAATAGAAAAAGAAAATGCTTAAAAATTGAAAAACACCTAAAACCTTTATAAAAATTTGTAAATTCCCCAAAAATTCCAAAAATAGTAATTTCTATTGCATAATTTTATTTATATTACTAACTTTATTTTCAAATTAATTTGGAGAAATTTTGAAGTTATTTGGTATTTTTATCTCTATTTTAATTCGTCCTAATAGTTTTATACTTGTTTTAGGATTTTTTTACTTTAAAAATATATAGAAATTAGAAAAAAATTCTAAAAAATCATAAAAATGGCCAAAAATATTTGAAAACCCAAAAAGATTTTATTTTCTTTATTTTGGAATATTTTTATTAGTATTTATATATATATCATTCTATATTGTATATATACTATATATTTATATTATCTTTTAAAAGAAATTAAAAATATAAAAATATTAGAAGAAAGTATAAAAACAAAAAATCAAAAATCAAAATATAAAATTATAAAATAAAAATAAAATAATTCTTTTATTGATTAAAGACCCACATATTTGATAAATATAATGCATTGTTATATATACATATACTTATATTATTTCTTTATAAATAATCTACATAGTGCTACATCGTGTGTTCCCTATGTTCGACATCCTACTCCTCTAGTCACTATACGCATTTAGTGTAGGGTATATAATAAATTTTGACCCACTTTGTCTTTATTGCTTCATAATTAATTGTGGGTTGATTGTTGAACAAGATTGAGGTTTCTTGTGGGTCCCCACAACGATTGCCTCCCCGCCTTGTGTGAGACATATTCTAGACACTCGCGGGAAATCCCTCTCTTTCATGTATGCTTTGGGAGAAGGGTTGATCTAAAATGTCTTCTGAGCTGGAACTGTTACAATGATATATAGAACTAGAGGGCTGTTGATTTTAAAATCCTAATTCTCACAGGAGTTCTGCCACACTATTAATCCAAAGGTCGGGTCTAGCTCCATTTTCATCTTTTGTTCATGACCTTGGTATGGAACCCAAAATCATTTCACTTTTGCATTTCATTTTCATTGCTCAGGACGAGCAAGGTTTAAGCACAGGGGATCGATGAATTCGTGATTCATCACACTAAAAGTTGAAAATAGAGCTTTGTTCTCAAGTAATTAGCTGCATTTCATTATTTATTCTGTATTTTTACCATTCGTGCACTTAGAATTAATATATGCATTTTAGTACGCATAATTGCATTCATAATCATTTTCACATTTTCACCTAACTTCCCCATTTTTAACTAATTCATGCTAACTCAATAGAACTCAGACCACCTCCATTGTGTACATATTACTAATAAGATCAAAGGAAAAATACAAAAAAATGCTAACTCAAATAATTGGCCCGTGAGACAAGACCCCAATTTCAGAATAGACATACTAAAATGCCCATATATTCCTCATATAATATTTGATTTCATTATACTCACTTCTAAAGTAATATATATTCAAAGACCTTCAAAACAAGACTAATTTCATAAAAATCAGAGGTCATATGTGAAAGATGGGTTTTGGGCCTCTTTTGCGCATTGTGTATTTTAGAAGATTTTAACCTGATATTTTATGTACATACTTAACCCTTTTTCTTTTATTTATTTTTCATTTATATTCTTTAATAAAAGTTTTATTAAAATTAATAAAAATCCAAATCCAAAATAAGACTAAAATCAAAGAAACTGACTGAGTCTGAGTGTCCCTTGTGAGTCTGTACAAATATCTCTTGTAATCTGTTTTATTTTATTTTCCTAATTTTCTTATTTATTAAAGATCCAAAAAAATAGAGTAGTGTGTAAATATGTGCCCTTTATGTTATTCTATTTTTTCGATTTTTATCTCATTTAAAAATGACAAAAAATTACAAAACTCAAAAAATTATGGCAATCTATGTACATAGGGTACCACCAAAAATATCATTTTGCACAAATGACTCTTTTGCTCTTGGTCCCAACCTAAAAGTTGTAGACCTCATCGAGACGAGCAACTTTTGTGAAGAAAAAATTTCGATGTGAGGTCGTTTGCTATTTCTTTTCTATATATCTTCTTATTTTACTTTCTAAATTTTCTGGGAGTGACACGTGGCATCTCTTGGAGCCGCCATGTGTCACCCATTTTTTGTATTTATATATATTCAATTATTTGAAATAATAATAATAAATAAATAAATAATAAAAATATAAAAAATTAACAATCACCACGTGTCACGACTCCACTCTTTTCTCTCTCCTAACCCCATGTCACGTGCCACGCACGTGACCACCATCTTTCCCAACCCCTCCTCCGGCGGAACCAACCTGCTTCCCACATGCGCAATCGTCGCCCTAATCTAATCCCTTTCGTAAACTGGCCAACCACCTCCCCTTATCTATCACGATGATCTCACACCCTCTGCCCCCTCCTCTTCTTATCGTTGTTGACCCTCTACCCTTATCCCCGCTCTTCCTCCCCTATTTAAACCCATCGCCAGCTACCCAATCCAGAATCCACCAATCCAAAGGGGACGAGTACCAGTCTCCACCTCCCTATTTGTGAGAGGTAGAGGGAACTCAGTAGAGGCCAAGACAGTCATCGGACTTAGGCGAGATCCACGAGTGTCCCTCGTGTCATAGCTACACTCGAAGCTGCGGAGCTTCAAGGTCCCCCTCTCGTCGGAACTTTGGAAGCGAAGACCAAGTTGAGATATTTTGATCTCTATCAAACATTGGCAAGAACCAAACCCAGTTACACGCCTCACTGCACTTCATACATCGCCCTACGCCGCAGCCACCCTCCTCGTGCACCCTGCTCATCCGCACCACCTCGGTCGTGTGTCGACCTAGGTCTCCTCCGCATCAGCACATGCAATAGCTTCACACTTCCACTTCCACTCACGACCTCACTCCCGTCTACCTTCTATGCCACCAAGCCTTCTTTCATATCGATGGAACTCGCCTCTCAGTCGTGTGTCGACTGAGGACGAGCTGGAGTCCTCTACAACGAACTCCAGTACCTCGAACTACGAACCACACACCATCGATACCTGCATCTTGTCTACCCCACCAGCCTTGTCCCTCGTGCTCCTCGCTGCTGAGATACACCTCCCTCAGAGACCTCGAGGTCACAAGTCGGTGCTCTTACCCACCCACTCATGTGCATGATGCGTGAGCGGGGGAGGATTTGCAAAGCCTCCCCTCGCAGTCTCCGCAAATTCCAGAAGGCCCTGCTTTCAGCAAAGCTCACGTTCTCCCCAGGCGATACCATTGGAATGTTATGTCAAGGCCCCCGAAGCTTCAAGGAATCCCAAGAAGACCCCGCTTACTAGAGATCATGTGTGTCACGCATGATACCATGGAAATTTGCATCGGTGCCCTCTTAACTTCCTAGAATTATATATATACCCCTATCAGGGGTAACATACATAGGAAGACCAGTGACTCTACATTATTACCAGAAGGACCCTCTACAAGGTATATTTTGCATATAATTATTTATTTTAATTACATTTATGATCTTGAACATTCATTTGATCATATCTTGAGCATCTTTTATCACATTTTGACGTTCTAAATGTCATTTTGAAGCTTAAATGATCCTTTATCATATTAAACATTGAGATTTTATTTCGGAGATATTATTTGATAGTTATTAATTGATGTTCTATTTGGTCAATTCTGAGCACTTGTAGTTTAATTCATTGATTATCTTGCTCAACAATTAGTGTCGTAATTTGGGATATTTATTTAGGGAATCAATTTGATAATAATCGATAAGTTATCTCAGCGATTGATTAAGGGGAGGTTATTTGGAATAATTGATTTGGCTTGATGCTCCACATTTATCATCACTTTGCATGATCACATTACATCATATTGCATCATTTAAAAATCAATAAAAATAGTGCATTCGCTTATTTCTCACCACATAGCATTCCATTATTTTATTGCATTAAAATTATTTTGTAAAATTCATGCATCATATTTTCTTACGTAATTAATTACATCTTTTAAATTGAAAATCTATAAAAGGTAAAAAAAGAAAAGTAAAAAATTCCTTCTCCTCTGAAAACCTAAGGTCTGAATCATTTAGTAATTAACCTAAGGAGACAGTTGCTTCCCTAAGTTCGACCTTGGACTTCCCAAGTAAAAAAATAAATTGACCGCTCGCTTTACTTGGATAGTTAATTGTTGTTTTGATTAATCCTGAATTGCTTTCCTGCAACTAAAATCAACGTTAATTCCATGAAATTAACTAGGGCTTTTTCAGGTTTTTTAGTGGGCAGAACGGGTGGCCGCTGGTGCTGTGGTGCAACAGCGGGGGTGCAACGTCGGAGGTGTTGCTGGGGCGGTGGCACATATGAACAGCCGACTAGGTGGTGACCAGGGGACAGGGGGTGCTCTACATGGAGGTGCACGTTGGCTTGTACGCATGTGTGTGTGGACATGCGGATAACCGATGCAGCAGGAGGCGCGAAGGGGCGGAGGTGGATGTTGCTGCTTCCCCCGTTCTTTTTTATTATTTTCTATTTTTTTTTGAAATTTTTGTAAACAGTAAATAAAAATGTAGGAATGAAGATGTGGTTATGATGATAACAATGGTGATTGTGATGATAATCGGTAATGGTGTGAGGTGATAAAAAAATAATGTGGTGATAAAAATGTGATGAAGATGAACAAGACAAACAAGTGACGTTAGATAAAAAAATGACAAAATGAAGATAGAGAATTTACCTGTGGTTCACCAGATTTGCGGAGCAGCTACACTAGACTCCTATCGTGGCCTCAATCAGCTTGGCGAAAAGCTGAGTTGCGATCTGAAGAGATGCACAATGACACGAGGAGGAGCTCTCGTGGATCTCGCATTTGCGACCATCGTTGCTCGACCAGAGGGTGATGAGCTATCACCGTCAACACTCAGAGGCTGGTGGCCTCTCCCTCTCAATTGAAGAAATGGTAGATGGTGAGAATTGAAGAGGAGAAGGTAATAAAAAGGCATAGAAAGTTAGAAAGGAGGTGGAGAAGGTGGCTTGGGTAAAGAATTGGAGTAGAGAAGAAGTAAAAGGGGAAAATATAAAAAATAATAAAAATAAGTAGGCTACTAAAAATAATGACGAGAAAAGAAAATGAAAATGGAAAAATATAAAAATTAAATAAAAATGAAAAAGAAAAATAATAAATAATAATGATTAAAGTAATAAATAAATACAGATAAAGTAAATAATAAAGTAGTAAAATAAAATAAATAAAATAAAAATGGGGGCGGCATGTGGCGGCTACGTATCGCTCCCAGAAAAACCAAAAAATTAACTCAAAAGAAAAATAAAAAAGGAATAACATAAGGGGTCAAATCAAGAAGTGGCCAACGTGAAAGTTCGACGAGATTTACAACTTTCGTGAAGAACACAAACCAAAATAAATCATATGTACAAAGTGTGTTTTTGGGTGGTATCTTATAGGTATAAAATACCGTATTTTTATCTTTTACATATTTTTTATTATTTTTACCAAAGATAAAAATCAAAATAAAAATATGAATTATAACTTAAATTATTTTTTCGGATTTTTAATAATAATAAAGAAAATAAAAAGATGAAATAGGGGGTAGTTTGGTCAATATGTACGATATATAGTAGAGGCCCATAAATCCAACTTTTACATATGAACTTCGATTTTTTTGAAGTTGGTCTTGTTTTGAAGATTTTGAATGTATATTATTTAAAAGTTAGAAGATCGAAATCGGACACTGTATGAGAGAGATATGCGAGTTTTCGGTTGACTGTCTGAGAATTAGATTTTGGGTTTATTTGTCAATATTTCAAGTTAGCATTTTTTGTATTTTTCTTTTATTCTTGTTAGATATATGTACACAATGGAGTTTATTCTATTGGATTTGGTTTTAGTATAAAATAGATACAAATAGGTGATGTTAGCTATTATACAAGTGAATATGTACACGGAATTTTAGGCTTCTTATTTATGCAAATATGAATGCTAAAATGCACATATTATTTACACATGCATGAATGCTAATTATGAAATATAAATGGAAAAAAGCAGCTAACTACTTAGGATCAGAGCTCTATTTTCGACTTTTTAGAGTGATGAATCATATATTCATGAACCCCCTATACTTCAACTTTGCTCGTCTCTGAGCAACTAAGATAAAATGCAAAAAGCAAAATGATTTTGGGTTCCATACCAATGTCATGAACAAAAGGTAAAAATAGAGCTCGACTCGACCTTTAGATTAATAATGTGGTGGAACCTTATTGGGAATTGAATTTAAGACCTAACAGCCTTTAAGTTCCACATCTATTCAGATCGCCTCAACAGTCAGGTCAGAACAAATCCTCATATGTAAATTCTGATGACTATTAATCTTAATTGTATTGTATAGGTGAAATATAACTCTCCACATTATAAATAGCAAAGAGACAACCTCCACTAACAAGGTAACTCTAATTCAATGGTCTAGCAACTCTTTCCTCGAGGAAAGAAGTATTCCCTTCTAAGTTCAAGTGAAACATGTCTCAAGAAGGGAGGGGAGTAGAGAAGAGAATGGACTGTGGCCAGTGTTGTCACATATCCGTGGAGCTTGAATAGTGTAGCCAAGTCTCCAGCTACAGGATTTCTTGGTATGAGACTTTGAAGCATATGCCTTGCTTATTTGGCTATACTCCTACATGCATTTTATTTTCAATCAGGCCTGACCCATTTTTTGGAGATCTTTCTTTTTCTCTTCTTTTTCTCTCTTTTTTTCTTTTTTTATATATACAAGGTGCAACATGTACGTAAGGAGTTTTTTCTTCTTGAGACAGTAGACTATCTCTTTTTTGAAGCTTTATTGTAACCTACAACATCCTGTCGTTAGACGTCGACGCCACTAGACTAGGTTGAGATGCACTACCCTCCCTAGAGGAGGATGAATGTTTCCACCCATGTGCTACTCCAAGCCAAAGGATTCTACCTCCTCACCACCTCATCAATGAAGAGTTGCATGCATAGTTCTTGTCCAAGTTAGGTCATTGTCTAAACAAATCATGCGTGTGTACGAAATATTGTACTTAGACCAATCAAGATGACAGGTGAACATAGACTTGCGGACTCAAAGAATTAAGTCACTTGACCTGGAAATCTTAACTCCAGTTCATATAAGGTTCCTCTGAAATTAGGTAGATTAAGGTCAAATCAAATCCATCATCGACTTCTATTCATAACTCAGTTCAGAACCCACTAACCTTTCACTTTGCATATGCTTTATATGCAAATGAAATGCAAATGACATGCAATGTAGATAAATTGTAAGACACGTTCTTTAAAGAATGCGAGGATGATATGCATAGTAAATAAGAAGCTTTTTTCTTCAAATTTTTTTCAAAGTTTTTTTCCTTTTTTTTCCTTTTTTCATTTTTGGAATACCTCTTATTTTACAACAAACTTTACGAAAGTATTATTTACAAGAATTTTACAAAATTATGCACATTTTATATACAACATACATAATATACAAGTATACATGTATCTTACAAAAAGTTTTGTTTACCAATTTTACCCACCCTGTAATTATTACATAATATATACAAAAATACACGAAAGTACACGTTATGGGTAAAGTATATATGTAGTATATAGACACCCCCCTATACTTAGCATGAGCTATGTTCTAGGAGCACAAGAAGCAGGGAAAAGACATAGCTCGTGCTAAGCGTAAGAGAGCTAAAATAACAAAAAGTATAGAAGTCGATCTACCCCCTATGCTTAGGCTACGGTCAGCCTAAGTGTAGAACAAGAGACAAAATAGGGTGGACGAGGTCAAGAGAAGAAATGGATGAGTATATACACATAGTGGGCATCGGTCCCCCCCATACTTAGGCTCTAGTCAGCCTAAGTCTAGGACACGAGTGATTGTGAGAATCGATGAGATCTAGAGAATATATAGAGAATGGTGAAGAAGAGAAGAAGAGACTCGGGTAACCCTCAACCCAATACTTAGGATATGGTCATCCTAAGTATAGCCATAAAATGAAACGATATGGAGCCGGGGCGAGTGATACGAATCACTGGGGAGGGAGGGAAACAAAAGAAAGAAAATCTATACAAGGAGGGGTGAGAATATACAAGGATCAAGAAGTTTTGTGACGGACTTTCTTGCGGGAGCGAGGAGGTGGGTAATATACATGTGTCGTTGTCAGAATCGTCCTCAGATGAATAATAGTGAGGTGAAGGGATCGTCCAACGAGGGTCGACACACGACTACTTGCTCAGATATGGTTAAGAATAAACGAACTGAGCTCACTCATATAAATCACCTCATCCGCACTTGATGAGGACTCCTCAGAAAATTCCTTCTCCAGTATGTTGAATGAAACTTTCTTTGTCGGTTTTCTATAACCTGAAGCATTGAGAGGGACTTGTTGGAGAGGAGGCCTAGCATGGGTGGTGCAGATGCACAAGGAGGTGGGCGGAGCGGGCAACCGTTGGTGCTGTGGCACAACAGCGGGGGTACATCGACGGAGGTGCTACTGGGGCGATGGTGCGGTTGCACAGCCGGTGAGGTGATGGCTAGGGGACCATGGGGTGCTCTTCATGGAGGCATGTGTCGGCTTGTGCGCGGGTGTGTGTGGACAAAAGGGAGGTCGGTGCAGTAGGAGGCGCGTTGGGGTGATAGTGGCTTTTGCTGCTTCCCCTGTTCTTTTTTTATTTTTTGTAATTTTTTTTGAAAATTTTATAAACAGGAAATAAAAATGTAGGAATGAAGAGTTGGTGATGATGATAACAGTGGTAATTGTGATGATTGGTGGTAATGGTGTGAGGTGATAAAAAAATGTGGTGATGAAAATGCGTTGAAGATGGACAAGATAAACACGTGACGTTAGATAAAAAAAATACAAAGTAGAGATAGAGAATTTACCTGTGGTTCGTCCAATTTATAGAGTATCTACGTTGGACTCCTGTCGTGGCCTCAATCAGCTTGACAAAAAGCCGAGAAGCTAAGCTACGACCTGAAGAGATGCACAACGATGCGAGGATGAGCCCTTGTGGATCTCGACTTTGCGATTGTCGTTGCTTGATAGGAGGGTGTTGAAGCTGTCACCGACAGCACTCGGGGGCTGGTGGTCTCTCCCTCTCAATTGAAGAAATGGTTGATGGTGAGAAATGAAGAGGAGTAAAAAGGAGGAGGAAGTTAGAAAGGAGGTGGAGAAGGTGGCTTGGGTGGGGAGTTGGAGTAGAGAAGAAGTAAAAGGGAAAAATATAAAAAATAATAAAAATAAGTAGGTTACTAAAAATAATGAAGAGAAAAGAAAATAGAAATAGACAAATATAAAAATTAAATAAAAATGAAAAGAAAATAGGGATAAAATAATAAATAGTAAATAAATAGGAAACAAATAAAAATAAATAAATAATAATTAAGGTAGTAAATAAATACAGATAAAGTAAATAATAAAGTAGTAAAATAAATAAATAAAATAAAAATGGGGGTGGCATGTGGCAGCTTCAGGAGCTGCCACGTGTCGCTTCCAGAAAAATAGAAATAATAAATCAAAAGAAAAATAAAAAAGAAATAACAAAAGGGGTCAAATCAAAAAGTAGTCATTACAAAAGATCGATGAGATCCACAACTCTTAAGGGGTTCGAGGGAATACCTCGAGGAATCAATTCTCGACTTCCTCTCACTGGATAATCAACTAGAGGAAGGAGTAACCGTGTTTTTGGGTGGAGTAAATTCAGTCCTGATCATCTGCGTTGAAGGTCCGAGATGTGGTGCGGTGCTGATTATGGGTTCCTCATCAGACGAGTCACCATAAAGTTTGTAAAATTCCTGAAGGGTCACCACACGTCTTGGGTAAGAGCTAGTGTTCTCAATTGGCTTGGCATTGGTAGTGATGCAAGCAAGAGTCATGAATGTGTGGGGAGTCTCTAATCCAATGGACGACTCGACGACCAGTATCTCAGGTGTAACAGAGAGGTGGGACTCATCTACCTCTTGATGTCACGACTGTCAGTAGCCTTGTCGATTACCTTAGAGTAGAGTGTGTCAAAGAATGGATGCAGTCGGAGTGCTCCTAATGCTGTAAAATGATCTCCTGAGTCTTATAATCTATAGTCACCTTAGCCAAGGCTAAGAATGGCTTCCCGTGAATAATCAGAGAGTGGGTAAACTCTCCTCGGTGCTCAATGTCAATGATCGTTAAGGCTACCTAGAGTAGAGCACCTTGGAAAGTAATGACTGAAACGGTTCCACTCAACCGTTTTATAGATCGATCAACGGGCTAAACGATCTCTCTCGACTTTCTGATTGGCTTGAGTTTAAGCTTGTCAAACACGATAGTCGGGAGGATATTTATCAATGAGTCATCATCAATTCTAGCATGGGTGAAGGTAGTATCTTCGATTTCACATTCAACCCTAGGCAACCGCTTCACTCTGTGGCTTTTGATCTTTCTCCCCATCACCAAGGAGGTAGACATAGACACTAGATGGTTCTCAGTCCTTGTCCTCTTATTGCCCGACCTCTTAGGCATCAACTTACTTCTCACAAACCGTTTGAGGTCAGGGAAGTGATCTATGACCTCTGTTAAGGGAAGCTTATAAATCAAGTCCTCATCGAGTGTTTCCCTTAGGGAAAGATCCATTTTTTTAGATCTTTTTCATTTTATATTTTTATAAGATTTCCTGGGTTTTCAATTTATTAGTTTTTTTAGGATTTTCGATTTTTTTTGTAGTTTGAATAGGTGAAGGAGTGGAAGGATGTACATACCCCATATTGGAAGGTGAGTGGTTAGTAGAAGGGGAAGGTAGAAAGGACTCCAGCTGTACAACGTGTGTGTGTTTCCTTGTGTCCTCTAGATTATTTTCAACATTGAATCCACTTAATTCATTTGCCGCTTTCATACATGAGCTGGATTAAAATGAAATTAGCCGATCGATGACATTTCTATATTTATCCTCAATTAATTCATATCTCTTCATAATCCTAGAAAGGCTATCCTCCAAAGATTCCTCATAGAAAATCATGGAAGTAGACTGTTTACTCGGAGGAGCTGTTGAGATCTTGAAGTCTCATACTCAACATACCTAGACTCTGGCATGGAATGTTGGGTCGAGTATGGACCATCCGAATGGCAGATATTGGTCGGAGCCTTGAATAATGGAGTCAATGAACGGGGGGCTTGTAAGTCTAGCTCATGAGTCAAAGCTCGTGCATGTGTAGGCTCTCTGAATATGTAATATGAAGGTTGGTCAATGTGGGCTTGATTACTAGGGTCAATCAAGTTAGGATGATCATATGGTGCAGGCCTCTCCATTCGGTTTGTTTTATCGACTAAGTTGTGTCCTAAGGTCAAGTCAATATGTGGACGTGTAAATTGCTGACATGTCCCAACAGTCATGTGATGAGTGAATGAGGTATGTAGGGGTAGGGAATTCTGCCATTTATTCGTCTCAGCAGTAGCTTGCTCTTCAGATGATTTGTGGATTCCAGCAAGCGTCTGACTATAAGGTGAACCAATCCATGGTGGAAGTGGATCCGGGGTGTAAGGAGGTAGGATAGGTGAGAAATGCGAAGAAATGGAAAAGTCAGTCGAAGGTCTGACTTCATAATTAGGTCGAGGTGGAACCGACAACAGGTAAGGTTCTCTCATGGATGGTGGAGGATACATGGAAGACAGAGAACGTGAAGATGAACAGTATATGGTCGAGGAGGAGCGACTAAAGAGGTCATGTATGGGGACCAATATCTCGACATCTTGAAGAGGAGTGGATGAATATAAGCGGATCGGGGTAGAAAAGGTGCAAGTACATAGAATTACACAAACAGACAGACACAAAACAAACGCAAGAGAAAACCCCAAATTCACCAACTCCACACGTGAGGTCCGTAATGGTTCGATTGAATTATCTTGTCAGTTTTAGTTGGTGATAAATGCAAACTTTGAAAGATTAACGAGCTGTTAGGTGCCTATATTTCCCTGCCCAATTCTTACGACAAGTTGCACCCACTTTCAGCCAGTATGGGAGTAAGTATGGACCGTAAAATACAGCTACCCTTTACTTGAGGAAGGAGCCATACACAGTGTCCTCCAAACCATCCACTCTACTGAGAAAATCTGGACCATTTATCGGCTACCCGTAGATCCTTACTGAGAAGTAGCTAATCGTTTTTGTAGAACCGGTAGTCTATATGAAAATCCTGGCTTGGCTCTATGCTAGTGTCGTCTCCCTCTCTCACTTGGAAGTAAATTCAAACAATGACGGGGTTGCTCTCCCACAAACAAGGGTTAATTTTAGTTAATTTTTCCCAATTCAATTAGCAGTACCAATTTTAGAGATTAGTTGTCACTGTAATAATCCACATAAGCAAATACGTCCACTGTTCAGTCCCAATTCTTTTATCCTAGGTTAGAAAAACTGAGAGAGGGAATCAGAAAAAGCTGATGTAATCAAGAAAACAATGATGAATGCTTGAGTAAGAATACTTACAGTGCCTCCAGCTCTCTACAAGCAGGATGCAATATATAATTAAATTTTTACACTATATGAAATGCAAATGAGAAAACAATTCCTAAACAGGTACTTCTATTAGCGAGTGATGAACAATTTAATTTGGACTAACAGATCTGCGGTCTAAGCGCGTATCATTAAATGTGATGTATGGTCCTATAGAGTACGAGCGCAATCAATAAAATAATCTAAGAAAATGCTCTAAGAGCCGCAAGTGCAGGTCCTAGTCTACGTCAACCAACCACATGACCACTAAGGGTCCAATGTCCAGTCCTGATACATGCAAGATATTCTAAACAGAATCCACTAGAAATCAAGTAATTATTACAATTTTTTCAAAAAAAATGAAAACTAAAATCTCTCTTCAAAATTCTTCTTGATGTCTCAAAAGTCGGCTCGCTCTATGAATCATAGTCCTCCAATGTACTTCAAGATGTATCGACTTCAAGAAAGTCGCTCCAAGTCCACCGGACCCTCACACAAAAAGATAAAATTGATAAAAAAAATGATGTTAGAGAGATATCAAAATATATACAAAAAATAAACAGATAAATAATTGAATAAATGAAATAATTACAAGGTGGTTCGGGGGTCAGACTACTCAAGTGAATGGAAAACCTAATCTAATTTTCTAAAATGATCCTAAGCTATTTGCCTCCCCAGCAATGACGCCATTTGAAGAACCGCTAATCGCCCTATGTTAAATGTGTCACATTGTTATTGTAGGGCATTCAGGATTGATAAAAAACTAACCACGCGAAATGATAAATCAATAAATTAATTAATGTGTGGTTTTATGTATTCTCAACCTGGACAAGCCCCCAGGGTCAACTCAAGGAGGCAAAGGAACAACTTCAGGTCAACTTAGATGACTTAGCTCACGATTTTCCCAGCAAAATTTTTTATATTTTTGTATGCAATAAAAATGCAAAATGAAAAAAATATGGTTGAACTAAGTTATTAAGGAATCAAGCAATTTAGCCAAATTAATTTTAATGTGAAATTAATCCAATTTAGAGAAATTGTATTTTTTTTCTAGAAACCAAATCTAATGATGAATGCAAAATGTGTTTTTTGGAAATTTTGGATTTAAAATGCAATAACGAAAAATGCACAATTTTTATGGAGTTTTATGAAAATTTTCACACAAAGAATGCAAACATTATGAATTTTTTACTAGAACTGAAATATGATGAAATGAAGTTGTAGTAAATGTTTTAGAATATTTTAAGAATATGATTTTTTATCAATTTTTTAATGAAAACAAAGTGATCGTGAGTATTTAATTTCTAATAAATCCATAAAATCAAATTCTCCAAAAAGCAACTTATCTCAGAAGATATTTTATTGAGCAATCTAGCAGACTAGAATTTTCGAAAAAATAATATTCATGAATTTAATTGAAAATCAATTACATAAATCACTCAATAATTTATTTTATGCACAAGACATGTCCAATTTTTGTGAAATTTGGAGAGTAATTAAAGCACAACTAGAAGAATCATCTTCAATTTTTGCATAATTTTTGGAGAAATATTTAAATAAATATGAATTTCAGACCAGGAATTGGGTAAAATATGCAATTTTCACTAAAACAATTTAAGTAGTTTCCCAATGCTCGCAACAATCCAAATAAATAGACAAATGATAGAGAATAAAATGACCCTCAATGTGCTATTTTTTATTAAAAGAAATGATACAATCTTGAGACCCAAATTAAAATGACAATACATGGATGTTCGTGCAATAAATGAAATACAAACTTAATAAAAATGTGCACATGGGCACTTTTATAATTATGAAAATGTACAAGGAATAAAATGCAAATTTCAAAAATAAAAAATAATAAATAGTAAAAAATAAAGAGGTCCTTTGAACGTGGGTTCCAAAAATGGAACCCACTTCTCCCACAGTGGCTAGGGCACGATCTGGAGGAAGGAAGGCAGCGGCAAGGACGTGCAGCGATTGTTGGCAGGCTCGGAGGCAGTGATGAGCATGGTGGCTGCTCTACGCGAGGTGCGTGCAGGAGGGCTGGCGGTGGTGGTTGTGTGGTGGGCTAAGCGCGAGCAACAGCGCCAAGGGTGGTGTGGTAGGGGTAGCGTCGCGTTGGTGCAGCAGGAGGGGGATCGCAGCAGCAGGTGCGACGTGGCGAGAGGCGGCGTCGCACGATCGGTGGGAGGCTGGAGCTGGAGCTAAAATCAAACTAAATCATATGTACAAAGTGTATTTTTGGGTCATGTCTTATATGTATAAAATACCACACTTTTATCTTTTGCAGATTTTTTATCATTTTAAAAAAAGATACAAATCAAAATAAAATTAGATAAAACATGAAATAAATATTTACAACTTAAACTAGTTTTTTATTTTTAATAATAAATAAAATAAAAAGATAAAAATAAGGGGTAGTTTGGTCAATATGTACAATATACAATAGGGACCCAAAACCCAACTTTCACATATGAACTCCGATTTTTATGAAATTGGTCTTGTTTTGAAGATCTTTGAATGTATATTATTTAAAAGTTAGTAGACCTAAATCGGACACTGTATGAGAGAGAGAGAGAGAAATGCGTGTTTTCGTCTGTCTGTCGGAGAATTAGGTTTTAGGTTTATTTGTCAATATTTTAAGTTAGTAATTTCTTTTTATATTTTTCTTTTATTTTTGTTAGTAATATGTACACAATGGAGTTGATTTTATTGGATGTGGAGTTTGTATAAAATAAATACAAATAGCTGATGTTAGCTATTATACAAGTGAATATGTACACGGAATTTCAGGCTTCTTATTTATGCAAATATGAATGCTAAATGCACATATTATTTACACATGCATGAATGCTAATTATGCAATATAAATAGAAAATTAAAGCTAATTATTGGTATCAGAGCTTTATTTTTTACTTTTTATAGTGATGAATCACATATTCATCAGAGGTATATCAATAATAATCTTAGAATGATGTGTCAAATGAATATCAGAATGTACCTCCAATCTCTCAGATCGATCCTCAAGAATCAGCTCAAACTGCCCATCAACAAACAACTCAGACGGATCAACAAGGGCATGTCGACTGTGCTTTCTAGAAGGTCATTATGGGAAAGGAACTCCTGGGTATCTAAGAAAATAGGAAAAAGATTTGTCTCTCTAAACTCGACAAGAAAATCACAATCCTCAGGATTTGGTGTAACTGACTCTCTATCATATATTGCTGTTGGTGGCAGTGAAGGCCTAGGATCAAGGATCATCTCAATTTCTACCTTGTCTCTACTAAAGTGAAAGATGATATCTCCAGTACCATAATATACTACCGCTTCGGATGTTAGGAGGAACGATCGACCTAATATGATTGGGGTATGGAATAATGGTGCAGGTGTGTCCATATCCATGACAACAAAATCAACAAGGAATTTCAGTCCCTGCACCATTATAATAATGTCCTCTAAAATGCCTCTCGACCTCTCGATAAATCTATGAGCAAACTGAAGGATCATCCCAATCGATCTAAGAGGTCCTAACCCAAACTCGGTGAGTAGAGAGGATGGCATGAGATTAATGGAGGAACCAGTATCGAGAAGAGTGCGATTAAATTCTTGATAAAAAATATGGCAGCAGATGTGAGGAGCTCCCTTATCTTTCTTTTTGGGCGGGAGGTTGCTGATGGCATGAACTGTGCCCATGGTCAAGATGTGTTTCTTGTCCTCTTACGTTTATTCTGCTTGGTTTGATGCTTTTGAGTACATGCTTCTTTCATTCTTTTTTTCACTGCCAGCATATACTCCATGGCCTTAAGGAGTGACATCTCTAAGAGATATTCTGTAAAATCTCAACCACTTCAGGATCAGATAGAGTTGTTTCTAATTTTTGAATTTTCTTTGTTTTATTCAATGCAGAAGGGAATGGCATAGAATCAGAATAAACATTCAAATGATTATTCAAAATAGAATCCTCGTGTACAATAGGAGAACCAGAATCAGTCTTTACAGTGTTGTCCAAAATAGGGGTAGAAGAATCAAAATCAAAAATAGAACGGGTTGCTGCTACTGGTGTAGAAGAAGAATCCACAACGGTGTTTTCTCCCTCTCTGCTGATGGCAAACCGCATATGTCTGTTGAAGGTGAAGGTGATGGTGGTGAAGATGGTGAAACTCCATGCTCGGGTGCTGCTACACCAGGGTTCTGCACTGATGGTGAAGAAGATGATGTCGAAGGTGAAGCTTTCTCACTAGATCGATCTCCTAATACCAACAGTTGTATATGTGTCTGCAATCTCCTACTGCTCCTGAGATTAATGGCGCCAGATAAGTGTAAAATCAAGGGCCATACCTGTCTCGGGGTGGATGGATCATGGGCAACATGCTCCTTGCATCTGAAGTTTTTGGGATTGGCTTCAACCTATGCTGGTATCAGTGTCTTGGTAGTGGTCAGGTCGTCAAGCCTCTGTGTAAGGTCATTCATGTTCTTCATTAACAGAGCTAACTGATCGAGTGCTGGATTCACCGAAGGTGCCTCGAGATGTTCAACGATGGGCTGTCGCTGAGACTGGTAATGAGGAGGCTATTGTGTTCCATACTGCTAATAATGAGGAGGAGAAGGATGTAAATATTGTTCGTACGATGCAGACTGCGGCTGTTGGTAAGGCAGTAGAAAACACACAGACTGCATCTGTTGTTGGCCATGTCTCTCATTCTAGAACTGAGGTGGATACTGAAGGTGAGGCTAGAACTGCTAGTGTTGGTACTGTTGCGATCTGTCTCCCTGAAACTGGTGGATGGATGATGAATCTCCATTTCATCACCTTTATTCTATCATTTTGGTCGTAAAAACCTAGTTAATGCATGTAAATAGCATCAATTTGTACAAAATAGCATTCATCATTTGTTGCATTTATTGTGTAAATAATATTATTTTTAATGCCAAAATTATAGAATGAAGAGAAGAAAAGAAAAAGAATAAAATATCAAAGGTATTTTATGACCCTAAACCCCAAGACAAGTCAAGAATTGAGTTGGTCGACAATGAATAAAGTAGGGGGAGATAAAGGCCAAAATGCAATAAAAACTCATTATTTCATTCATTCAATAAAGCATTTTTTACACCTATTTTATTCTTTATTATTCATGCATCAAATAAAGAAACTTTGTACATGAAAGTTATGGATAATAATGTAAATAAATTATAAAATTGAGTTTGTACAAAAATCATACACAGTGTACTTCTTATACACAAAATAAAAAGTCAAAATCCCAACTTCACAGACCCATATCTTCCGAGTAAAAACTCAAAATGTATCAAAACACTTCTGATAGTGTATAACTTTTCATAATCTATTTAATGGAGGTGGTTTCATATTTTTTGGAGTTAAGGTGTGAAAGTTAGGTTTTGGACCCTAATTGTACATTATACTTGATTAAAATATTCAATTTATTCATTCCTTATTATTTTTATAATTTTATATTTTTATAATTTTATATTTTTATAATTTTGTAAATATTATTTGTAACATATGTGCATAGTAAAACCAAAATAAAACCAAAAAAGAAAACACCAAATAAATAAGACTATGTAAATACATAGGCAAAATACTTATGCTATCACTTGTACAAAAATAAAAGTAAACCATATTCTTTTATTCTTTACTCTTTTATATTTTTATACTCTGTAGATATTATTTTTATTCTATAAAAAATATAAAGCTAAAATAAAACCCAAGAAAATACCTTAAAATAATATAATGAATATAACTCACAGATAAAATACCTATAAGTATACATATATAATTTATGTACCTATTTAGTTAAGTGTACAAATAATATCATAAAAATTTTATAAAAATATATTTACCCACTTACAAATAAGTTATAAATATTTAAAATGAGAGAATAAAATAATAAAATAAATTGTACAAAATTAAAATAAAATAGCTAAAATATAGATGAATATAACTATAAATACACCCCTAAAAATTAACTACTAATAAATAACATCAACAAAATAACCAAAAATCATATTAAAATACTACATAAAATAATAAACATTTTTTATTTTATACTCAAAAATTAATAAAATCAAATGCTATTTTTTATTAATTATTTTCGAATAATCTAGTCTATTTTGTCTTTTAGTGTCTGAGCTGGACCAATAAGGGCGCGTCGTTTGTTGATCACCCGGTCAACTCCCCCTCCACGCATCTGACTTGATGCGCTTGTCTTTTCCTGTGCTTTCTTGCCTTTTCTTTGCTCGATCCATCCTTCAGTTGCCCTTGATCTCTTTAGAAAAATTGATCATTACTCTTCCATGATACACTCCATAATCATAGATTGCTTGAACATAGCTCGATCTTCTCCCAATAATTTGGTCAATATGGGTGCTTACCCATATTTTTAAATAACCTCCTTTGTCTTCCATCGCTTATTTGGTCACCTTTTCAAGTCTAAGAGCCATGGTCCTTGGTCTAGCAAATCCCCTCGTGACAGGAGGATCCTTCTCGTGGTCGGGCAAAGCTCCAAAAAGTCGGAGGTGCACCCACAATCACCTCACCGACGACCCTACTCCCCAGTTGATCCCCATGTATAAGAGTTGTTTTCTTTCCTTGCTTAAGTAGATTTTATTATTGGAATTGCATTCCAGCCTTTAGATTAGCCTTTCTATGCGCAGTTAGGGTAGAGTAGCTAAATCGCCTCGCCGGAGCACTTGAGCTCCGACCTGATTTTCTGTCGATCCATTCCTTCCCCGACTCCCATATCATCTCCATCACATCCCCCTTCGCTTCTACTCCGTTCCGTGCATCTTCGTTCACCCAGATTGACCTCTGATCTGGAGATCAGGTGTTCACCCCTTCGCCTCATCAGAGCACCTCCGCTCGTCCCTCATCGCACGCCTATTTCGACCAATAAGGTCCCCAAAACCTTCTTCTTGTTTTGGCTTAGCTTCTTGCAGGTCCTGGAAGACCAAACGACCCAGATTGGGTTGAATTCGACTCGCGGCCAGGTTCTTGGAGCTCCAAACTTCATCGAGCTCATTCCGCGTAACCGGAGCTCCAGGGACCCTACTGACGCTCTCGTCTGACGTGGACGGGCCCAAGCTCCCTTTTGCACGACCTCCGAGCCTTCCAGACATCCATATCAACCCAAGAAGCCGGATCAAAACTCGCCTCGAGCGAGTTCTTGACCCGTTCTTCCAGGTTGCTTCCCCGTTGTTAGATCTTCTAGCCTCACCAAAAGTAGCAGCAACCGTTGAGACGCACCACAACCATCCAATTGTTCCCCACAATCTAATATGAACCATCCATCGACAAAGCGTCATCGCGCAATGTGGGGATGACATTTGTCCAAGTGAAGAACCAGAGTCGTCTATCTCTGCGCCTCTTTAGGGGTAAATTTCATATCATACCTTGCCTTTTGTATATTTAAAATTTAGTCTTGTAAATAAAATATAACGTGTAAAATAAAATGGAAATTATGCAAAAAGTCCCCTGTATTTATTTTATTTACATTTAGGTCATGTCCAACTCGGCTCATGTGTCATCCCACATGAGGTGGGCAACTTGCAGGGATACCCCTGTAGTTTTTTTGTATTTACTCTAAGTCCGATAAAATGTTAAATGTGTTGTATATTTTTGGCAAATTTGCACATGATCCCTCCATCATTTATTGCGATTACAAAAATGCCCTGCCAGGACATGTATTTTTGTGCATTTGATCTATTTATTTAAAATACCTAATGTGCTCCTACAAATTCGCAAAAATAGGGTTAGATGCTTCCTGCCATGTACTTTTACAGTCGGAATTTATTTGGCATTTTAGGCTTTTTAACCATTGACTAAAAATCAAAAGGAGCTTCTTTTTTCTATCTACAGTATAATATATCAAAAAATATAAAAATGTCTGGAAAAATTCTAAAAAAATTATATAAGGTCTATTTTATTTTATTTTAACTCCAGTCCAAAAATCATTGAAAATGGAAAAAGGAAAGGCTTAAAAATTGAAGAACCCCAAAAAGCTTCATAAAATCTAAAAATCATTTAAAAATCCAAACATATGTTTTCTGCTTTATATTTTTCCTTATATAAATATTTATATATTAAAATTGATTTGAGCAATTTTGGAGCCATTTACTATTTTTAATATTCAAATCAATTTCATCCTATATATTAAATCTCTTATTTGGGATATTTTTTACTTTAAAAATCCATAAAAATAAGCAAAAAATCAGAAAAATACAAAAACATTAGAAAAAATTACAAAATCCAAAATTATTTTTTGCTTATTTTTATTTATATTTGCTAGTATTTATAAGTATATTACTCTACTTGGATATATATAGCCTTATTGTGTATATATATATTTGTATTTAAAAAAGAAATATAAAATTACGAAAACATAAAAAGAAAATATAAAATTATAAAATTGAAAACAAAAATACAAAAAATAAAATAAAATAACCCACAAAAAGATATATATCTATACATCATACTTGACATGGTTGTACATAAATAACCGTAGGCTACCATTTTGCTCTCTGTGGTTCGACCTCTACTTGCTTACTCGTTATGCATCTTATAGTAGAGAATAATAAAATTTAACATCACATTTTTGTTATTCATGACTTTATATACATTGTGAGTTACTTGCTGATTAACCGGGGACTTGAGAGTGGTCAACACATCGACTGCGGATTCGCCTTGTGAAATTGTATAACCCTCTTCAGATCTCAGTTATCAGCGGGTCTCTGACCCTGTTGGGAACCCAACTGGCCTTTCCCTGACGGACGAGGCTGGTTGCACTTCGGTCGAACCAGATACCATTCACCTCCTGAATGATAGGTGGAAGTGGAGCCTGCTGCTCAAGAATGTATGGACCTTCTTGTTCGTATGGTATAATCTCTTGGGAATGTGGCAGGACCTGGTTAGGAGTCTGCATGTAATAAACATGATGAACTATGGATGGTCCTCCAGTACTCTATTGGGTGGTAGTGGAAGAAGTCTGCTTTCGAGCAGAAGTGTCAGCTGCTGCACTCGCACTCTAGGCATGTGCGGATTGTACTCACAAGAAGTTCTAGGTGCTTCATTATCTCATCCAGTTTATCCAGGTTCTTCGTCCTCTATTCTATCACTTGGAGCTTCTCCAATTTCTTGGACCGCTTCTCGATTATGTTCACTTTGGATAGGTGATTGCCTATGATGGTCAGATCAGAACTGTCCACCCTATCCACATGTGATGTCGTCATGTTAACAGCCTTGTGGGGAACATAAGGAGAAGTGACGAGATGCTTCTAGGATGCACGCGAAGAAGAAAGAGTTGCATAGCTCTCTTCCATCTCCTCAAAAATCTGGTATAGGACATCCTCGTCCTTGTTAAAATGACTTCCTCCATAAGCGGCATCTACGAGCTTCTGGTTTTCATGACTCAATCCCCCCCAAAGAAATTTTGCACTAGGCTCGTCTTCGGAATATCATGATGGGGGCACTTCTCCGCTAAATCTTTGAATCTTTTCCATGCATTGTGAATAGGCTCACTGGGCATTTGGGAGAAGTTTGTTATTAGTGATAACATTTGGTTGAGGCATCCAAGTGAGTAATATTTACTTAGAAAAGCAGACTTCAACCCTTCCCATGTAGTGACAACTTTTCCTAAATGATTTACCCAATAGATGGCATTGTCCATCAATCTGAAAGGAAATATTATCATCTTCACTACCTCTAACGGGATGTTAGGGTAATGGATTGTGCTACATATGCAATCGAATTGTTGGAGGTGTACATAAGGTTCTTCATTGATATTTCTATGGAATATGGGGAGTAATGGTAAGATAGAGGGCTTAAGCTCGAAATGCCCATGAATCGTAGGAATTTGAATCCATGTATTTGTATGTCCAACTCCTGGATTATAGGATTCCCTTAATGAGAGCTTAGCCACTGGCTCTACAGGTTTATCTCCCCCATTCCCACCTCCTCCATTGATTCTATCCTCCTATCTCCTGTCTTGCCTCAGCTCGAGAATCAAATCTCTCAATGCAACATGAAAGTCAGCATGTTCTGTTAACTGAGCTTGAATGGATTGGATAGAGGCTAACATAGTAGTGTTGATCTCGCTCTGTTCAGCCATGGAACCTTTTCTCTTAGGTGGCATCAAGTGCAATCTCTCGATTTCAGCAAGTGTAAACTGCACTGGATTAGTCTTCAGGAATGATGGAGTCTCAAATGATAGTTCAAGATTAGAGTCAATCTCGAACAATGGATTGATAGATGAGGTGAAGGGTGAAGTGTAGAAAGAGGAATACTCGGTAAGTGAGTCTCCCCAAGTAGAAGATGATTGGTTTGGAGTATGAAATGAGTCCGCAAAGTTCGAACTAGAAATGCTCCAAACTGACATCTTTGATATGAAGAGGCGAGATACGAGAACACAAAAGTCAAACAAGAAGAGAATGAGTAGAAGGTGTGAAGGGTGTGAGAGGATCTCTAACACTAGCAATCAAACACAATACAAACCCCCTATTCACCAACTCAACACAAGTGAAGACCGCAAGAGTTCGGTCTTTTATCTTTTCAATTTTATTTGGTGCTTAATGCAATCTTTGAAAGAGTTAGCAAGCTGGTAGGTGCCTATATTTCCCTAAAGACTGACCTGATTTCTTATGACTAGTCGCATCCACTTTCATCTAGTATGGGAGTAAGTACGGAATGTAAAACGACTACCCGTGACTTAAGGATAGAGCTTTACACAATGTCCTTTAAACCATCCAGTCTCCTAAGGAAATACAAATCGTTTACTGGCTACCCATATTCCCTCACTGAGAAGTAGCTATCACTTGTATAATATAAGCAGTCTAAATGAAAATCCAGGCTTGGCTCTATCCTAGTGTTCGTCTCTCACTCGCTCTGCAAGTAAATTCAAACAATGAGAGGGTTACTCTCCCCAAAAAAATTGTGATTGTCCTTACGTTTAGTTTTAGGGTTAAGTTTTCTTTAGCAATCTCGGTTTTACAAAGTTATCACTTTTGGGAATTTTTTCGATAAATCACCTACCGAGTTTTCAATTTCCTTTTTAACTTACATGAGTGAAAATTGAGAAGGAAGTCGGAAATGCCAACGCGCGATGAAATTCAATGATGCATGAAGGGTATAAGATATGCATACATTGTCGCCAACACTATACATGTAGGGTGATCCACGTAGAATTTAAATACAGAAAAATAAACTAGTCACCCAAATGATGCACGTGAACCGTCCTAGCAATAATTTCTATTAGCGGGCAAGAACCAATTAATTTGACTAAGTCCAAATTACGTTCTACTCTGTAGGTGCAGAAATCCTTTTTTAGGGCTTTGGACCTAATTAATTACCTAGCTTAAGCAAGTTAATAAATCATATCACTGATGGCTCAAGCACATAAAACTACATGAAACAAATAAAAACAATGCAGTGAAAAATAAACCAGTGATGTCCCCCAAGTGTACTGGCACTTGGCGAAACAGAGCCCACACACAAGATGTATAATGTCCTTTTACAAAAGTTTGAATAAATAAAATGCTAAAATTTATATATGTCAAATGCTCCAAAGAATGGGTCTTCTTTGAATCTTCTTCTTCTCCTCCTAGGCTCTCCTATGGCTCGGTGAAGAATCAAGCCGCCTCCGCTTCGCTTGGGTGCTTCGGCGCTCCTAAGAATGCCTCCCTCGCTTGTCGAGCCTTCACAAGAAAGAGGAAAAACAAGAATGCGTAAGAGACACAACTAGATAAATATGAGCAAGAATAATAGGAAATAAATAAATTGAATATGAACAATGAAGTGGATGAAAAAAATATAGACAAAAATAATAGAAGTGAAAAACAAGTATAGACAATTCAGAATAGTAGGTCAAAAGAAAAACCTAACTACCATCGCCGTGCCTCCCCGTCAACGGCGCCATTTTGTTGAGAAGACTTTTTTGAACTTTTATTTAAATGGATGCTTCACAAGTGAAATTGTGGTCGTGCAACCCAAAGAAGCGTCAAACAAAAAGTTTTACTTAAATCTCAAGCAAAAGTCAATACAGAAAATGTATCAAGAGAATATGCTATTTAATTTGCATAAGTAACATGATCGAACTTAGGGAGGCTACAAAATTCTGAGGGTTATTCTATAAAATGAATAATCAAAAACAGAATGAAGGTAAATGAATAATCAAAAATAGAATGAAGGCATCTCTTAGCATACTATGCTTTGTTGTTATATTTTTATGGAATTTTAATTATATATTTTTTATTTGTTTTTTGCTTTTTAATTTTTAAATTATTATTTGTTACAAAAGATATATTTTTTATTTTTAAAACAATGAGATGATTAAAGAAAATTTAAAGGAACCACTCAACCTCTCTTTTTGTATTTTTCAAATATATCAAAAATGGGAGA
Organism: Ottelia alismoides; assembly: GCA_037367405.1. Lineage (NCBI taxonomy): Eukaryota > Viridiplantae > Streptophyta > Magnoliopsida > Alismatales > Hydrocharitaceae > Ottelia > Ottelia alismoides. The sequence continues at coordinate 222,755 of JAZKJV010009550.1, forward strand.
AAATTAAATAAAAATAATTTTTGTATTTAGATAAAATTTTGATGTTTTTGTAATATTTTCATATTTTACCATAATTTTATAGCATTTAAATAAGTCAAAAATAGTGAACTAAATAAACAGAAAATAAAATGAATGTTTTTGGAACTTTAAAATAACAACTGATGTCAAAAATGGGTGAAATATATAAAGAATGAAAGATATTTTTTACAATTTCCGGAAATCCATTTTATGTTTTTTAGATTTTAAATTGAATTTTTATAAATTTTTAATGTTTTTAAGTTTTTTTGTGATTTTTATGGTTTTTATGACGAATTAAATGGCCAAAGTTAAATAAAATGTAAAATAAATCAAAAGAAACAAGCAGGAATTTTTTAGAATTTTAAAAGCAATTTTTATATTTTTTAATTAATTTTTAAATGCAAACAGGGTATTTTTTATGAGGTTTTTGAATTTTAATAACTAATAAAAATAAATAAAATGCAAAAATGCAATTTATGAATGCAAGATGGATGCAACAAGAATTGGTATGAATTTTTGTGGATTTTTTGAGATTTTTTATTTGATTTTGAATATGCAAGACAAATGCAAACTCACGGGGTCCTCATGCAATTATTTAAAGTTTTAGCACTGAAAAGTAACAAATAAATAAATGCGAGGATGAGAAGTGCAAAATTTCCAAGAAATCACACGCACGAGCATGTATGCCTCGCTGGATAAGACCGATATGCAATTAAAATAATCCCAAGGACCGATCAATAAGAAATAAGATATGGACTTTTATTGCAAATTTCACAAGATGTCATGTGCACAACACAGGTTTAGTTCAAATAGGACTAAGTCAAAATAACATAAATTCAAAGGATAAAAGTGTAATTGTTCAAGTAAATCCAAGATGACACGTATCCTCAAAGGGACTTATTGAAAAATTATATAAATGAAAGTGATAAAGGTTCAAATGTACCCTTAAATTCTATGGAGGCTCAGGCGGCTCAGATGATCTCCAAGTCTGATCGGACGACTAAAGAAAAATCTTGTGTGAATGGCTCTGATCAGAACCGGATCTTCAATCCACAAAAAATGATTGGGGTTTAACTAACGATCGAGATTGAAACTAGGAAGTTGATCTTGATTGTGCAGTGTAGAGAAGCTCTACAAGAACTGGGAAGCACAAGGCATCCGACGAGCTTCGATCGAGAGAATCTCGGTCGTCCTCCACATGAATCGTCTGCTTGCGGGTGCTACAGCTTCCTGGGATTCTCCTCTATCAATCGAAGCAAGCAATGGATCTCAAATATATTTAGGCGTGGATCTGGGGGTTAAAGAAGGCTCGGTTGTAGGTCAACCCCCCAGGTCTTGCTCCTTGCTCGGATGTGTGTCTTTAACCCTGTAAATTGAAGCTCGTGCTCAGAAATATCTTCCAGCATAAGTATTAGGTAAAAACACAGAATATGGGGGTTGAATGGAGGTCTTCGATGAAGTATGGTCGGAGGGGAGACCGGACTTCGGATCTATGAACATCCTAAGGTGAACAGGAGGTGGAAGACCAGGAAAATGGTGGTGCGAATTGATGAATCTGTGATTCATCACTTCAAAGTCAAAAATAGAGCCTTGTTCCCGAGTAAATAGAGGCATATTTCCCTTTATAATGCATAAATAGCATTCACGCATACACACATAATACATTCATTTTAGCAGTCCATTTGCATTTAAATAAGAAGCCAAAATCCCTTGTAAAATACCCACTCACTAAAATAAACTCTTCCTTATAATATGTACTCCTTAGTTAATTATATAGGGAAGAAGGCCAAAAATCCCCCTTGTAAATTAGTCAATAAAGCCCTAGAACCCATGTACACTAGAATGCACATAAATCCCTCATACAAACTCCGAAATAGGTCTACTTACTCTTAGAATACTACACATTAAAATACCTTTAAAATGAGACTAATTTCATCCAATTTGGAGCTCGTATGAGAAAGTTGGATTTTTGGGCCACTTTGTATACTACATATATGTATATTTCTATCTTTGTATTTATGTATCATATTTGTCCTCATCTCCGTCTTTGGTCAACATGAAACTTGTAGGTCTCATCGAGATCTACAATTTCATGTTTTGAGTTTTTCCAAATTCGGCCCCCTCTTCTCTCTACACATATATTTTCTTCCAGCCATTCACAGCAGGCCATGTGGCGCCCTCTGGTTGAGCCACGTGGCCCGCTGCCCTTGCCTCATCCGCCCGCAGCCACTACCGTTGGATTGCCCTCTAGATCCAACGGCCTAGCTGCTTCCACGTGCACCTCAATTCCCTGTCGTCCGATCATCTCTTGCCCTTAATCTACGCCGCACGTTAGCGCCCTCACCAGAGCTCGCCACGTGGCGGCGTGTACACCGCTAGATCGCATCTCTGATCTTCCATCACAGCCGCTCTTCCTTTGGCACTCCTCGCCCCTTCGATTAACCTCAACTCCTCATCTGATCCGCCCGTCAGCGCCTCTTCCAAAGCGTGCCACGTGGCACATGCTGCGCCCTTCGATCACGCACTCCATCATCTCATCGCAGCCGCTTATCCAGCCTCACATCACGACCCTTCGATCGTCCTTAGATCTAATCTCCTCCACTCGTCAGCGCCCTCTCCTCCACATGACGCATGGCGCCTTCATTACCCTCAGATCGCTTCGCCTTGACTTGATCTCAGCCGCCCGCTCGAGCTTCGCCCAGCTCACTCCACGTGGCGCCATCACGGCCTCACATCACCTCGCCTTGATCTAATCCTGTACATCCCTTCGCACTTTGATCTAGGCCGTTGGATCACAAGATCCAACGGCCAGGGCCTCGTCTCCTACCTCCGATCGCCTCTCTCCCACGATCTCGCCCTTGCAAAACAAGCTGCCCCCTTTCTATTTTCGCCACCACGCCTACCACCATCTCCGACCACCAATCACTCCACGTCCTTCCCCACTCATCCGTCATCCTCGCCAGTCACTTCAGTTCCCACGTCGATCGCCAGCTACGCCCCACTACCTCCATGAACTTCGCTCCATCACCAGGCAGCTCCTCTACTTCACCCTTTAAATACTCCACCACCGGCCATCGTCGCACCCATCCGCCATTCCAGAGAGCTTCCCTGAGCTCCGATCTTCTAATTGGTGACAGCAATTTGACGAATCGTTGAGCGAAGAAGGGTTTCTTCTCCGGCGAGATCCACGGCATCTCCGCCGTGTCGTAGCTGCCCTCCGCGACGCTGCACGAGCTCGGGACATCACCGGCCCCTCGAGCGACGACCTGGAACCCAAGAAGGAGTTCCAAACCCCAGGTGACTCTTCCATTCTCCTCCGATCTTTTCTTCATTTCTTCTTCTATTTTCTAGCTTTTTATTCTCCGCCTTCGGTCACTTCCACGCCTCCATTTCATTCCGCCGAGCTTCGCGTCGAAGCTCCCATCTTCGCGGTACCTTTCACGACCTCCGACGACGCACATCACAGCACCCCGATCTCCAGCTCCACCATTTTGCCGGAGCTCCTTCGCCAGACGCCCTCAGTCCCCCTTAGGCCTCTCCGATCACCTTCACTTCTCCACGAGCACACGCACGAGCTCCGGCTTTATCTCTAACACCTGCAGGTGCCCCTCTGCTCATTGAACGGAAGTTCGCCGGAGCCGACTCGGAGCTTCATCGTCATCGCCTTCAGACCACCCTCTGTCGCTCCTGAGACCACCAAGAGCTTCGCCGCATCGCCACGCATCTTCTGGGATATCTCCGACAAGTCGGAGAGCATCAGCGACACGAGGAAGGATGGGCGGAGCTAAGGCATCTTCACCGGAGCCCCGCCATTTCCTCCGCAGGCGGCGGAGGATCATCGGAGCAGACGCACAGCTGCCGTTCGATCACGTCGATCGAACGGCCCTCAGCGAGCCACGTCGCCTATTCACCGGGCTTCACAGGAGTCGTTGGATTCACTTAGATCCAACGACGCCTAGTGCGCCACGCGTCTCCCCTCTGCAGCAGTTCTCAGCCGTTGAGATCTCTCATCTGATCCAGCGGCTGATCTTCAGCCACGTCGCCGTTTCCATCGAGCCCAGGAGATGTTGGATCCACCTAGATCTAACGGCCTGTGGTCACGCCATGCGTCTTCACCGCCATCCATCGGATCAAGCTCGATCCGAAGGTCCACAGCTTGCCACGTAGCTTCGGCCCGAGCCTCTTCTCCGAGCCTAGGCTCGGGTCGTCCGAGCCTCACTCCAGACCTCCAGAAGCGCCCGAGCCTAGCCCCGAGCCTCCGCAGCCATCCGAGCCTAGGCCGCCCACGTGAGGAGCACGTGCGGCCTGGGAAATTTATACAGAGGCCCCTGGAGCTTTCCAATATTGCAAAAAGGTCCCTGTGAAGCTGAGCCACGTGAGGAGCACGTGCCTGTTGGAGAAATTGCACTTGAGTCCCCAGCATAATAGGTAATTGCATTTTAGTCCCTGTCCGCATATTTGCTTTATGTATTTTTATTTTCCTGTATTGCATTTACACCCCTGTGTTTGCATGCATCCCTAGGTTGCATTTTACATCATTTTTCAAATCTAAAAATTGCATTTTGTTGAGAAACCTGTCCTCTGTCTATTGGTCCACGTGTCACATTTTTGTAATTTCAGTGGAATTATTAATGAATTAATTGGTATATTTTTGAAATATTTTGCCCAGTGACACCTTTTAATTTCTAGTTAATTCTCTGTGGTTCCAAAAATCCTCAAAAATTCACAGTAGCTTAAGGACAGTATTCTTAACATGCCATAAAAATTTCATGTCATTTGCACACATTTCGAGGCCTAAATAAATTGTTGAGTGATTTTCATATTTCAATTTTAATAAATTCATTTCACATTGAAATTAAGATCTGTCAATTTTCATGGATTCCTTATCATTAGTGCTATCTAGGATAATTTTATTTCTTGGAAAAATTGTGATTTGTTATTTATTAAAAATTAAATAGTGAAAATCACCCTGTCTGCATATTTAATTCCCCGTAAATTCATTTAGTGTCTAAAAATTCACCCTAAGTGTCTAAAAATTCCTAGTCCAATTTTTAGAATTTTTGGACTTCATTTGATATCTTAATTGAATTAAACGTTAAATTGGCCTGCATTTTTGCACGAGTCTGCATAGAAATTAAAAAGACAAAAAAAATAATTCCTCGAAAATCTAACACGTGGATATTTGCTTAAAATTTACCTAAGGAGACAGATGCCTCCCTGAGTTCGACCTTGGACTTCACCAAGTAAAAAAAATCTGCCGCTTGAAAATTATCTTAACATTAATTGATAAGTGGTTTTTGACTAGCCTCTCGTATCCGACTGCAACGAACGATTAACATTAATTTGGACATTAATTTGCTCGAATTAACTAAGGGTGCGGGGCGATTATCACGAATATGCTGGCGTAGTCAGGGGTTGAATTGGATGATCGGAGCTCCTTCGATCGTGCAGATCAGAGGTTGAAGATGAATACCTGGTCTAGGTGTGAAGTTCAGCGGATTTTGAAACTCAAAATGATTGCAGATCAAGGAAAATTGAGTGGATCTGGAAGACTGTTGTGCAAGAGAGTTGAATAGGCTAGAATTATGGAGAAGGATGTGTTGGTTGTTAGTAAGAATAACACATGGGAAAAAATGGGTCAATGAACAGTGGAGTGCGAGATCAGCGACAATTAGGCGAGGTTGAGCAGTTGACCTGGGTCAACAAACCTGGGTCGCCCAATTAGAAGGCGCGTACGATGACACCAAAACAAGGATAACGATAAAATAAGGAAAAAAAGTTAAATAAATCAATATAAAATCAAAAACGAATTTTAAAAAGGTAATGTAAATAAAAATGTTAATAATAATTTAAAGTTATTTTTAATGATTTTTAATTAATTAAATAATATATATACAAGGGTTAAAATAAATACAAGCTGTTAATTGTATGTATATATACCTATATATACAAGACTTTATTTTTTTTAATTATTTATTTATATACATATATACATAATTTAATATTTTATTTATTTACAATATTTTACAAGGTATTTATTGATATATTTTTTTATTTTTAAGAGTTAATTTATTAGGTTAATTTAATAAGTATAGGTACAATATATACATAGTGATACATATACAATATATACATGATTTTATTTTTTGTTGATTTTATGATTTTTATTTGTATTTTATATAAGTTAAATACAATATTTACAATTAGTTAAAAATATACTATTTACAAATATACACAAGAAAATAAATAATTATATAATATACATAGTATATATATAATATACAATAATACCCCAATTTGCCACATTTCACACCACAACTCCGAATTTTCTGAAATCATCTCCACGTTAAAGATAATTTAGTTTGGAGTACAATAAAAGTGAGTTTGATGAATTTGGAATTCATGTGGAGAAGGTATTGATTTTGCAAATAGGTATTTGTGGCTTTTGGATAGTGTTATGAGGAGCATAAATAAAAAGGATCAATTTCAGTGTTATTTGAGCATAAAGATACATCAGAGGTCTAAGAATGACATTAAAATGAGGAGCAAATGACACATAGAATATCCAAAACTTAGCATATTAAATAAAGTGTCAAATTAGTGAATAAATTGCCATCATGGAGAGAATAAAATTTGCAATCCAATGAAACTAAAATCAAACAATTTGGATCTCAAATGCTCAAGTTATGAAATAAAGAGTCAAGGACATAATTGCAATGGAAATATAAGATAAAATGGATAAACTATGCAAATAGGTCCATGATAGGGGCATTTCTACAATTAAGAAGACTCGATAGGGACTTCTTGCAAATTTCCCTGGTGCGGCACATGAGGCATGCCTGGGCGGGACTTATTTTCAAATGTAGAATCTTTGTGGGGCTAAAGTGTAAATCGCCCAACCTGTACATGCATTGCATGCACGCGGGATAGGCTCGGAGGCGGGCAGAGGATCGGTTGCTGGGTCATGACTCATGTCGTTTCCTGATGCTCTGGAAAGTGTCTCGGACCAACCGAGCCGGTAGGTATGGGGTGGAGGATGCTGACGGACCTAGGTCATCCTATAAAGTAGATCAGACAGTATCTGCGTGGTCTCCTTTTTCCTCCCCTTCGCACGATGGCGATGGTGGGGCTCCGACGAGCCCACCAAATCACTTCTGAGTCCACTACCTTGCTAGATGTTGTGGGAAGCTTCGTCGAGGATCGACGAAGATCATGGAAGTGTGGTTGAGTGACGAAAAAGTCTAGGATGGAGAGATGGTGGTGGCTCGTCAGTGCACTAGATCTAGAATGGAGCAACCTCCGAAGCTTTAACCATTGATGAAGTACCTGCATGTGGCTAAATGTGAAACATAGTCAAAGCGAGGGAACTAAATGAAGGGCTTAAGGATGGAGAACATGGAGCCCTGAGTGGGATCTCCTCCACCTACGACGGAGGAGGATGCCTGGAGGTGATGGGGTTGCGGAGGAAGGGAACAGGTGGTTTGGACCACCGGTGAGGGTGAGGGTGATCCGGTGAGGTGGATGACGGGTTCAATCGATGGTGAGCATGAGTGGGTGCCTCGAGATAATACAAGAAAATAAGAGAAAAAGAGGAAGAAGAAGTACCAGATCGGGGGAGGTGGTCGGATGGAGGATATGTCTTAGGCGGAGCACCGGAGGTGCTCAAGGTCATCACTCAACCTGCTCAACCAGTGTAGGGAGCTCAACGACTGCCTAGGGTTGCCATGACTTGGCTGGTGGACCTAGGGTCGACACAGACTTGGGGAGGCCATGATCGTCGATCAACTCCAACTTCCTCTGTCATAAGAGGAGGATGGCTAGGGGTCGAGCCATGATTGGTGGACGAGGGTTTAGGGTGGCTGAGGTAGTGGAATTATAGGGTGTAGGGTGGTTTTTATGAGATGGCAAGGGGTTTTGTAATGGGTGCTGGTGGCTGTAGGAATATGATCGGGGTGTTTTATTGCATCCGCGAGGGAGATGAGTCATCAATCTATGAGGAGGAGGCGTTAGGTGGTGAGGAGGTGGCAGAGTAATGGCGCTAGAATAGGAAGGGGGAGCAGGCAGAGCGAGGTGTAACGTATGGGAGAGTGAGAGGCGGGGAAGGGGGCGATGAGCAGTGATCGTTGGATCATGAGATCCAACGATCAGGAGTGAGGTGCAAGTGGGTGGTCTAGATTAGATCATTTGATTTGATCTAAGGGTTGTTGGTGGCGCGAGGCGGACGTCGTGATGAGGGTAAGGGCTTAATCCAAGGATCACGAGTGAAATTAAGACATGGAGGTATCTGGGCCATTGGATGAGCTGCTATCTTGCGGCTGAGGTTGGCCAGAAGGTGGAGAGAGCAATGGAGGTGGACATTGTAGATGAAGGCAGGGGAAGGGGGATCATCGGGAGAGGGGAGTGGTGCATGGTGCACGGGGAAGCAGGCCATATGGCGGCTCCAAAGAGCACCATGTAGCCCAATTAAACTATTCAGAAACAATAAAAAGATTACAAAATAAGAAAGAAATAAAAGGCAATACAAAAAGTCAAAACATAAAAGTTGTAGATCTCGAGGAGATCTACAAGTTTCATGTTGGACAAAAAGTCAAAAGAGATCAAATAAACACAATGAAAATTTTGGGAGTATTTTTAAAGGATAAAAACACTACTTTAAAAGGTTTTGTGATTTTTTATCCTTTTGATTTCTTTTTAACACCAAAACAAATATCTACAATATTTATTCTAATTTTTAGGGAGTTTTTAATAGGTAATAAAATAAAGAAAATAAAAGGTTAATTTATAGGCAAAAATAGGCTTAATTACTAGAGAATGGTTTGTTGTTAATGATGTGGAATTAATGAAGATCTGGATGAAGGTGATCATGCTCTGAGGATAAAAAGGGAGTATAGTGATGACTAATAAGAGATTCATTAACATGAAGGAGATGATCCAAAAGATTGACGACCTCACTACCGCCAAGACGGTTATTTCGACGTAGGTAGAGGAAAATCCCAACAACTTCATGAGAAAGGAGATGGTAGACAGTACTGGAATAAAGTATAAATTCTTTTATGTTATCTGATGTTGTTCATCTCAGGAGCGGTTGAACACTACAACCATCAGATTCAGCAAAAGGGCAGAGTCAAGCTTCTACAAGCGAGTCTTCATCACATGCAGTTGAGCCTACACCGGAGTCTGGATCTGATGATGAGCACCACTACCACCACCACAACACAAAATACATAAAATGAAGAAAATAAAAAATAACCAAGTAATAATAGCCAAGACCGTGTTGATGCAGCCAAGGAGAAGCTAGTACCTGCAGTCGATCCCGTGCAAGCAGACATGACTGAATTTCATGTATTTATTTCTCCTACTATATTCTATGGTTGTACTAACCATCTGTTTGTAAATGACAAGAATATTTTGCATGAAATGAGGTTTTTGATGACTTGCATGTTCCATTTCTTGATGCCTTAAAGTCAAAACCCATAAAAAATTAAAATTACCTTGTTTGATCCCGTCATTGTAGAATTATAGCAAAATATTGCCTTAAGGATGCCACTTTCTAAAATCCATGAAGTATATGCCAGTAATGAAGTAAGGACTAAAGGAGGCTTGTACCACGAAGCGTCATCCCTGCTAGACCATATGCAGAAAATTTGAGAAACGCATCTTAACCATGGCAATTGTTCAAGCAATCAGCAACATCCCTGTAAAGAAGAATGACATGGGAGCTTTGCTCGCCTGGTGTGATATATTCAATTAGGAGTTTGAAAGAACACTCCTTGACAGCGGAATATCGATAAATCCGAGGCCTACGTCAAAGTCACGAGAATGATTATGTAATTCACAGATACTTCCATGAAGCAGTTAAGGGGAACATTGGAGGATGTCATTGTTACTATACAAGAGATGCAGTTCCCTATGGATTTCATTGTGCCTGATATGGACACCTCAGCACCACTTTTGCACACCGCGATCATATTGGCATGACATTTCCTTCGAATAGTCGACGCAATGGCTGACTATGGCACCAGCAAGATCATCTTTTGTTCAAGCAGTGATAAGGTACTTATTGAGATGATCCACGTGCCCAAACTCGCAGAATCTGTATCAGATAAGAGTGAGAAGAGGCGGAAAGATACATAAGACTATGATTTTCTTTTTGAGATCGGATATACAACTCTATTCTTGGATGATATTTGGAACCCAAGAATTCCTCTCCAAGAGGGAACTCTTGGAAAGTGTAGTTGAATTCCCATCTGTCCTTGAAGATGAGGTCATGTTGATTTGCTACCTGAACTATTGATATCGATCAATCCCTGTCAGAGCAAGATGGATTCCTTGCAGATCCTTCAGATATCTTGTGCTCCGAGCCAGAAACACTCTACGTGGACAGAACATTGTAGAGAGATCTTACACCAGTCACAGTTGTTGAAGTCTCCACATTGTTGACTCCAATCTTTCTAAAGTTAAAACCTTTAACTTCATCAATGAAGTGTTCCTTCCTTGTGGGTGAGGAAAACATGTTCCCGGTCATCATCAATTCTCAACTGGCAGTGGATCAAGAATCCCATTTACTTAAGGTTCTCGAAAGAAACCACAAGGTAATTGGATGGAAAATTTCGGATATCCATGGGATAAACCTCTCATTGTGGTTGCACCACATATATTTGGAAGAAGACTGCATGCCTTCCCGCGAGTTTCAGCATAAGCAAACCTCCGGGAGGTCGTGATGAAAGAAATCATGAAGTGGTGCGATGCATGATTTATCTATCCCTTCTCTGGTTCCAAATGAGTAAGTCTGTTATATGTTGTTCCCAAGAAGTCAAGGATCACCATTGTAATGAACGACAAAGGAGAGGAGATTCCAACTAGAGTATCCACTTCTTAGCGCATGTGTGGATTACATGTGCATGAACTTAGTGACCAAGAAAGATCATTTTCCTTTGCCTTTCATTGATCAGATAGTTTAAAGACATGCAGTAAAGGAGTAATTATGTTTTTTGGATGGGTATTTTGGATACAACCGGGTTTCTACTACTCTTGAAGATCAAGAGAAGACCACCTTCACCTGTCCATTTGGGACGTACACATTCAAACATATGTCGTTCAGACTGTGTAATGCCCCTGCTACATTCCAATGATGTATGTTCGTCATATATATGGATATAGTGGGCAGTTTCCTCGAGGTCTTCATGGATGACTTTTTTATCTACAATGATAACTTTGGTCAGTGCTTAAACTATTTAGACCGAGTGCTTCAATGATGCTGTGAGGTCAACTTAGTGCTCTCATGGCATAAAAGTCACTTTATGATGACTAAAGGAACTGTGTTAGTTCACGTCATCTCCTAGCGAGACATGGCAGTCAACCTGGCCAAGATGGAAGTTATCTCTAAACTTGAGCCACCTTCCTAATTGAAACAAGTCAAGTCGTTCTTAGGGCATGTAGATTTTTATCGTAGATTCATCAAAGATTTTAGTAAAATTACCGACCATTGATAGAACTCTTAGGCAAGGACACTTAGTTTATTGTAGATGACAGAGTGACCCAAGCCTTCTCTTAGTTGAAAGAAATGATCACCCATGTCCCTATCCTACAGTCGCTGGACTGGCCTCTTCCCTTTGAGATCGTGCGGATGCGTCAGATTATGCTATTGGGATTGTGTTGAGACAACGGCGGGATGCATGGACGTTTGCGATCTATGCTAGCAAGACTCTGGATGAAGCCTAGAGGAATTATACCGTGACAGAAAAAGAGATGCTAGCTGTAGTCTTTGCACTGGAAAAATTCAGGTCACATCTTCTTGACTCCAAAGTGATTGTATGCACAAACCACTCCGTTATCTGTTACCTCCAAAGCAAGAAGGATGCAAAGTCATGATTATTATGTTGTATCCTTCTACTCTAAGAGTTTTACCACGAGATACGTGACAAACCTAAAGTCAAAAATGTGGCGGCAGACCACCTTTCCATATTAACAGAAACCGAAGCTCCTGAGTAGGATCTTATTACTATCATAGAGACGTTCCCATATGAATCTATATTGTCATCACCTCACTTGCATGGTATTCCAATATCATCAACTACCTTGTCTTCAAGAAAGTTCCACGAGATTGGCCCAAGCTGAAAGCGGACAAATTTATGTCCGACATTCGTTCATACAAGTGGGAGGATCCTTACTTGTTTCCTGAAGGTGCAGATTACATCCGGTGAACATACATTTCTGAAGAGGAGCGAATGAGTGTCATGAACCACTTTCACAAGTTAAAATATGGTAGACACCATTTTGGAAAGAGAACAACAACCAAAGTTCTTTAATATTGGCCTCTAGTGTCCAACTCTTTTTAAGGATGCTACTGATTATGTCAAAAGATGTACTAACTTCCAGAAGATGGGCAACACCATCAGCTCTCGAGACACCGTGCCTCTTGAGTATATTCAAATCTCAAATGTATTTGATGCATGGGGGATTGATTTCATTGGCCTATTTATGAATAATCAGAGTTATGAGTACATCTTGTTGGTTGTTGATTATGTCAGTTGGTGGGTGGAGGCTATCCCCGATCGAGCCGTTGGCAGCTGCATAGTTTGTCATTTTCTCAAGGACAACATCATTGCGTGGTTCTGATACTGAAGATACTGATATCAGTTGAGGGGAGACACTTCATAAATAGAGTAGTCAAGAAGCTGACCAAGGAGTACGACATAGAACACCATATCACATCTCCATACCACTCGCAGACTAATGACTTGGCTGAGTGCTCAATCATGGAGATTAAAACTATCTTGCAGAAACTTCTACATCCTGATTGCAAGAAATGATCACAATTGCTTTACTCAGTTCTCTGGGCTTACCGTATAGCGTACAAGTCCCCTCTTGGCATGTCTCCCAATTGCATTGTCTATTACAAGCCTTGCCATTTGCCTGTGGAACTAATTCATAAATCCTTGTAGGCAGTCAGTATATGTAATCTAGATAGAGAACAAGCTGGGGAGAGTAGAAAATTGGACATGAATCATTTGTTGGAATTCAGAGATTCTGCTTACAACAGTTGCCTGATGTATAAAGAAAAGGTCAAGAGATGGTATGACAAACATAGCAGACAAAAGACCTTCAAGCTGAATCAAAAGGTATGGTTGTTCGATGCAAAGTTAAAGTTGTTTCTAGGCAAGTTGATGAGCAAGTGGTCCAAGCCTTTCATCGTTAAAAGTGCGAGTGACAATGGAAGCATTATCATATATGGCTTGTCATTTGACGCGCAACCTTTTATAGTAAAGGGGAAGCTGCTAAAATCATATCTTGAGAATTACACTTTCATGTCCGCTGTAAATTTAGTTCAGGTTATATATCGAGAAGAGCTTCCATATGCGGATGGACAAGACAATTAGAAAATGCCAAAAATATCATTTCTTTTCTTCTTTTCTTCTTTTCATTTCTTTCACTCTCTCTCTCTCTCTATTCTCCAGTGTATTAGGTCATCCCTTTCATCATCGTTATACTTAGTATAGACTTCATCCTAAGTATAGGGGGAGACTGACCAGGGTATTCACTCTTTGATCCCTCACATGTCTTCCAACTTGTTGATATTCTATATATACATAGGGATATTTTACCCTAAGTATAGGGGGAGACACGCTGAGCTAATGATTTCATACATTCTAACCCTTGATCATCCCCACATTATTTATAATCTGTTATACTTAGGATTAGTTAACGTAAGTACAGGGGGGACGTCCAACTTCCCATTCTTTCATTGGGTAATCAAAGCATAGACTTTTCCCATACTCAACATGAGTTATGTCTTCCTTTTTCTCCTTGATCACTATGAGGGCATAGTTCAAGCTAAGTATATGGGGGGTTAAATATACATTGTATGTACTTTAGCCATAACTCGTATTTTCATATTTTCAATAATATGGCTAAAACACATGGTAATGGCATATAAAAAATCATCTGTAAAGAATAACACACATGCCGCTAACACACTAACTCTTCTACTTTTTAATAACCTTCTTACCTTTTCCAAAATCCCATAAAAATTTGAAAAATATTAAAAAACTTATAAAGTTTCAAAATATTTTCAAAACTTCATAAAAATTTGCAAAACTTTTTGACAAATCCTATAAAAATTCAAAAAACTAAAAAATGTTTTCGAAGAAATATTTCTTTGCATATGTATCTGTATTTTTCAAAATGATTTTGATGATTAAACAAGTCTGAATAAAATCCAAAGATTGGAGCTTGGTCTAAGCCTTTCAGAGGAACCTATTAAGGACTAGAGTTGAGAATCTTCAGGTTACTTGACTTAATTTTTTAAGTTATGTGAGATGGAATTCATGAGTCACTTCAATGTGGCTAACTAGAACCTTTCATATCATCAGTATGATTCGTGAGACAATGGTTTGACTTAGAACCTCGCACTCAGTACTTAGCTCAATTAAGATGGGTTGTTGAAAGACCTGAAAGTCTAAGTCTGGATGATACTATGCCACTTCATCAAGGGTGACCCAAGAACCATTCTTGGAGATTGCCGAAACCAATATTTCTACCTGTTATTTCTATGGTAGCATGGACATCTAACAAGGATTGAAATAAAGCTTCGGATGAGAAATGGTCTGCTAGCACATTTTTTTAAGACCCCAAAATATGGGCGGACAAAAGATTTTATATCCATCGGAGCAAACAAGAATGAAGTGCAATGCCAAACAAAGAAATATAAAAAATATGCCTATATCAAAAATTTCACACATATTGAAGCTTCAGAAAAGGCCTAATTCTCGGTGCAGACTTGGTCACACCGACCAACCTTCACAAGGAATTGCGACTACACATGTTTATTTCTGCTTTTTTTCTCCTTCTTCTAGCTTCCCCATAATTCGTTGTGCACTAGCATGTACCTGAACTTAGAAGGAAATATTCATCTCCCCGAGGACGAGCTATCAAAAGAGGAAACTACTGGATAATTCAGCAACTTATCTGGGAAGAGCTAACATAATTCACACACTTGGTACTGATCATTTCAAGGTTACAAGAGTATACGTCTGAAAGGATGGTAGACCTGGTTGTTGCATTGAAATGGATAAATAAGCATAGAACCTAAAGACTATTGAGTCACAAGTCCTAACCCTAATGTGGTTTCGAACACAATAATAATCCAAATGTCTTAACTGAGCTTCAAACTTTGATTTTGTAAAGATAAGTTTAAAAATCATGATCATGCATCCTTCTTTATTTTCTTTTTCTTTGTTTTCTTTTTGCATCACTTATTCTCCTAATAAGTATTTGTTAGAGACTAGCAAAGCTAAATATAGGGGGTGATGAATACACATTCATTCATCTTTATTCCTTTTTCTTGTCTTTAAAATGCTAGTTAAATGCCAGTAAAATATCTAACTTGTACAAATCTATACTCTAACCTTGCTCTGTAAATAGTGCTTAAATACATGTTTAAATATAAAATAAATGAATAAAGAAAAGAAAAGAGAAATAAAGGAAGTATTGTAAATACTGATAGACCCTAAACCCCAAGACTAAGTCAATATTGACGTGGTCGACATAGAATAAAGTAGGGGGAGATAAGGACATATAAATACAGATAAAATAACACGGTCACCCAAAAACCCTAGGTGACATGGATACTGTATATAGCTAAAACTTACACTAATTTATACACACTCATATGTGCTTCAATAAAAATATTTTCGATACCAAACATGTAGAAGGAATCACATAGAAAAAGATAAAATTAATCGCATATAAAAATATGGTACAGTGTGACTGGGACACACAATTGAAAAAGTTGCAAATAAAACTTTACAGATCCATATCTTCTCCATATGAATTCAAAATTGACCAAATAACTTTTATTGCACTCTAAATTATATTATCTATCCAGTGAAGGTGAATTCATTAAAATTGGAGTTAAGGTGCAAAGTTTTGCTTTTGGGGCCCCATAATGCTCTATACATATATAAATATATATATATATATAGCATTTGTTTCAAATAGGACTTGGTCCTTCCTGAGTTCTGGAAGGCCATGCCCTTCTTTGTAGAAAACATGACGACTTTAGTAGAATATGTATACATATTGTATTATAATGTGCAATTTTAATGTTTGTATTATAATATGCAGTTTTGTATGCAGTTTTGTATTTATAATGTGCAGTTATAATACGAATTCAATACACATTCTACTAAAGTGGTTGTTTTTCTACAAAAAGATGGTGGCCTTCCTTAAGTAAAGAAGGATGCATCCTATTTGAAAGGCCCCCTATATATATGGGTAAAATGTGTATGCCCCTTAGGGGAGCTAACTTAGCTCCCCCCGGCCCCATTTTTCGTGTGTGTTTTTATTTTTTTTGAAAATAAAAAGTATGTCAATTCATTATTATATCCCTATATTATGTCATTCAAATTTCATGCAAAACAGAGACTCCTACGACCTCCATCTAGATGGGATCGATTTAAAAAATCCTGAGACCTTTAAAAAATGACTGTCTGGATGGAGGCCGTAGGAGTCTCTGTTTCACACGAAATTTGAATGACATAATATAGGGATATAGTGATGAATATTCACAAAAAAAATTCAAAAAAATAAAAAATTTGAAGAAAATAGGGCGGGAGGAGCTAAGTTAGCTCCCCCTAGGGGGGCCCATTTTCCTCTCTCTCTATATATATTTGTATATACATTTAATTCATTATTTGTATTTTTATTATTTTATATTTTTAAATGTTTGTAAATATTAATTGAATTATATTAAAAAACATAAACATAAAAGGAATTACTAAAAATTCATTAAAATAAATAATGCAATGGAATACATAGGTATATTGTACAAATTATTATACATACCCATATTTATTTAAATAAACAACTAAACTCATAAAATAAAATAAAAATATGTAAATATATATTTAAATATATTATAAATATATAAATCATGTATATAAAATAATAAAATACAAAATACAAAATAAAATACACAAAATATAGGGTATTTATACATATATTTATACTTGTAAAAATTACATATAATAAATAGATCGATATAAATAAATAAAAATCACTTAAAATAATATATAAAATAAGAGACAACTTTCCTGTTTTGAGAAAAAAATTATAAAATCATCTCCTGTTTCATTTCTCTTTTATTTCTATTTCATTTCTGGTTTGTCTGGTATCATTCTACGTGGACCAAATGAGAGACAAGTTTGAGTTGACTCTAGTCAACTCCCTGGTCTCCCTAGGCCTGTGGTTGTCGGATGCTGACCCCTCTCCTTCTCCCTATTTTAGCTCCCTCTACATTGTACGAATCGCCTCCCTTATTTCATGAAATTTTCTCCTCGATCATTGCTCTCCCACGCCAGACCAAATCATTGGTCAATCTCGCATCGATTTGGGCGGAAACTAGGGATGCAAACGGTTACGGATATATTTATATCCGATCCATCATCGTATCTGCTTTATACAGATTTTGACATCCGTATCCGTATCCGTTTTAAAATGGATACGTATATGGATATCGTTTTGATATTCGCAAACATCCGTATATGTATCCGTATATCCATTTCGTATATAAATATAATCATAGAGTTATTTTTAACCCTATATAACATATATCTATACATTATTTTACCATATTTGTATAATTTTTATGATATAAACACATGTAGTAAATTTATATCATGTGTTTTCCATCCAATTCGTATATATTTAAGTTGATTCTACAGAGTATTTCTAACATTACTCGTATGTGATCAGTATCCATTTTACATCTGTATCCGTTTTTTAAGGATATGATAAGATAGTTTTAATATCTATCAATATCCGTATCTACATCCGTATTTGTATTAAAAAAACGGATAAGGATACGATAATATCAATATTCGTATATGTATCCATCTGTTTGCATCCCTAGCGGAAACCCTAATTCTTTCAAGTCTCCACATCAATGCTATAAAGAAAATCTACGAGTTTAATTTCAATTTAATACATCTTGATCTAGTTCTGACGCCCTTGGATCGAAGCTCGGAGTGTTCCTCTGTGACAGGGAGTGATCCCCATCGGTTCACAACGAGTAGGAAGGTGTCTCGAGGTGATTCAACCCTTTGTTGGAGCTCCTCCGTGTGATCTCTGCTCTTGGCCACATCATGCAGGTGAGTTGCCTTTTATTTCATTTTTTTGATTCCTAGCAATATCAGTGGAATAACTTTGCCTTGTATTTCGTTTGATTTTGTTGCTTAAATACTAAAATCTCAAAAATCATAGCTCGTCGGAGCTTTAGGATCTGACCTCTATCACCGTGAATCATCTATCTTCCGACCCACCCGATCGCCTCCACACCTTCACCTTCTCATCTTCTTCCGCTTCAACCCATTTCCATCTCAGATCTTGCTCAGATCTAGGAGATCAGCACTCCTCTGCCCATCACCGGAGTTGCTCCACCACGACGCATTCACCTCATTTCGCTCAAAATCAGCCCAGAAGCATCCTTGTTGTGTTTGCAAGCTAATTGCGTAGATCTTGGATCTTGAAGACCCACTTTGGGTTGACTTTTGTCTAGCAGAAGGTGTCCGCGGTGCTTCGACTTCCCATCACTACCAAGGCCCCATCGATGGGTTCTGAGATCTTTGGGCGTGCCATCAGATGCGGAGGAGCTTCAGCTCCATTTTGGGCCCTTAAGGAGCCCCCCAGAAGGTTAGATGACGAAGATATCCTCGATGGAAGAAGGTTGAGCTCGACCTTCTTCCATATTCTTCTGGCGAAGCAGACATCGCCTGATCGACTCGATGCTCTAGCTCTGATCTCCACCATTGGATCAACCCACGTGCCAGTCGTTCGACGAAGATACAGGTCTGATCAACATCGTCCATCACCAAAGGTGTATCAGCCGCCCACTGCGCACCACGTGGATAAGTGATGTTTGATCAACCGTTAGATCGTGCACCTCTTTGGGTATTTTCCGGAACCTTCCCCACTTTTTGTATTTTCTTTATAGTCCATAAACATTCATTTGTAGTTTAAATATTTCTATAATATTTACATTAAGAACCTCGAGCTTTCGTCGATTTGCTTTTAGGTCCAATTCAGGTCACCTCATGCGTCTCTACACGTGAGGTGCCTGGATATTTAGCGCATATACCCTTGCAGGTTTGTGTATTTATTTTTGTCCAAAAAAATCAAATATTAATGTTGTATTTTTTGGTAAATTTGCATATTGGGCCTTATTATTTTATATTACATTTATACCCTTGCTAGTATGGATAATGTTTTAAAATTATGGAAATATTGCATGTATTCCTTTGAACTTTCTTAATATGTTTTTAAATGCTCAGAAACTTTAAGGAAATTGCACTTATGTCCATGTATTGCATATTTAATTTTGTGCTTGTATTTTAATCTAAAAATAGTATTTTGCATCTAAAAATTATAAAAAAACCATCTTAAGTGTTTGAAACTATATTAAATCACGTATATTTTTCTCAAGGCAATTAAAACTATTTTCTTATTTATAAAAATACAAAACATTACATTTTCTCATGTTTAACATTTAAAAATTCATAAAATTATTGAATGTCTTGAAAAATTCAAAAAAAATATTTGTTTATTTAGCCATATTTGATTTTCTGACCAGGTTTTTTTCAAAATATCATTCAAACCAATAAAAATTGAAAAACAAAGGAAAAATTATAAAGATTATAATAATTTGTAGAATAAGCATAAAATTATTTTCTAAGTTTCTGAATTTACTTTCGAATATCTAGTACTCAGGAAAAAAGAATTTGGACTAATCTGATTTGATAGATATTTATTAAGCCCATTTCAAGTTCCATGATTTACTATTTTATTTATTTTATGATTTATTTATTTAAAATCTTTTAAAAATATAAAAAGTTATCAAAAAAATAACCAAAAATAAAGGAAAAATTATAAAATCAAAAATATCTTCTTATTGAATTTTTGAGTTTATTTATTATATTTGAAAAATAAAAACATATTATTCCTATTCCTTTTATATATAATATTTATTATCTATATTAATATCGTATTTTACTTTCTGAATTAAAAGTAAACATTTGCATAATTAAAAATATAAAAATAAAAATGAAAAAAACACAATAACATTTAAAAATTAAAAATACCTCAAACATCCTAAGTTGTCTATTTATTTTTGTTGCTCTCTCGTGTGTGCTCCTTTGTGATTCGACCCCTACTACTTGTGTACTATACACATTCTTTGTAGGCTATGATAAAATTTTGCTCTCCTACATTTATTTCTTAATCATTATTGTGAGTTAATTGTTGAATTTCACTTGAGTTGGGTGCCTATTGTGCTGAGATAGCAGTCGATACATCGATTACCAGATTTGACATGTTGGATACCGCGTACCCTCCAAGATCAAACTTTTGCATCTCAATTCCCACGCTCTTCATACTCCAAGAATTTGATTGGCTGATCAATGACAAACCTGGAGTGATGAATGTGGTGGTTGATCATCTCTCCTAAATTGAATCACAGAATTCACCTAAGATCGACCCTATCAAGGACTACTTCCTTGACGAGTTGATATGTTCTGTCGACTCTCTCCCATGGTATGTCAACAAGGTGAACTTCTTGGTGTCTAGAACAATTCCTCATGACTGGCCCAAGAGAAACACTGATCGACTTAAATCGGAATCTAGGAAATATCATTGGGAGGATCCTTACATTTTCTTCGAAGGTTCATATTGTGTTTCGCGGAGGTGTATTCCTCGTGAGGAATACATGAGTGTCCTCACATACTACCATTCCTTGAAGCTAGGAGGACATTACTCCGGGAAGAGGATTTCCTGGAAAGTGCTTCAGTATGGCTTGTACTGACGGGCCCTATTCTGCAATGCCTAAGCATTTATGGGGTCGTGTCCAATGTGTCAGAAAATGGGAGGGATTGTTGGTTCCAAAGATGAAATGTACATGAAACATGTGATCATGATTGATGTTTTTGATGCATGGGGTGTAGAATTTATGGTCCCATTACCTAATACCCATGGTTATAAGTACATTCCGTTGAGGATAGACTACCTATCTAGGTGGATGGATGCTATCCCTGTCCGAACCGTAAATAGCAAGATTGTCTGCAAATTCATGAAAGATTACATCATTTCATGGTTCAGGGTCTCCAAAGTCATTACCTCTGATGGGGGTAGCCATTTTGTTAACATGGAGGTGTAGAAGTTAACAAAGGACTACTGCATCGTGTACCATGTTTATTGTTCGTACCACCCACAATCGAATGACGTGGCAGAGGTGTCGAATAGGGAGGTGAAGGGCATTTTACAGAAGCTAGACCGTCTTGACAATATGAATTGTTCCCAACTCTTTGACCAAGTTCTATGGGGAAATTGGACTGCTTACAAGACCCCTCTTGGAACCTTCCCATTTAGGATGGTATATGGGAAGTCGTGCTACATGCCCTCTTAGATGTTTCACAAATCCGAATGGGAATTGAATAAAGTGAACTGGAATAGACATGGGGGATAATAGAGCAGACAGATGAATCTAAATGAGCTTTTAGATATCAGAAACAAGGCATACGATAACAATGTGATCTATAAGGACAGAATCAAGCATTGGCATGATCGACATATTAAATGCACGATTTTTATCCCAGGGTAGAAAGTATGGTTATTCAATGCCAAGTTGAATATTTTCCTGAGTAATTTGAAATTCAAGTGGATGGGACCCTTCATTGTTAGAGAAGTTGTTAGACATGTGAGCCCCAGGAGAACCATTTCTACAATAAAATATTATTGTAATATTTTGATATATCAATAAAATTCATTGATTCAATTCACTCCCTATCTAAGATTAAATGAATAAATGCACTTAGAGGATCCCTTGGTACATTAGGGTCATGTACCTTGGTACATCTCTTGATTTAATGGTTGAATCATAAAGCATGGTGCATGGATGATATCTAAAGAGTTAGATTGAGGACTCATCAAGCACCATCAAATGATTATTAAGAAAGGATCGACAACCTGAGAAGGAAATGATAATCCTTCTCTAAAGGTTGATATCTGACCGACGTCTTGATGTAGGTCCTCTGCGTAGGAATAAAGATTCAGATGTGTCAGATAAGTTAACTTAAAGAGTTGACTTAATGAGATCGAGATAAACAAGACCTATGTCATATGTTGTCACGACATAAAAAGCATCCTCTGACTGGAGACATATGTATTATTATATGTCTAAGTATCTACATTAGGCAGACCATTAGGTCAATATCCTAACCAAGGTCTATACATCGGTGAGTTGTTGTGCATACAAGGACATATGAGTAATACGCTCTCTCAAAGGGACCATATTGGTTCACTACTGAACT
The DNA here is from genome assembly GCA_037367405.1 of Ottelia alismoides. Taxonomy (NCBI): domain Eukaryota; kingdom Viridiplantae; phylum Streptophyta; class Magnoliopsida; order Alismatales; family Hydrocharitaceae; genus Ottelia; species Ottelia alismoides. The sequence continues at coordinate 245,131 of JAZKJV010009550.1, forward strand.
GAAAGACATGAGCTCACTCACGATATAGTGGGACCAACTAAATTCCATGTATGCCCATCTTGCTTTAAAAGCATGTCCGAATTTTTAGTTATGATACATGCTTTTGTAAAGCATATGACCGATACCAACTCCCAATGATCGAATGAGAAACTTAATGATAAAACCCCGAAAAAATCATTCAATATGGTCTAAAACTTCGGATTTATTCTAGGTATTCCAGCATGCAGAATGTACAAGTATTAGGAATACTCGAGGGTGATGTGATCGTAAATGATTGTATAACCATAACACTTCCATTTCGAGGGAGTGATGAAACATGTTTGGATTTTAGTGACTCCTCTCAGAAGATTAGTAATATGATCTTTGTCCAAATGTTGGACATTGATCTCAATATAATTCATATGCAATGGGAAAATTATATTTACGATTTGATTTTATCAATCATCTTTGAGAGGTCACTTACATCTGGATATGAGATAAGATCTCAATATCCAAGTCACTATACATGGAATGTACAATCGTCATGTCCTTGTCTCCAAGTATCCACGGAGAAGGTATATTATTCTTGAAAGAGATCAAGAATAATTATATTGACAATAACCGAGCATTGGAAAATTATTGATTAAATGTGATTTAGTTATCATAATCAATATGAATGTCATTCATATCATTTGGACACATGAAGAGAGTCATCTAAGATAATTAAATCAGATTTAATTATCATATATATGATTAATATGGATATTACGATCCCAATAATTATAAATATTATTTATAATATCATGGAGAGATTTAATTATAAACATGATTTATAAATAAAATGTTAATGTGAATTGGATTCACATTTTAGTATAAATGTAATTTACATTTTATATTGGGTAGTTGAATATGGTTCATAATTATCAATGACATGATTGAAATTATCACAAAATAATTTGGAATTATTTTGATGATAATTTAAGCAATAATAGTTGTTGTTTAAGCAATAATAATTGTTGCATGTGGGAATAACTAATGAGATATGAGATCTCATCAATATTGGAAAGGAGAGAGCTCCATTCCATAACAAGAGTGGATGTTCACATGGAGTCTCTCTCCACGATAGTCGTCCCCCCTTATTATAGAAGGAGGCTCTCCTCCTTTCCATATTATTCCATGTGAATTGATTTATTTGAATTTAAATTGTTGAAGGTTCTTCAACATATTTATTTCTTTTAAACTTGTTGCAAATTTTATGCAACAAAATCATGGTCATTAATTTCAATTAGGAGTGCATCTCCACCATCCACTTTGTTATAAAAAAAGTCTACCCCTAGCCCTTTATCTTACATAAGTTAAAAGCAACAAATCTCTCTCCCACTCTCTTCTCCGCATACATGTTCAAGAGGTTCTCTCTCTCAACCCTAGTGGCCATCTACTTGATTGTTCTTGAGAGCATCACCGTCTTCGTGATGTCATTGTGCTACCAGATCGATTGCTCATTGGTCTTCACCTTATTCGGTGCTCCGTGCTCGTGAGGAAGGATGTCGATTTCGTGAGATGAAATAAGGAGGTTCCATGCTCAGATCATCAACTCTGATTGTGGGAAGTAGGGTTGCACATGGATTGGATAAAATCCGTAATCCGATCCAATCCATTGCCATTGGATTGAATCGGTTTGGATTTATAAGTTTAATGGATCGGATTGGAATTTTATAAATCCATTCATTTATGGATTGGATCGTATTATTGTCAAAATCCAATCCGATACAATCCGTTTATCCGTTAATAAATAATAATATATACTACTTTATTTATTCTCAATAAAGCATATTATATATTACATTTTATTTGAAAGCTATATGTAAATATCCAAGCTCGTCTCTTTATAACTTAAACCTATTCCAATTCAAGTTTTACTACACACAACTTGCTAGAAAATCCCTTATCTCACCCTACTAGTTGGTTTAGAAAAAAAGTAATACTTACCTGCAATGTCCTTTAGGCCCTTCCAATTTTTCAAACGAAACAAACTTCTAAAAATAATAATACATAAACCTAAACCCACTCGGGACCCATTACAAACAAAACACTCACCTGTGCCACACACATCTCCACCCTCAGGTGCACACATATCTCCACCTGATGTTGTCCTTGTCCTAGTTGTGCGCATGCGCAGCCAGGCCTTCCTTGCGCATGCGTAGTTATCTAGTTGTAGTTCCTATTTGATATATACAAACTTGCAATTTTATTCAAAGTCAATATGATTCTTTTATGATTTCTACAGATCATAAGTATGTTATTTTTATTTAGTTATACAATGATCGGTTGTAATAAATTCATAACAAGCATATATGTTTTTGCTTTTCAAAAAAAAATAAGTCAAATTGCTTTCCAAAAATTAACTATTTTTTCTTCACATTTATACATAATCTTAAATTTAGAACCATGATTCGAACGTCAAGTTCGACTATGCTACAAACTTAATCGTAGATTAGGTGAGCATTAAAAGTCTGAACCAATCCGATCCAATCCATAATCTGGTGGATTGGATTTGCATGTTTAATAATGTGGATTGGACGGGAAAAATCAAAAATCTGTTATGTGTGGATTGGACACAGATTAAGCCAAAATCTGATCCAATCTGATCCATGTGCACCCTTAGTGGGAAGCACGCATCCCATCCACGTTCCCGCAAGTGCATCCTTCGTCTGATCGGTCTTGAGATAAAAGGCTTCTTCTTTTAGAGACACACGATCATAAATACACTCCATAAGGTAATCATTTACTCGTTTGTGATCTTGATGGAATGGTATGGGAAAGGTTCTAATGTCACGTAGTTTCATCTTTATTAAAAATTTTAATTTCCACTGCCTCTTGCAATCAGTATGACTAGTTGTTCCTAATCGCCTGTGATGCAATATTCACACTTTCGCGATGCACTAAGGCTGAAACCCTAGACTTCAGAAGTGCATAAGAATGGCATCATAGATATTTCAGATCTTACAGATGGTGCACGATCATTCCTCATGAACGAGCAACTGCTTAAGCATTTCATAGGATCAAATGAGCAGTTGGCCAGTGTAGAAGAGATCTCCTTCCTATATATCCAAGAATCTCATGATCCACTCTCAAGGAACGCATGACACCTCACTACTCTGGGCATTTCCAAGTATCTTATCATCTTATCCTTATTCTCTGTATATTCCCCAATCCCTTCGGTTCTCACACTTACTTCTCTACTTCTATACTTAGACTGACCAGAGCCTAAATACGGGGGGAACAATGCCCTTTGTATACTCTCTACTTTTTCTATATTTTCTTTCTCGTGATAACCTTGATTGTCCCATTTTTTAATCTTCTTCTGCATTTAAGCTGACCATAGCCTAAATATATGGGGGCGAACCGACTTTTATACTTCAGTTCTTTTCACTCTCTTACGCTTAGCACACGTTGTGCCTCTTCCTCTCTTTTTATGCTCTAAGGACATAGCACACGATAAGTATAGGGGAGTATGTGTATATTATATATATACTTTACCCATAGCTCATACTTTACATATCTTTCTGTATATAATACGGGTATGGGTAACCATTTGTAAAATTTGTAAAATATATGCAATATGTAAAATACATGTAAAATTTGTAAAAACTTGTAAATAAATTTTCTTGTAAAAATTGTGTAATGTGTATATTGTATATAGCTGTAAAATTTGTAAAATGTGTGCAAATTTGTAAAATCTTTATAAATAATACTTGTGTTGTAAATTTGTATAAAATTGGGTGTATAAAAAATTAAAATAGCTTCTCATTCATTAAAAAAACATTCTTGCATTTCATTAGCATATCATGCATATACACAAAGTGGAAAGTCATCAGCTTCTGAATTGAGTCCTGAGTAAAAATCGAGAGTGGAGTTGACTTGGCCTTAGTCCACTTAATATTCAGAGGACCTTCACTGAGATGTAGGATTTTAGAATCTTCAGGTCATAGACTTAATTCTTCAAGTTTCACAAGACAATGCCTAGACTTTAACTCTTAATGTCTAACATGATTGCCTTATTCTGAGTAGACTCTTGGATACAAAACCAATTTGTACTCTAGCATCACACACTTAGCTCAACTAAAACAAGGTGTTGGAAGACTGTGCGTCTTTTTCAATTGTAGCGTGGACATCTAAAGACCAGAGTAACGAGTTAAAACAAAAATTCAGATGACGGATAGTCTGCTAGTTCTAGCCATTCAACCGATATGTGGGGCAATGCAACCACTTCACATGGTAATTTACGTTTATACATGACAAAAAGCCAATATACCTTGAATAAATGGGCCCAAAAAATAAAAGAAAAGGCCCCAAAATAAATGTAGAACAACAATATCAAAGTCCCAGATTATTGATAATAATAGTCCAATGCAATAGTGAAGACTTAATTACATTGGCCAAGCTTTAAATAGGAGACTTAGCTATATTGGTTAGGCTTCAACTTCTCCTCCTTCTTTCACTTGCATACTAGCAATACTTGAACTTAAAAGGAAATACCTGACTTCTCGAGGACGAGTTACTGGAGGAGAAGATTGCATAGTAGTTCAGCATCTCGAATGGAAAGAGTTAACACCCCTCGCACACAAGAAACAATTATTCAATATTCATGTTGTATGCTTTGGTAGGGGGTTGATCTAAGATGACTTCTAATCGAAGCTGGATGATGACTTGTACAATTTAAAAATTATTGATTTAAAAACCCTAATTCTTATAAGGAGTTCCACCTCACTATTAATCTAAAGGTCAAATTGAACTATGTTTCACCTTTTGTTCATGACCTTGGTATGGAACCCAATCTCATTTCATTTATGCATTCATTTTAATTGCTTGAGGATGACCAAGGTTTAAGTGTAGAGGGTTGATGAATATGCGATTCATCACTTTAAAAGATGAAAATAGAGCTATGTTCTCAAGTAATTAAATACATTTAGGAATTATGAATTATTATCATTCACACATATGTATATAAAATCCATACTTTATAACTCATAAGTACATTAATAGAAGCCATAAATTGTATGAATATAATCATCTGTAAATTAACCTAACTTCCCACATTTTTAAGCCTTTTACACTAACTCCAAATCAAATAAAATCAACTCCAGCGTGTACATATTATTAACATTAATAAATAAAAAATATTAGAAAAATATTAACTTGTATATATGTCAAATAAGACTAAACCATACTTCTGAGACAAAAAGGCATAAACTCAGATATATCACATACAATCTCCTAAGAACCCCTTCTCACCTTTTGAATTAATGTACATTCAATTATACACAAATCAAGATCAAATTCAAAAGAATCAGAGTTCATACGTGAAACTTGGGCTTTGGGTCCACATTGTATATTATATATATTTATTAACCTTGAGTTATCATTTTATATACATAATTAACTCTTTTTACTTTATTTCTTATTCATTTTTTCTTTGATTTGTGTTTTAATAAAGTACGCAAAAAATCTAAATATAAAACAAGTTAAAAATTAAATAAATCAGAGTGTTGTGAGTATGTATATAAAGTTTGTACATAAGTCCGTTTTATTTAATTTCTTTATTTTCTTTATTATTAAAAACTCCAAAAAAATAGAGTAACATGTAAATATTATTATTCTACGTTATTGGATTTTATCTTGAATTTTTCTTATTTTAAATCATGAAAATGGTAAAAATATAAAAAAATAAAGTCTTTTATAGATATCTTTTATAGATATAAAATACCACCAAAAAGTCACTTTGTACAGATGATGTCTTTCGATCTTGATCCCTTCACAAAAATTGTAGACTCGTCGAGATGAACGACTTTTATGAATATCACTTTTTGATTTGGTATCATTTGGTATTTTCTTTTGTTTTTTCTTTATTTTTAATTCCTGATTTTTTGTGGGACGACACATGGTAGATCCTGGAGTCGATGCACGTTCCCACTTAACTCCCCTTTACCACATGTTATCTTGCTTGTTAGATAAAGCACCCCTTCATACAACGGCTTGGATCATTTCATATTTTATTACTTTCTTTCTTTTCCCTTTATTTATTTTATTTCTTTTTATTTTTATTTTCTCCTTGCCATGTGTCTCTCCTTCTACCCTTCAATCTGTGTTGATCCGACGATGTAGATTCTGTCGTCTTCCTCCTGTATCTCGCGGTGACTCCTTTCGCCTTCTTCTGCCCAACACCTCCGCACGCCTCGAACATCATCCGTAGACTGTGTTTTTCCTCCTTCCACACGCCACGTCCTCCCTAGCTCCCCATCTCGCTCCACATTGCCACCTCGCCGATCTCTTAGTGAGTTCTCTCTCATAAGAATCACGAAAGGATTTTATACTGGAGTTTACAATCATTAAAGGCTTTTTTCTGGAGATCTCTAAAAAATGACCACTCATACATAGAATGCATCATTCAAAGTAGTGTTCAGAAAACTCTACTCAATACTCTTATTTTTTGATTTAATAGGATCTAAGGGCTATGGTTTAATCTACAAGATTGATACAATTTATAATGACCGCACATGTTGTGATATAACTGGATGTGAAATTTACGCAATACCATGAAATCAAACTCAAGAATGTGTGTATATATATGTGTGTGAATTTTGAATTATAAACTCTACAAAAGTCAATGTCAACTAAATTTGAATGAAAAATCTAACCATGTACAATAATAATCAACGATGATAAACATATAATTGCGCAACGAAAATATACTAAAAAGTCCTAGAAAAAATAGCCTCAGAGAGGAAAAGAATAGATTCTAATTGAAGGTAATAGAACCCACTTTAAATGGTTTAGTGGTAAAAGCAGTGGAATCCCACTCCAATGACCAAGATTCCAATCCCACAACCCATCTTCCCCACCCTTAACTAGTAATAAATGATGATAATAATATACATAACCATCTTTCACACAAACAATATCCTGCAAAAAATGTTACATAAAAAAGTTTGTTTCAATGGGGAATTAGTGATTGCTCGATTCACTTTGGCTAATGCAACCTTGATCCGGAAGCCTTCAAAGTATCATTTTCATCGTTGCCTCTATCTATATGAGGAATTCACTGCGCCCCTAACCACCCCAGCCCCCTCCTCCCCTCGCCGCCTTACGATATACATGAGTATATATTCAACCTTCTGAACACTCATGCCCGATCGTGAGACTGCTTGTTTCACATCTAATGGCACGTTGCTATGCACATGGCAAACTTTTTATTCCATTATTATGATAAGCATGTTGTCAAGTTAGTACACCATTGATGTCAATCTTCTTAGGCACAACCCTTTGCAAGAAAGGAAAGAGCTCAGGATAAGTAAAGTGCTCGAGTAAGATATTTCTTGAACGACGAGGGATGTGAGACTTTTTGATAGTATTGGTGAACCAGATAATTACAGTGAGGGAATCTAGGATGGAGGACTCATAGTATCTTCATATATCTGGCAAAATTGAAAGACCCCTGCACGTCAGACGATTTGAGGGCTGAACACCGAGCCCACTCTAGCCTCGCAAGGCACGAGTGTGTGCACGATGGACAAGGATTTTGTACCGAGCAAAGGGAGGGGCCCCAATGGGGAGAACAATAAGTAGGAAGAGCGCGGAGCCCGCCAAGCGAACGACAAGAACATCATGCAAGTGCTTGGTAGGCCATCGAGAGGGGTGGGGACTTGAGTTGTCGAATTGAGAGCTAGTTGTTGGAGTGGTTGAGGGCACCTCCAATTCGACGGTTGAGGCGCCGAGACGATTTTCGCTTCTCTCCCCAATTTGACACCTTAGGTGAGGAATTATGCTGTTTTTTAAGTATCTTATCTTCATGCCCATTTAATTAAGTAAATTAATTTTTAATAATTATTTAAAAAGGATCCCATATTTGACACAATTTTTTTCTAATAAAATAAGACAAGCAGACCTGCCGTGGAGAGTATCGACCACGGATAACCAACTAGTGTTTCTCCCTATCCCATCCGATTTTCCCAACCAATGCCTTCGCCCATATATATAGACACTATTTCCTCCAAAGCTCTCCTCGTAGAGCAAAGTGCGAGAGTGGAGGGGAGAGACCCATCTGCTCTCCCTCGCTCCAGTCCCCGCTCTCCCCTTCCCAGATGGCTTGCAGGCTTCCAGACCCCATCTTTCGGTTCCCTGTCACTGTAATGTTTATATATCACCTTTTTTTAGTTGGGTTTCGCTTTTTGGTGGGAATCGGTGTTTGCTGATGGCTGCATTTGGTTGGATTGCTTAGGGAACCCGCGGGGGAGCTGCCTTCAGCAGGAGAGGAAGGGGCTCATTGGGTATGATTGTTTCTTGGAGCAACCTGAAAAAAATGCTCTTTTCTGAGTTTACAGATTGGGTTGTGGATTTTGCGAACTGGGTTGGTTAAAAGATTGTGACTTTGGCCTTTTTTATTTCTCTTGAATTTCGTTGATTCAGAATTGATGATATTATCGAAGTCTATTGCAATGATTGCATGTGCCATGGCATACTACACTATTAAATGAGGATTGATAGATAAATTTTGATTTATTGTCATTGTTCATTTAGTATGGCATCAAGAAGAATCAATGATTAGCGTGTATGTGGAGAAAAGCTAGTATAGGACTAGTATCACCACTGCCCCATGTCAATTTGGACAGATAGATGTGTATAATTGTAATAGAAGTTGATACAAGAAGATGAAACGGCTTATTGACTTCGTTAGGATAGTGATTGGAATTTGTGTTTGTTAACCATTAGAATGGGATGACGACAAGGAGGAAAATAAAGGTTTTGTATTTTTCACTACTAAACCAGATATAGGGATCTGGGTCACCCCTTTCATGACGATAAAAGATGTGTACAATGATGCACTAGATTGTGAAGGGCATATAGCCTTATATCTGGAAAAGTTCGAAAACTGTGATGTGACCAACATGGCCTCAAAAAAATAGAAGTATGTCTAAGTATGACTATGGTTTTGACTAAAAAAAGCATGACTATGGTCAACATGCAACAACAACAACAACAACAAAGCCTTTTCCCACAATTAAGTAGGGTCGGCTACATGGATTCTTCGCATCCATTCAGATCTATCTTGAGTCAATCTCGGACTATGGTATGGCCTTGAAATAATAAAAGAGCCTTCAAGCCACGAACACAATAGTTTTTGAATTGAGAAGTGGTTGAGCGAGCATCTATACCACCTCTTTTCCCTCCTTCCGAAGTACTCATTGAGATTCAATTCCTTCTGTATTAAACACACACGTGATGGATCTTTTCTTCCCAACCTATCTTAAAATCCTTCTTCTCTTCTTCGGTCCATCCATAATAAAGAATCCCTAGCCTCTCTTTTTCACCATTGCGCGACCTCACCTCACTTTTGTATCTCACCTCCTAATCATCATTAACCTATATTCCAATGGTTTTGCTTTTTGTGTTTTTTTAATTGTCAAATATCGAATTTGCCTCTACCACACACTTAACACTCCCACATCTGAGAATGAAGTGGCATCTTCCATTCTGAATTCCTCCTCCACCTCCTCATTCGTCTTTAGGAGTGAGAAACCCCTCCTCCATTCTTCCATCTGTTTAGGCAAAGCCTTAGTCAATTTTTCACAATTATCATCACAAATGCACGGACAGTTTAAGCTTGTCTTGCACCTTGAAAAAACTATATTTGAAGCTTTTAAGCAAGACTAAACCCAGTTGATGTGACGATCCCTGTGAATGCTCCTCCTTGATTGCTCCAAACCTCTTCAAATTCCTTGCTGCCAACTCTTTTCAAGCACAAACCACTCATTGGCCAAATTCATTTCATCAAGTAGTAGATTGTCCTGCATGCTCGTTTTCATCCTCCTTTACACCTAAAGTACCATGTTCAATTGGTTTCCCTTTCTTTTCATTACAAGTGAGCAATATATTTGAGATGGTTACTTTGTCAAGTTGGTTATTCTTAAGTTGGGATTCTGAAATTAGTTGCAAGCAGTGCCATGTTTTCTTGATGTTATATGCTTTGAGTTGGGTGCAGAAATAAATGCATTTCAAAACCAACCAAGAACACGATGTTTGCAAAAGTTGCCCATTGAAAAAAAGGTCGTTATGGCATCCACTTGGAGGTTAATCTTAGTTTGAACGAGCACGCATTTTAATCCAAATTATGTTATTTTTAATACATAATGCAGCATATTTTTTTTTGTGAATTAATTCTAAAAATTATTTTTTTGTTAACTAATTGAAGATGGAGAGAAAATACAAATAAACTATGATTTAAGGTATAGGGTTTTTGATCAAATGAGAAAAAGCGAGTTATGTGATGGCTTGATTAGTGATTAAGTGCGGCAGCCTTGTCATTAGATGCCATACTACTGATATCTTTAGTAACTGAAAAACCATCAAGAATCTCACAAGTACTGTGCCTTGAAAAAAAAATTGAGGTGTCTTTTAGACATTGGCCTTTTGCGAGGCTGAACAAATATAGACCTAAGAACATTCGAGGAAATAATGTTAAAAGAGGTGCATGGACGTATTGGAACTGCTAACACCATTTTCAGGAGGTGTTGTGTATGCTGGGGCAGGGCAGCTGCTGATGGTCGATGTATTAACCATGCAAAGGTCCTGTACACATGAAATGTTAAATCATTTATGCAGAGCTTAGATGAAGATCAAGAACTTAGAAAACATAGGATTTTAGTTGATGGATGCATACCCCAATGTTTCAGCTTTCCTCCTTCAATTATCAATATCGTTGGGAAAAGTGGAGCTTTTCTGTCCAACTTATGGATATATTTTCCATAGTAGCAGGTGTGTACTGCATTAATTGCAGAAACAGTGTGCATAATGTGAGAAAAATCCATCAGCCATTGTTCCGGCGGAAGATGGGAAAGACAATGCATGCTGCACTTGTTAACGTGGAGCCTCCATTAGTTGATGATCCAGAAAGAAGAAGTCAGATGTGCGAAAAATACGGCTTTACCCAGATAGGGGAACCAGTTCCTGAAGAGATTACGCTAAAAGATGTCATAAATAGCCTGCCTAAAAAGGTATAGGATATGGTTGATTCTCCTTCCTTTGACATTAATGAACACATTTCACCAAATATTTATTTTGTAATTAACTCTCAGGTATTCGAAATTGACGATTTAAAAGCATGGAAATCAGTCCTCATATCAGTAGCAGCATACTCGATTGGTCTTGTAATGATTGCGAATTCCCCGTGGTACTTGCTTCCTCTTGCTTGGGCGTGGACTGGCACTGCCGTTACAGGGGTTGGTTTTGCTTGCATGACTTTTCCTTTTATTTCAAGTCTTCATTTGCAGTTCTAAACCTGTTATGTAGCTGTGATAAGTATCGTTTTACTTATTTGCATTCCTCTATCCAGTTTTTTGTGATAGGACATGATTGTGCTCACAAATCATTTTCTAAGAACAAGTTACTAGAAGATATTGTCGGAACTTTGGCATTTTTGCCCCTGATATATCCTTACGAGCCTTGGCGGTTTAAGCATGATCAGCACCATGCCAAAACAAACATGTCAGTATGCATCTTTCACTCTCTACCTCTTGAATTCATATTGGTAATTCAAGTTGATTATTTTGATAGTGAACATCGCAAGTATGGAAGTTATGCAATTATTTGAAGCTCGGGCTCCTTTTTTGTGAATTTATTGGAATTTGATTTCTCTTAAGGGAAAAATGTGCAGACACCTAAAATGGTGCACACCATGGTATATATTAGAAAATACACATTTTTAGTGAACTCTTTGGAATTAGATTTCCTTTGACAGTGAGAGTTGCTTCAATCTTTGATTATGTATACCTTATTTGTAAGTAATAGTATAATTCTATTGGATTGTATGCTTTGCCTGATCATCCAGATGGGTGTCCTCTAATCATCTTATCATATCAGAGTGGGGATATAGCTAATTTCTAAACTTGGATGAAAGCAACTGGGGACGGGATGTGAATAATCAATTACTGGTTATTTGATGATCAGTAATACATTGCCCTTTTTCATGATTCCTTAAGTTGCTTGATTTAGTAATACTACAAGCTTTAAGAACTCCATAAGTTTGAGAACCTTTTACTTTTGTCCAGGCTTGAAGCAGATACTGCATGGCATCCTGTATGGAAAGAAGAGATCGAGTCAAGTCCTCTATTACGGAAGGCAATTGTTTTAGGATATGGTATTTTTCGTCCTTGGATGTCAATAGCCCATTGGTATGATTTTTCTCCTGCATTATTTTCATCTGATCTCAAACCATTTTTTTGACGGTAACTTGTTAGTTTTGAACGTTGGTCCTGTGTGCTTGAACTTTTTTTTACTCTCATCTGTTTGTGGGTACAAATATGGTTTTGCATCTGTTGCGGACTAGCTTGGAAAGAAAGTAATCTGCAACCAATGCATTAGATTGGGTATAATAAGTTGCCAGAAGTTAAAAAAGATGCCAAATTCTCATGACAATCCCATCAGATAAGGTAATTTATTCCTATAGATATTGTGCAGAGTATTTTGAGGTAGTAAAAAAATCATTCTATTGACTAATTTTACAATCATAAAGTATTTTTTCTGGTATAGATATTGTAGCATGGATGGATCGGAATGTTGGCCTGTGAAATATAGACATGTGCAGAGAATGATTGTAGCAGAAATGAAAATACTAAGGTGGATTTGTGGTTATACACAAAAAGATCCGATTCGAAATGATGTGATTAGAAAAAGTTATTGTAGCTCCAATAGAGGATAAGATGGGAGAAAACTGCTTAAGATGGTTTGGCCATTTGCAAAGGAGGTCAATTGATGCACTAATTGGAAGATGTGAGATTTGGGATATTGATCCGGTTAAGAGAGGCCGAGGAAGGCCCAAAACATGTTGGAATGAAACTATCCGAAGGGATCTTAGTTATTTGGATTTAAGTCCGAGAATGACCCAAAATAGATCTGAATTGAGGCAAAAAATCCATGTAGCCGGCCCTACTTAATTGTCAGAAAAGGCTTTGTTGTTGTAGATACTGTAACATGTATTTTGGGGATCTTGACATTTGTCCCTAAAGGATATGGTTCTGGGAAAAAAGAGGACTGGAGAAAAAGGAGACAGATTGATCCACTAAAGGAAAAGGAGATTGAATTGACATATACCAAAGATTAGGATAAAAGCCTTTGATCTTCTTATGTACACATCTCTTTTGAAACTTAGGGCATGTAAATTTGGCTTCCTTCACCTTTGAGGTTAATTATGACAACCAAGCCTTTTTCTAGATGGATCTAATTTAAATCATACTCCGAATAAGATGGAAGATCTATATCCTTCTTAACTAATTTCATTCTGAAGCTTCTTTTATCTTCCATGCATTTTCTTCGAAGGCTCCTCTTCCAACTTCTCACGCATTCAAACATAAGCACTAGATGACCTTCTTTGCATGTATCTAAACCCTCTTAAATGAGATTTCTTCATTTTATCTTTTATTAGTGGGGCGACAATATTATTTAGACTATCCTCATTGCGAAATTGATCCTTGTTGTGTAATGAAAACTATTAGCCAGTTTGTGAATAAGTAATTGTCTGATAATGAACAAGAAATATCCGTCTTTCTGCTAAACAAGATCTATTGAACTCATAATTCATTAGAAACTTTTGATGAATGTCAACTACTTATCGTAAGTAAATTGATCCTGGTTGTTCGATCATTTGATAACCAGAGTCATTCTTTGATAAATGATCACTATGAGTCAAACTCAATAGAATTTGATCCATTCTTTTTTCGGGTGGAGAAATGAACTGAAAATTCTCTTTCTTCATCATCAATCGAATCACTGTTCCCGACCCAGGATTCGATTTTCTCATCAATCCAATCAGCGTGAGAAGTTGGAAGAGGGGCCTTCCAAGAAAAGGCTTTTAAGATAACAGAAACTTAGGAAGGAAATTAGTTAAGAAGGATATAGATCTTCCATCTTATTCGGAGTATGATTTAAATTAGATCCATCTGGAAGCAACAGGTCTATGTAGACAACCCCACTTTTAATGGAAAATCCGCATATCCTGTAGAGCATTTTCACCTCAGCTATAGACTTACTCTGTGCATGTGTATAATATACTGTCCAATACTCGATGCAATATTCATGGCATGTCTATATGAAGCTTTATATTATTTACCTTCAATCTTCACAGATATCTGCTTATCACTAAGAACACATGAAGCTTCTCTCCACTTCAAAGTTGAAACCTCCTTCATTAATTCTACAAGTGGCATCTATACCAAACACTTCATCCCACATAAAGAACACAACCAAGTATTTAAAATTATCCTTTTTTTAGAATGCACTGTGTTTCAAGTTCTACCTCCATTGTGCCTATAACTTCGTTGCTATTGAACTTACATTTAATAATACTTTTTCTTGGTTGTAGTTAGTCGGAAACTCTTCACGCTAGAACCTCGCTCCTATGTTTCATCTTTTTTTTACCACCACCTTTTGTCTCATCCATCAAAACGATGTCATCTGCAAATAACATCTACCACTCCTTGTAGTTTGGTAATTCCTCTATAACCAAAGTAAGAAGGTGAAACTTAAAGCAAGCTATTCGTGCAGGCCAATAGTGATATCAAAACCCAGTCGAAGTCGTCACACAAGCTACTGCTTAGTCATATTTTTTATTCAGTCAATATAAGAAATATACACCATTCTTTCTCTAGAACTCTCTACATGAATTTTTTTGTTACAGTATTATAAGCTTTTTTCAAATCAACGGAGACTGTGAAGGTCACTTCTTATTCTAAAGACCTCCATCAAACATCTTAGGAGGTGAATGGTACCCTCTCCCACAACATTTGTATAACTCATCGATTTAATAACTTAGAGTCTGAATAGTTTTGCATGTTTGCTTTGTTCTTGAATATTGACATCACAATGCTTGATTATAGTTATTGGGCATTTATTATCTCACCAAATAATACCGAATAGCCTGTCATATAATACCTTCCTTTATAATATTTTCCGAACACCTACAATGTCCCTATGTTTCTTCAGATTCCAATTTTTTTTGAAGTAAAGGAGGTGCCCCACAGACAAAACATTAATTTTCTGTAAGTCCAGTTTCACCCATGCCAGATTTGCTTCCGTCCGATTTTACCCTTATATTATTTAATTCATGCCTTTTATATCCGTCAATCTAGAGATGCCCGATTTCATCCACGGCCTCCTCCCTCCGTCCCCTCTCCGTCGCAACCCTCAGCCTCCTCTCCCTGTGGACGCTTCCTTCTTTGCTTTGACCATTCCACTCACCGCCCTCGACTGAAGTCCTGACTCCGGCTTTGTCCTCACCAGAATCACCTATGGCCAATACCACCACCCCATTCTCCATAGAAAATGTGAGATTTGGTTTTTTTCCCCTAAAACCCAAGGAGATGTGCATTTCTGTTATTGATTAATTTAATTTCTGTTATCTACTTCTAAGATTAATTTTGTGTTGGTTTTATCAGAATTATTTCGTAGAGCAAATTCAATTGCATCGATTAATTCATACACAACATAATCTATTAGACATTTTTTCATATCCTCTTATGTAATCTAATATGTCTTGCAAACCTGTCATTTGTGTATGCACCGATTAGGTAGATCGACCAATAACTATCATTTGAGTTGATGAACCAATCTCTAATCACGACTCACCGGATTGCATCCCTCCACCCTGCAATTTGAACCATCTACGGTTCATCTATGCTTAAAGATGACAATGGATCGAGTGTGGTTTTTTCCTTATCCATATTTGTTCATCTATATCAAATATGAACATATGATATAAACTTAGACCAAATATTTTTTCAATATGATCTATGTTTCGGATAAAGAGCAAATACAAGAATGGATCGAATTAAGATTGGATACAAAAATGTCCACCTAAAGATATGTTACAAATTGAAGAGGTGGAATAGAGATAACATTCCATGCAGACTGGAGGAGGAATAAAGACAACATTCCATATACTTGGCTAAAGGGGGGATGACGAACACCTACATGGACCTCAATTAAAGTAGGATGCACAAGTAAATAGACCCCATCATTGATGTTAGAGGTACTAAACTGCTAGCCGGTATGAATGGGATGCGGATGGGTGCTTCTGAGGCGAGTGGGGGATGGCTTGTGGTGTCACCCAGATGTCGAGGGCATCATGTTCCTTCGTCTGAGGGTGCAGAGAAGGGGTTGACCTCCAACAAACGAGTTATTCTGACGAAGCGGTGGCATCTTGTTGGATGGATGGGCAAGGTTCTCATCGAATGGTGGAAGGCGCATGTTTCAAGTACGGAGATGCTAGACACCTCATTGTGACGTGTCGAAGTGCGACGAAGTGCTTCTTATGCGGAGGTTTTGGTCATCAACAGAGATGTTGTTCGCACCATACGGTCTCATTAGGGAGAAGGACGACGGCAGTTTACAAGTGATGACAAAGCAATATGGCTGCATGCAGGAGTGATCCTGAATAGGGGATGAGAGGGAAACTCTCCCTGCTTGTGTCTTCCAAAATACAGTTTGGCAAACACTACTCATGGTTGCATGCGGGAGAGATCCAGAGAAGAAGAAGGCTGGCGGTCTACGCCACAGTGGAGTCCTCGATTGGTGCATCTGGGGCTGCCCTATCTCTGCTTGGGGCGGAGCATGACCTCCTGCTGCGGCAGGGGCTGATGCTGTAGCTATAAGGGATGTAGTCAGAGATAATCATGTTGAAGGATAGTGGGGCCTTCTTGAGGAGGCTGTCGATACTAAGGTTGTGGACGAAGTTGCTGCACGGGTCGACAAATATGTGGCACATGTTGTTGCAGAGGAAGCGTCTGTGGAGGATGTCGACACTGACTTAAAGTGTGAATATGTGAATGCCTGGGTGTTATCCCACCCCAAGGAGCTAGAATTGTTTCCAAATAAACCTAGTTACCTGGAATGTGTGAGGACTCGGGATCAGGAGTCCGGAAAACTGCATGACGGTTCGTGAGCTGTTAATGAATGCGAAGGCTGTGATTTGCATGCTATAGGAGACCAAAATTTCGCATAATATGTAGAGATTTGGGGTCAATGGGCAGATCACGGCTGTCTGAATTCCAGGTTGTTAAATCGGAAGGTGCCTCTGGCAGTATGATGGTCGGGGGAATGGGGACAGATTTAGCTGCGAGGATGATATGACTACGGGCTCTCACTCGCTCTCAGTTGTGATACATCGAAAGGCGGATGGACCGAAATTTATTTTGACTATATATATATATATATATATATGTGAGTAATGGTGGTAGTGTCACATGTTTACTTGATGAGCTTCGTCTTGTGAGGGCTAGATACCCACTCTTGCATGACTGTTTGAGGTGATTTTAACGTGAAGCTGTGCTCGGAGGACTGTCCGCACATGCGCGGTGGGGTGAATGCAGGGTCAACGGATCTTTCCAAATTTATTTGCGATTTGGAGTTGATAGATGTAAGCGGATGTCAGTATACATGGAGAAATTCTCGCTCAAGATCGCGTCAGGATCGCTTGTTGTCGTCTGTGGAGATGACCTAGGCTTTCCCTTTGGCGAGTGCTTGGGCTCTTCCACGGGCACATTTTGATCTCACTCCTCTGCTCTGGTCTTATAGGGAGGATGTTCGCCCAAGATCTTTTTTTTTCAAGTTTGAGTGTGTGTGGCTGCTTGAGAGTGGCTTTCGGGATCTTGTCACCAATTTCTGGAGTGATTGCCAACCCGAGGGTCTGCAACGGCTATAACGGAGACGAAGTTGAAGGCGCTCCGTAGGTGTTTGATGGTGTACAACAGGAATCTTCGTGCTCAATGACATAATCATAGGAGTGCAGCACAAGATGGAATTGTCCTATTTGATCTACTAGAAGAAGAGCGGGAATCGACAGCGGAGGAAATTCAATTAACAACCACCCATCTCCAGGAGGTTTTGTAAGAGGACCAGAAGGTTGAGCTGGGTGAATGGATGCAACAATTGAGGCAAAGATGGCTAAAGGATGGCGATAACAACACTCGTTTCTTTCACTCAGTTGCATGCGAACGACGACGGTGGAATTACATCCACTCCATCAGGTTGGATGATGTGGTGGTGCACGACGACCTTGAGGTGGGCCAGGCACATCGAAATTACTTTTATTGCTTCAGCAGAAGAACGAACCACGCAGGGTTGGGGTGGTGCGATAGGGGGGTCTAGGATTGTCCCCGTCACAAGCAAGTTTGTTGGTTGAACCGTTTACTGAGACAAGGGTTAGAAAGGCGCTTTTTTAGTTGAAAGCAGATGGTGCTCCTCGACCAGATGGTTTCTCGATCGCCTTATATAGAGAATTCCGGGACACTCTTAAGGGGGACAGTGATGAATACCCATTCATCACTCTTTATTCTTATATTTTAGCTACAAAAACCTATGCAAATGCATGTAGATACTTGTAAATAGGAATAATTAGCAAAAGCATGCATTTTGTAAATATCTATAATTAGCATGTTTTTGTGCAAAAATAAAAGAATAAAGATGAAAAAGAAAAAGAGGGAAATATTTAGAATAAATATTGAGCAACCTAACCCAAGGGAGGGCTCAGCATGGGCCTGACCGCATAAAAGCCAAGTAGAGGGAGATAGGGGCTCATATGTATATATTTTTGTAAATAAATAAAATTATATTTTCCTCACCCAAAAATATGTTTGTAAATAGTTGTACATATTTATAAAGTATAAAAACAAAACAAAAAGCTAAAAACCAAAAAGACCAAAAATATCCTTTCACCATGTACATAGACCATGCCTCCTTATTTATTTAACCTTATAAATAAATAAAATTATTTTCTAAACTTTTTGTAAATATTCTATGTTATATATTGTAAATAAAATAAATAAAAAGAAACAAAACAAAAATCAAATAAAAATAACAAAATTAAAATTACAAAAAAATATTGTACATATGCCATGCACATAATTGTACATAACTATTTATTTTACCTATGTATATAAATAATAAAAATAAAATAAAAATATCTTTTTATTCCTAATTTTATGATATAAATAGATAAAATATAAAATAGGAATAAAAATGTATAAAAATAACTAATTAAAAATCAAAATTAAAAACCCTATATTGTACATATACCTATATATAGCCCTATTATGTAAATACCTTATTTTTATTTTGAAAAATTAATTAAAAATCACCAAAAAATAGAAAAAATTAAAATAAAAATATTTTATGTTTTGAGTTTTTAATAATTCGATCATTTCCTATTTTATTTCGAATTTTCAAATCATTTATGGCGTGGCCTCTCCTGATTGGTCCACGGGGGTTTGTTGACCCGGTCAACTTCCCCCGCGGACCTTCTTCTTTCGCGGATCAGCTGACCGACCCGATTTCTCGAATTTCCACCCGCTCGATCCGACCGCCATTACCTCTAACCCCGGGCTCCGATTGCACGCTGGACATCCAGGACCCTCGCCCGGGGTGGGTTTGCTAGATCCGAAGCCCAAGCACCTCGCCCGACCATCATCTTCTCGGATCCTGCGCCATATTTAGCGTCGTCACCGGCGACCTAATCCTGCCATCTTTGATCTTCCCCTCGGCGCCTGTGAGCTCCTCCATCGTCCCTGAGTGACAGTCGTGGCCCTTTGGAGTTGCAGCGAGGCCCGGGCAGCCGGGAGTCACTGATCCGGTGGAGAACACCACCGTGCGCCGCCGCGAGCGCGCTCAGCCTCGGGGAAGCGAGGCCCCCTTGCAGGCAATGACCAGAAGCTCGCCGAGCTTCAGCCCAGTCGACAGCATCCATCAGGTAGCTTAGTTAGCCAGTAGATTCGCGTAGCTTTAGATTTTTCGATTTCCGGTAGTTTAGCTCCGCCGCCTCCGCCAGCCGTTTCCGTCTACCCATTTGATCATCCGACACCGCCATCACCTCCGCCAGACTTCTATCCACCTGCTCCGCCCCTTCACTCCCCCTGTCTCGCCCCGGAGCAGGGTTCCAGCTCTCCTCCCTCCGCCGCTCGCCGGAGAGCCCCCATCTCACCGCACCAGCCACCTTCCGCCCGCTCTGACGGGTCGAGGCAGTTTGCCCTCGTCCCCTCTTTCTTCCTGTGCAGGTATCCAGGCCTATCGACCTCATCTGGAGGTCGGAACTTCAGAGCACAGCCGCTCCAGGTCATCCACGTCGCCGGAGCTCTCTGGAGCTCCTCGCCTCCATCGGAGCAGAGCATCGGGTGCGGGGCTTCACGGCGAAGCTCTCCCGCACCTCAGGAGCGTCAGACGAGGACCATCGCGCGCACGGGGGGCCGGCGAAAGTCGCCGGCGACCAGTTCTTCCAGGGTCCTCGTCGACCGTCAGATCGTCTCCATCGCCCCAGTCATCATCTGAGCCATCCATCCTGGGTGAGGCGTCACCGTCCGATCATCTCGAGGGCCGATCTTGACCATCCGCGCGGAGAGAGAGGCACCAGCTAGCCTCATCCGTCAGATTCGCCACGTGTCCTTCTCCCATCCGTCCGATCCGAGCGAGGCCTTCTTCGCAGACCCACGTTGCAGCGTCACCGTCCGATCTTCCACGTGGACGCGTTCCAGCCGTCGGATCGACTCGAGGGTTCTCCTTTGGTGGGTGGCGCACCATCTCATCCGTCCAACCTGCCACGCGTCGTCCATCCGATCCTCGCCATTAATAAAAGGGGTAATTTGTCCTTAGGCCCCTTTACTTTATGCATTTAGTTTTTAATCCTGTAAATATTTAGTGTAGTTCTTTTATTTTTGTAAAAATTGCACTGTGGTCCTCTATGTTTATTTGAATTGCAATTATACCCCTGCCAGTTGTGTACACGTGCTTCGACACGTGGTGTTTTGGTGTATTTGCAATATTGGCCCTACATTTTTGCCCTGCTACGTTTTATATTTTTATTAATAGGATTTGCAATCAGGTCCCTCCAGGCCTGAGTCACGCGCATCGTGCGTGGCCTGGGGGGTAATTTGCACTCCTACCCCTACACTTTTCAGGGTTGTTCCAGGGGTCCAGAACTTTGTTTTAATTGCAGAAAGGTCCCCGTGCACTGTTGCTTTCCTTTATTTTTGAATAAAATATCAAATCACCTCCAAATTCGATGAAAATTTGACACATGGCTCCTGCCATGTTGTAGGATTTTTGAGAATTTTTGAGGACATTTTTGAGCTTATTTGTTATTTTTAAAAATTCAAAAACCTTTATTTCAGCCACTGTCTAGTTTTAAAAATCCCAAAAAAATATAAAAACCCCCTCAAAAATTCCATTAAAAATTAGGTACTGTTTCTTTTGTGCTCTTTTAATTTCTAGCCAATTTTGGCGATTTTTCACTGAGTAAAAACCCTAAAAATTCAAAAACACCTAAAAACTCATAAAAATTATAATAAATAATTTAAAAACCCAAAAACAATAATTTTGGTACTCAAATTTTCCTTGTTTTGTCTAGTATACAGGAAAAATACCTCCAGGCCCTCTTGAGATCCTTAGATATTTTATTTAGGGATTTTGGTCCTGGCTGGACAATACCTTGCTTTTCTATCACTGTTTGATTTTTAGGAAATAAAATATACATCAGAAAATTATCAAAAATTAACCAAAAACACTAAAAAACCTAAAAAACATAAAAACATTTTTGTTTGAATTTTTGCTTGGTTTTTGACACATTAAATAATTAGCCAAAGTGTGATTGATTTTGTGTTTCTTTTAGTTTCTTCACATTTAAAAATATAAAAAAAATATAAAAATCACTAAAAATCATTAAAAATACTTGTCTTTTATTTTATTTTATTTTTACTACTTCGTAGGCCTTTGGCCAACCCGTGCTCCTTGAGTTCGACCCTGGGTGCTATACCTGGTTAATCTCATAGCTGGACCGCTATCCGTTGTTTTGATCGATCTTTGATTTATTGAGTGGTCCGATTTTTCTTGATATACTTAGTCTGAGTGATTGAGGTCGCAACGACCATTTCTGTACCTTTACGTCTGTCGCTTGGCCGGTTATCAGAATGGCGCCGTTGCCGGGGAGCACGGCTTAGTAGTTCTTTTCGTTTTATTTTCGTTTTTGTTTTCGCGGCTCTTCGGAGCTCGCGGCTTTTCGCGGCTTTTGTATCTATTTTCTTTTTGTTTTATTTTGATTTTCTTTTATTTTTATTTTTGTTTTATTTTGTGTGTTTATTTCATTTTCCATTTTTGCATATATACCCTCACTTTTATTTTCCTTTCTTTTCTTTATTATTTGATTATTTTTGCCGGTCTGACCACTCTTCTCTTTGTCTTGCGAGGGCCCGAGGACCGCGGAGGCGACTTTCGAGGAGCCGGCGCAGCCGAGGAACTTGGAGGCGGCTTCCTTCTTTACGAAGCCGCAGGAGAGAGCGAGAGAGAGAGAGTTGAGTGGGTGAGGATAGATTAGGTTTTTATTTCATTTATTATTATTATTGTAATAATACAGGGACTTGGACACTCTTGTGACTTGACCGTAGCGGGTCTGTTTCGCCGAGCACCGGTGTGCTCGGGGGACCCATTAGGACCTTCGCAGTTTTTCGCGGCTTTTTCGCGGTTTTAGTTTTCTTTTATTTCTGTCTTTTCCGGTTTTTCGCGGTTTTTGCTCGAGCCCCTAGACTTAGGATTTTCTGGTGAATGTGCCGTAATTAGTAGGATCCACACACTTAATTGCATATCTGTTCCCATAGATCGATAATTGGACCTACTTAAAATAATAATAAAAATAACCGACTCATTTGCCTCCGTAGCCTACGTGTCGTAGCCCATCCTGTAAAGCGCTTACTCCTACCCCCGATTTGTCGGACAGAGGAGGGACGGGCCAAGACCGGACTCTTTGGCTTAGAGGTCGGTGACCGGTTAGACGGTTCTTCGCTAGAAGTTGCTCGTCTAGGACTCGGCTTTACCGCTGCATCATTTAGGTTAGTTTTAATTCTGTCTTTACTTTTATGCGCGGATCATATTGCATGTAGAGAGCTGGAGGCAGGTACGCATTTCTGACTTTGCATGCATCATTGATTTATCGTGCATCGGCTTTTTCGTCTTCTCCCCCCTGTTTTTGACTTAATAATCAGGAGAACCGAAAAATTCGTTAGGCATTTGTTTTTATTTGAAAAATACCTAAAAAAACAAAAACAATAAAATCGGGACTGCTAATCATACGTGACCTAAAAGACACTTCACTGAAAATCTGTCTTGGGGAGAGTAACCCCCTCCTTGTCTGGTTTGGATAAGCGAGAGAGTGATCCGCACATTAGGATAGAGCCTCCGATCTTTTCTTGACTGATTACCGGCTTTCAGTACGGGACAGTCGGTTGAGAAAGATTTGGATACCTATTGACCTCACGTAATCGCTCTGATAGACTGGATGATCACCTAAAATAAAATGGACAAGATAATTGACCGATCCCTTCGGTCTCAGCTCTGCGTGCGTAGGTGAATTGGGGGTTTGCTTGTTTATCTTGTTTGATTGCCAGATCCCTTCGATCCTTTCTCATCTTCCTTCTATTTCCCTCCCTCACCTCCCCCCATTCCACCTTCTTCTCCTTTACCCCTGGATGATGGATCCCCCTCACTGTGAGCCGACTCTTACGGCTTCTTCTCCGTCTTCTGACCATCACTCCAGTCCACCTTCTAGGGAGGTCGGATCTCCGACCAACCTCCCGCTCCCTCCCTCCCTTTCATCTCACTACTCTGGGCATGCTGTGCGAGACGTCCGAGGATACCCGATAGAGCAGATGCGAGACCCGGACGATGTTGATGCTGAGTTGAGAGCGCACTCCGTTGGTGACCAGAGAGAGCAGTGGAGATTAGCAGACATATCCTATTCCGGAGGGATGGAGGAGCAGATAGCACATGGAGCTCAGTCAGCTTCTACATTAGGTCCATTCGTCTTGGATTTGGGTTACGTTCAGCGACTGCCGACGTTTTCAGGAGAGGTGCACGAGGAGCCTTATCTTCACCTGTCAGCTTTCGAGGAGTTTTGTAGAGCTCAGAGATATTCAGACGTCACTGCAGAGGAGCTGATGAGCAGGACCTTCCCATTCACGCTTCACGACAGAGCCATGAGGTGGCACCGACGATTGGGGAAGACATTTGAGACATGGGGAGAGCTACGCCGAGAGTTTTTGCAGAGATACTTCCCTCCACGGAGAGCAGATTTTATGCGGTCTTTGATCATGGACTTTTCAGTTGACCCCCAGGAGCCATTGCACGAGGCATGGCCGAGGTTTCTTGACCTCTTGAGGAGATTTCCAGACCATGGACTTCCACTGACAGATTTGATTGAGATCTCCATGCGGGGGATGACCGCGGAGCAGATAGCACTGGTGATTACCACATGTGGCAGTTCACACCGCAGTTCTGACATTCACCTTCTGGATACCATCTCGAGGCTACTTTCACAGAGTTCTTCTACACGAGATACCTTGGTCGGGACAACACATGTGGACGATGCTGTACCAGTGCGGTGTGTCACTTTACATGGTGATTCAGCTTCTACACACCAGCCCGAGGATTTGGATGATGCCGCACCTTTGACAGAGGAGATGACTGTAATAGCAGAGGTTCGGACCCAGAGTCTACTTGAGTTTCCGTTGGCTTTCCAGTTGGAGTTCGAGTCTGCCCCAGAGTTCCCTGTTGACGAGTCTTGGATATCAGATTTTCTGATACTCCAGGAGCCGGAGGAGCCCCAGCTTTTGCAGCCATTGATTCAGACACTTCAGATTCCAGTCCCGGAGAAGTCAGTTTCTTTCCTGCAGAGACACTTCTTGGATGCAGACAGTCACCAGGACTCAGCCCAGCAGCCACAGCTTGAGGAGGGACAGCACTTTGAGAGTACAGACACCGAGAGTCCCGTCTTCGAGCCTTTTGTCCTCCACTTTATCGAGACAGATACACTGCCTGAGGACCAGCTGACATCCAGCATAGCCGCAGAGCGAGGATCAGCTGCAGACACTTTGCCAGCGTCTGCGGTGTTGACTAGTACCTTCTCCTGCTTCCAGATTGCCGAGACTTACACTTCAGATGATGATGCAGCCTGGTGCACTGAGTGGATACTTGATAGCAGCGCAGATGCCCATCTAGATCCTGATCCTCTTCTTCTCACTTCTGATCCTGCATCTCTCCCCGAGGGGTATCTGCGGGAGGATGCCGCACTCGACGAGCACTCGGTTTCACCTACTGAGAGTGTTTCCGATCTGGCGGAACACGGAACCGAGTCTTTAGATCATTCTGATTCTGAATCTTCTCACCTCGACGACCCTCGCGAGGATGAGCCCATTCTGGAGATGTTCGATGATTTGCCCGATATGATTCTATCTCATGCATCGGATATCAGTTTGTTTAGAGAGTCTCCTGATCTTGATTGCCCACACCTGCTTGAGACACTGATTGATGTGGAGAACTCTATTACTGATCCATCCTTCTCCACGTTTGATTTCGTCGGCTCCATACTCTCACTCCAGTCTGATCCAGAGCCAAGGATTTCTTTTGTGCTACCGGATCCTGATCACTTCTTCCCATATCTTTGGCCGGTAGCAGACACCCGCCTGATTGCATACATGGGTGTATTACTTTACACTGTTGAGTTCGTCGTTGTTCTCACACCGAGACTGCGGCGACAGCACGGCATTCGACTTACCGATGTCGTCCTGAACCTTGATACTGCATTGTCCTAGCCTTTGCGCCCAGCTAGAGGCGTAAAATCTAGCGCTTGTTGAGAGGCACCTCAACATTGTACTCTTTTGTATATACGTGTTTCGTCTTATGTTGATCCTCCTTTCTTCCGTTCTTGTTTTCACCCCAGGTCTCGCTTAGGATTATCTTTGCTATACTTAGGATATTGCTCATCCTAAGTATAGAGGGGTGACAACACCGGGTTGTTCTTCGTTCTGTTCCATCACTCCTGTTGTTGCCTATACTTACGGTTCTCCACCTTAAGTATAGGGGGAGTGATGCCCTCCTTCTTGTATATATTCGTGATTTCTTTCGTGTCTTGCTACCCCTGTTTTGCTGCCTATACTTAGGGATATTTCACCCTAAGTATAGGGGGGGTAGACCCTGTACATTCTGCACTCAGGTTTTCCTTAGTATACAGCCTGCTATACTTAGGATTACTTGATCCTAAGTATAGGGGGAAGACCCGAGACTCCTTTTGATTTTTCTTTTCATTTCCCTTTTGTATAGCCTTTCTTTTCACTTCCCTATACAAAGCACGAGTTATGTCTTCTTCATCGCTCTTGACTCTGAGGACATCGTTCGAGCTAAGTATAAGGGGGTGTGTATATATTTCATATATACTTTAGCCATAACTCGTACTTTGTGTGAGTGTGTTAATAAATAAAATGGCTAAAAACCACAAAAATTAAAAATTTTCATGTACATAATCTTCTTTTATTTGCACATACATAGCTAGTGTACAAATTATTTTTGTAAAAATGATTTCAAAAATCTTTTGTGTAAAGCTTGTGTAAATATTTTTGTATCAAAATTATGTATATAGTACAAAATTTTTCCAAAATGTTTTGAAAATCAAAAGTTTGCAAAAATCTTGTGTAAATGTGTGTAAATATCTTTTTGCAAAACTTGCACTTCATGCATCATCCATTCATGATTTCAAAACATTTTTCAAAAATTTTGCATGATTGTAAAATATTGTGTAAATAAGCATCTTTTTATACATATGTATATAGTTTTTCTTGGATGATAGTTGACATTTAAACTAGCCTGGAATCAAATTGAGAAATGGAGCTTGATTAAGATCTTAATCCACCTAACTTCTAAGAGGAACCTTATAGGGCTTAGGTTTAAGGCTTTTCAGGTCCATGGTGACTTAATTCTTTGAGTCCACTAGGCTATGATCACATGTCATCTCAATGAGCCTAAGTAGAGCATTTAACAACAACACATGACTCATATAGATTATGGCTTTACTTGGACACCAGCACTATGCACCGAGCTCTCTACGGACGAGGTGGTGAGGAGGCAGTCTTCCTTGGCTTGGGGTAGCATATGAGGGTAGTACTTCTAGGCGGAACCTCTCTTCTTCTTATAGTGAAGGAAGTGCGTCTCAACTTGGTCTGGTTGCCATGAGGTCTAACGACGGGAGTTGTGGGTTGCAATAAAGCTTCAAAAGAGGGATAGTCTACTGGCTCAAGAGGAAAAACTCCTTGTATATATGCTGCACATGTATATGTTGTATAGATGCACTTGAAAAAAAATGTGCAAAAAGAAAAGAACTCCAAAAAAGTGGTGGGTCTAAGAGAAAATGATAATCCCACCGGAGTATGTATATAAGTGCAATAAGCAAAGCTTGGTTTCATGATCCACCTGTTGTAGCTTGCAGCAGGGAGACTTGGCTACACTGGTCAAGCTCCCAAGGGTACTTGGCTACACTGGCCTTGACCCATTCTCTTCTTCCCCCTCTTCTTGAGCCGGTTGTACTTGAACTTAGAAGGGAATACCCCGCTCCTCGAGGAAAGAGTGGCCAGATTGAGGTCATAGAGTTACCTTGTTAAGGAGGGTTGTCAAGTTGCCATTTCTGAGGTGGAGAGCTTAGACTTCACATTCACAGGACAAGAAAAGATTCATGGTCTGCAGGGTTTGTGATTGATGACTTGTTCTGATCTGGAGCATTGAGGAGTCTTGATTATAGATTGGTGGAACTTAGAGGCTGTTAGGTTTTAAGCTTAAGTCTAAATGAGGTTCCGACACATTAATAATCCAAAGATCTGATTGAGCTCCATACCTCAATTTAATAAAGGCAAGTTTAATAATCAACCTTGATCCATGTACATCCTCTTTTTCTTTTTCTTTCTTTCTTTTTCACTTCTTTTTCAAATAAGTGTTTGCTAAGGGACTAGCAAAGTATAGTATAGGGGGTGATGAATACCCATTCATCACTCTTTATTCTTATATTTTAGCTACAAAAACCTATGCAAATGCATGTAGATACTTGTAAATAGGAATAATTAGCAAAAGCATGCATTTTGTAAATATCTATAATTAGCATGTTTTTGTGCAAAAATAAAAGAATAAAGATGAAAAAGAAAAAGAGGGAAATATTTAGAATAAATATTGAGCAACCTAACCCAAGGGAGGGCTCAGCATGGGCCTGACCGCATAAAAGCCAAGTAGAGGGAGATAGGGGCTCATATGTATATATTTTTGTAAATAAATAAAATTATATTTTCCTCACCCAAAAATATGTTTGTAAATAGTTGTACATATTTATAAAGTATAAAAACAAAACAAAAAGCTAAAAACCAAAAAGACCAAAAATATCCTTTCACCATGTACATAGACCATGCCTCCTTATTTATTTAACCTTATAAATAAATAAAATTATTTTCTAAACTTTTTGTAAATATTCTATGTTATATATTGTAAATAAAATAAATAAAAAGAAACAAAACAAAAATCAAATAAAAATAACAAAATTAAAATTACAAAAAAATATTGTACATATGCCATGCACATAATTGTACATAACTATTTATTTTACCTATGTATATAAATAATAAAAATAAAATAAAAATATCTTTTTATTCCTAATTTTATGATATAAATAGATAAAATATAAAATAGGAATAAAAATGTATAAAAATAACTAATTAAAAATCAAAATTAAAAACCCTATATTGTACATATACCTATATATAGCCCTATTATGTAAATACCTTATTTTTATTTTGAAAAATTAATTAAAAATCACCAAAAAATAGAAAAAATTAAAATAAAAATATTTTATGTTTTGAGTTTTTAATAATTCGGTCATTTCCTATTTTATTTCGAATTTTCAAATCATTTATGGCGTGGCCTCTCCTGATTAGTCCACGGGGGTTTGTTGACCCCGGTCAACTTCCCCCGCGGACCTTCTTCTTTCGCGGATCAGCTGACCGACCCGATTTCTCGAATTTCCACCCGCTCGATCCGACCGCCATTACCTCTAACCCCGGGCTCCGATTGCACGCTGGACATCCAGGACCCTCGCCCGGGGTGGGTTTGCTAGATCCGAAGCCCAAGCACCTCGCCCGACCATCATCTTCTCGGATCCTGCGCCATATTTAGCGTCGTCACCGGCGACCTAATCCTGCCATCTTTGATCTTCCCCTCGGCGCCTGTGAGCTCCTCCATCGTCCCTGAGTGACAGCCGTGGCCCTTTGGAGTTGCAGCGAGGCCCGGGCAGCCGGGAGTCACTGATCCGGTGGAGAACACCACCGTGCGCCGCCGCGAGCGCGCTCAGCCTCGGGGAAGCGAGGCCCCCTTGCAGGCAATGACCAGAAGCTCGCCGAGCTTCAGCCCAGTCGACAGCATCCATCAGGTAGCTTAGTTAGCCAGTAGATTCGCGTAGCTTTAGATTTTTTGATTTCCGGTAGTTTAGCTCCGCCGCCTCCGCCAGCCGTTTCCGTCTACCCATTTGGTCATCCGACACCGCCATCACCTCCGCCAGACTTCTATCCACCTGCTCCGCCCCTTCACTCCCCCTGTCTCGCCCCGGAGCAGGGTTCCAGCTCTCCTCCCTCCGCCGCTCGCCGGAGAGCCCCCATCTCACCGCACCAGCCACCTTCCGCCCGCTCTGACGGGTCGAGGCAGTTTGCCCTCGTCCCCTCTTTCTTCCTGTGCAGGTATCCAGGCCTATCGACCTCATCTGGAGGTCGGAACTTCAGAGCACAGCCGCTCCAGGTCATCCACGTCGCCGGAGCTCTCTGGAGCTCCTCGCCTCCATCGGAGCAGAGCATCGGGTGCGGGGCTTCACGGCGAAGCTCTCCCGCACCTCAGGAGCGTCAGACGAGGACCATCGCGCGCACGGGGGACCGGCGAAAGTCGCCGGCGACCAGTTCTTCCAGGGTCCTCGTCGACCGTCAGATCGTCTCCATCGCCCCAGTCATCATCTGAGCCATCCATCCTGGGTGAGGCGTCACCGTCCGATCATCTCGAGGGCCGATCTTGACCATCCGCGCGGAGAGAGAGGCACCAGCTAGCCTCATCCGTCAGATTCGCCACGTGTCCTTCTCCCATCCGTCCGATCCGAGCGAGGCCTTCTTCGCAGACCCACGTTGCAGCGTCACCGTCCGATCTTCCACGTGGACGCGTTCCAGCCGTCGGATCGACTCGAGGGTTCTCCTTTGGTGGGTGGCGCACCATCTCATCCGTCCAACCTGCCACGCGTCGTCCATCCGACCCTCGCCATTAATAAAAGGGGTAATTTGTCCTTAGGCCCCTTTACTTTATGCATTTAGTTTTTAATCCTGTAAATATTTAGTGTAGTTCTTTTATTTTTGTAAAAATTGCACTGTGGTCCTCTATGTTTATTTGAATTGCAATTATACCCCTGCCAGTTGTGTACACGTGCTTCGACACGTGATGTTTTGGTGTATTTGCAATATTGGCCCTACATTTTTGCCCTGCTACGTTTTATATTTTTATTAATAGGATTTGCAATCAGGTCCCTCCAGGCCTGAGTCACGCGCATCGTGCGTGGCCTGGGGGGTAATTTGCACTCCTACCCCTACACTTTTCAGGGTTGTTGTTCCAGGGGTCCAGAACTTTGTTTTAATTGCAGAAAGGTCCCCGTGCACTGTTGCTTTCCTTTATTTTTGAATAAAATATCAAATCACCTCCAAATTCGATGAAAATTTGACACATGGCTCCTGCCATGATGTAGGATTTTTGAGAATTTTTGAGGACATTTTTGAGCTTATTTGTTATTTTTAAAAATTCAAAAACCTTTATTTCAGCCACTGTCTAGTTTTAAAAATCCCAAAAAAATATAAAAACCCCCTCAAAAATTCCATTAAAAATTAGGTACTGTTTCTTTTGTGCTCTTTTAATTTCTAGCCAATTTTGGCTATTTTTCACTGAGTAAAAACCCTAAAAATTCAAAAACACCTAAAAACTCATAAAAATTATAATAAATAATTTAAAAACCCCAAAACAATAATTTTGGTACTCAAATTTTCCTTGTTTTGTCTAGTATACAGGAAAAATACCTCCAGGCCCTCTTGAGATCCTTAGATATTTTATTTAGGGATTTTGGTCCTGGCTGGACAGTACCTTGCTTTTCTATCACTGTTTGATTTTTAGGAAATAAAATATACATCAGAAAATTATCAAAAATTAACCAAAAACACTAAAAAACCTAAAAAACATAAAAACATTTTTGTTTGAATTTTTGCTTGGTTTTTGACACATTAAATAATTAGCCAAAGTGTGATTGATTTTGTGTTTCTTTTAGTTTCTTCACATTTAAAAATATAAAAAAATATAAAAATCACTAAAAATCATTAAAAATACTTGTCTTTTATTTTATTTTATTTTTACTACTTCGTAGGCCTTTGGCCAACCCGTGCTCCTTGAGTTCGACCCTCGGTGCTATACCAGGTTAATCTCATAGCTGGACCGCTATCCGTTGTTTTGATCGATCTTTGATTTATTGAGTGGTCCGATTTTTCTTGATATACTTAGTCTGAGTGATTGAGGTCGCAACGACCATTTCTGTACCTTTACCTTAGTCACTTAGACGGTTATCAGACAGCTTGGCGGTGCTGCATGAATTCAGGGAAGGGAATCATGGCTTTGATCGGTTGAATAAGGCTTTGCTATTTCTGTTGCCAAAGAAGGAGATGGCTAGTAGAGCAGAAGATTTCCAACCCATTACCCTTTCTAATGGGATCTACCTCATTATTGCAATGTACTTGATACTATTGTTTTGCGCAAGCAGTTTGCATTTGTACCCGAGAGGAATATGGCAGATGGATGGGTGCTCGCCTCGGAGATGCTACTAGATTGGAAGAGGAATCGGGAGAAAGGGTTGGCATGGAAGGTGGATTTCTCTATAGCATACGATTGCATGGACTGATATTTCCTCCGGGCCTCCCTAGATTAGAGGGGTTTCCCGAACATGTGGATTGCATGGATGAAGAGATGCATCTCGACGACATCATACGTCGTGCTTGTGAACGGTCAGTCAAAAGGGGGTTCCTTTCAACCCCAACGTGGGGTTCGTCATGGATGTTCATTGGCACCTCTTTTATTTGGGATTGTTGCAGATGCCCTGACTTGAATGCTTAAACAGGTTGTTGATGGGGTTTTTCCCCAAGGGCTACCACAAAGATGACATTCCATACATAGTATATGATATGCGGATGACACCATGATCTTCCTTGATGGCAATCTGGAGCATGTTCGTCGTGCATCCTATATTATGGATATTTTTTAGGGATATCTCAGGCCCTTAACTTAATGAAGAAAATATGCTTTCTTCCCTTTCGGGCTCAGTCAGGGGAAGATTGAGGAGACATCTAGGGCACTGCACTGTCCATGTGGTTCATTACCTGTCGTCTATCTTGGTCCCCCGTTGGTTACGAGCTGTCTTCGTATGACCGACTGGAAGATGGTACACGACAGGCCGGAGAGTAGGTTGGTTGGTTGGAAGACACATACGCTCTCTAGAGGGAGAAGTTGGTTCTCTGCAAGCATACCCTCTCCGTCTTTCATATTTTTTCTTCTCTGCTCGATTGCTTCCGATTGGGGTGAGGGGGAAGATTTAAGGATTGCTGAGCGCTTCTTCTGGGCTGATGGGAAGCATGAGAGGAGGGGTATACACCTTGTTGATTGGGAGATGGTGACACGTTAGAAGAAGGAAGGTGGCTTGGGGAAACAGAGGATAGAGAATATGAATAAGGTGCTCCTAACCAAGTGGGTGATACAGTTGTCGGTAAAAGGGGAAGATTTTGTGTGCACCTTGCTGCGTAAGATTTACGACATTGGCGGTTCATTGATGGCTACTCCTACTCGTTACTCCTTTTCGCTTTGACAAGGGATTGCTCAAATTATCACGCAGTTGGAGTAGGTCCTGAGGCCGGTTGTGGGGAATGGTGACTTCTTTTGGTTCTGGATGAATAACTGGTCGGGCTTGGGGACGTGGGGAATGAAGTATCCTCGCATCTTCGCTCTGCAGACAATGAGAATGCTCGGTTGCATGATATATGGATGGCTGGTGGTTGGAGCCCATGTTTTAATGGTGCCTTTTCTGATCAGAGGATAAATGATTTCGCTTCCCTAACTTAGCTAACCTTGGGGGGTTGACAAGGGGTAAAAATCATTATACCTGACACAATGGTAATTTCTCGTTCAAGAAGGCATATTAATTCTTCTCCCTAGCGAGAACACAACTCAAGAAGATTTCATGCTTGATTGTAGAATTATTTGGAGCTGTAAAATCTCGCAGAGGATCAAAGGTTTTCCTTTGTCTTGTGAGACATGGGCATTTGCTTATCAAGGCCCGAAGAGATAGTTTGATGCATACTGGGGACTTGATCTGTGACAAATGTGGTGAACAACCTGAAGATTTGGATCATTTATTTTTCATGCAGAACTTCTATGTGTGTTTGGGAAGGGGTGGGTTTTCCTTGGCTCAGGACATATAATGACACGTCATTTTGGAACTTTGTTAGATATGTCTGCGAGAACTCGCAGGAGGATGCGTCTTCAGCTTTTATCATGCTATGGGTTATTTGGCATGCGAGAAATGAGCGAATTTTTAGGAACCAACATTTTAACGCAGAAAAAGTATTTGCTCATTTCGTTTCCTTGCTTCGGCATGGACCTCTGAATGACCTACCTAATCTTTTATTAATGCATTTCCTGTGGTGAGTCCCATCTCTGGATCTCACCTGTCTCTTTTCAAAAAATGAAAAAAAAAAAGATAAATTAAAATTTTACATGAAATAATATCAAGGATGAAGTGATATAAAAGAGCACATTAGAATAATATATATACTATGATAGAAATGTGTAACGGATCAAAACTATAATTGCAAAGGGGTTGCTCTATAGATATAACCATCAAGAAGTTGTGGCCTGCATCATGTACTATTACAACTCCTATGAAGTTGATTGTAGTGGATGTCAGCAATTGAAGGGATACATGTATTAAAATTATTTTTTATTTGCTAAGCAATTTATGTTATATTCTAATATATATATAGTTAAAATAATATTTTCTATTTGAATATTCAAATACAGATCCTTTTGTTTTACTATGTCCATATCCATATTCAATTTTTTTTACAATTGCTATCCACATTCAATTAATATTTGAATATAGATATCTGTATTATTAATTTTTCGAATATGGTAAGTGGTCTGTGTGAATCATGTTCTAGCCTCCCATATGACCAGCAAAGTCGCTTACCAACTATTTGCCCCCAATCCCAACATCCCCTTGGGTATTGTATGTCCAATCTGCACCCACATCACGTAAATAAACACATCGATGTCGATGATATGAAGTGCCCACATATTCTACGTCTGACAGAGAAGCAACTTCTCCCTCTCTACTGTGAAGTTGGCACCGTCTTCGCTGGCTACTCTGGTATATATATTTATAAGAAATTCAATATAATAATTTAAGCTTTTATAGGCTAATATTTGCATCAAAGTTGAGGCTATAATTTTATGTCTGCCAAACTGCAATTTTCTTATTACTTTCTCAAAATCTAAAAGAAATACCTTTCTAAAGCATGAATCATGTGGATGTAAACGAGCATATAGGGGTACAAATATATGTGTTATCATGTCATTATTCGTTTTAGGTTTAAATTAGTGGCTCTTAAAATTTGGTGTATCTGTGACTTGAAATAATTATGTATATCACCAACCATGCTTGCATATATTCGTAAAGCCGGACTTTAAAACAATCGTTACTTGAAAAATGACGAGACTCCGATCTTCGGCATAGGTATTGTTAAATATGAATATAAAAAATAAATTCCGGATGACTAATAATTTGATCATTCTAGCTGTGATCAGTAACTTTTCGTCGTGCATGTATGGACTAATTTATATTTGTTGATAACAAGTGCATGCCAAGTGGACTCTAAAATTCATAACAACACCATTCTCATTGAATATAATTCACGAATAATTTTCCATTATGATTTTTTTATCAGTGGTAAAAATACAGTGCTTCTCGGGATTGTAGCGGTAGTGCAAACGAGATGTGGGAGGCAGTAGCATCTTGTATCCGAAAGGTAGCCAAAGAGATGCTAGGCGAGTCAAAAGGAGGAGCTCCGAGTCAAAAGGAGGCTTGGTGGTGGAGTGAAGGGGTGCAAGAGAAGATAAAAATTAAAAGAGCTTGCTTTAAAGCTATGTCTAAGGATAGAATAGAGGAAACTGTCACAAACTATAAAATAGCGAAGAAGGAAGCAAAGAAGGCTGTAAGCGAAGGGTAGAGCAAGAAAATGCCTGAAGATTGGAGGAGGAGTATAGTGGTGCCTCTTTATAAGAACAAAGGAGACATTCAAAATTGTTCAAATTACAGAGGTATCAAGCTGATGAGTCACACTATGAAAATTTGGGAACGTGTGATCGAAAGAAGGTTGAGACAAGTTTCCCAAGTAAAAGAAAACCAATTCGGATTCATGCCAGGTCGCTCAACTATTGAAGCCATCCATTTGCTGAGGAGAACAATGGAGATTTATGGAGCTAAAAGGAAGAATCTCCATATGATCTTTATTGATTTGGAGAAGGCTTATGATTCCGTCCCACGAGAGATAATGTGGAGAGTTTTAGAGAAGAGACAAGTACCTGTCCTATACATAAATTTCATAAAGGATATGTATGATAGGGCTTTATCTTGTGTAAGGACCCTGACGGGGAAGACTGACTATTTTGATATCAACATTGGTTTACATCAAGGTTCAACTTTGAGTCCATTTCTTTTTACTTTGATTATGGACGAGTTGACAAGTCACATTCAGGATGAGTTACCTTGGTGTATGTTATTTGCTGATGATATTGTGTTGATTGACGAGACTAGAGATGGAGTAAATGAGAAGCTTGAGGTTTGGAGACATGCATTGGAGACTAAAGGTTTTCGTATAAGTAGGGCTAAGACGGAATATACGGAATGCACCTTTGATGGAAGCAATGGTGAAGGAATCGAAGTGAAGATTGGTGACGATAACATTCAGAAGAGAGATTCTTTTAGATATCTGGGATCTATTTTGCAACATGATGGGGAAATTGATGGAGATGTTACTAATAGAATAAATGGAGGCTGGCTAAAGTGGAGAGGAGCCTCCGATGTTCTCTGTGATAAGAAAATTCCTTTAAAAATTAAAGAAAAGTTTTACAAAGCAGCCGTGAGACCTGCTATGCTTTATGTTTCTGAATGTTGGCATGTGAACCATAGACATATGCAGAGAATGGCTGTAGCAGAAATGAAAATGCTAAGATGGATGTGTGGACATACACGTAAAGATCGGATTCGGAATGATGCAATCAGAAAGAAAGTTGGTGTAGCTCCGATCGAGGATAAGATGCGAGAAAACCGCTTAAGATGGTTTGGTCATTTGCAAAGAAGGTCAACTGATGCACCGGTTAGGAGATGCGAGTGTTGGGATGTTGAGCCGGCTAAGAGAGGGCGAGGACGGCCCAAGAAGTGTTGGAAAGAGACTATACGAAGGGATCTTAGTTTTTTAGATATAAGTCCGAGATTGACCCAAGATAGATCTGAATGGAGGCGAAGAATCCATGTAGCCGACCCTACTTAATTGTGGGAAAAGGCTTTGTTGTTGTTGTTGTTGTTGTTTGGTAAAAATACAGTGCTACTTTATCGTCAGCCTTGATGCACCCCATTCGAGTAGGATCCTTCATTCTGTGCTCCTTAGCTAGCTCGAAGATATCCCTTTGTACTTTTCTATGAATCTAAAATCATGTATAGATGCTCTCAATCTTTTGCATTCTCTTCACTGTTTTTTTCCGCTTATTTGTTCACCTTAAATATACTTAAAGTTTTTATCTATTCCTCGTACAAAGGAAGCCGTGAAACTTTTCCCTTCACTTTAATTTTCTCTTCTACTTATTCATTTCATCACCAAGCTTCCTTTTATGTTGGTGCACCTCCCTTTGGTACATCTAAAATCTTTTTCGCAATTTTCAAACACAACTTGCCGTTCAATCCTGCACCTGACTATGTTATCAGCATATTCCCAGCTTTATGTGGCATCGTCTTATTGAATTTTCCTTTTTTTTAAGATTTCCAATTTAGTTATTGTTCCGTATACACTATCTGTTTCTCCTTTTTAATAGCACACACTTTTTTATTCTTTTGTAATTCTTCTCTGCGCATTGGTAACAGAACTAATAAACAATGTTAGATAGTTAAACTCTTACTTAGGACGACCGTGTGATCACTACAACAGTAATGATCTCTTCTCTTTTATGCAAAGTAGTGAATTTCTGTCTTCATGGAGTTTTCTTAAGAAAAAGACCAGTGTTCCTCTTTTTTTCTTTAAGAAAGTACATGTTGCAAAAAGGTCATAGGCTATTACGAAAATCAGAAAGGTCTCCATTCTATATTTTTATCAGCATAACCGTGGCCACCCACTATCCTCGAAAATTTAGAAGCATCAAGAAACTTCATTCAAGTCCTTTCCAAAAACTCTCTTCTAATCCTTTTGTCCAAGACAACTTGGAGTGCATATACATAAATGATACCCAAGATCAATTTAACCATGATAATCGGATCTCCAATGCCAACCGCTCCTTTTAATTTTTATAAAAATTCCTTGCAATACTTATTGGAACTTTGACTGGTAAATCGATGAAGATTGTAGATACGATGGAAAGAAGGAAGATTCAGATACTATGTCTCCAAGAGATAAAATGGGTTGGAGAGAAAGCAAGGGAGATCAAGAAGACATGCTTTAAACTTCGGTATTCAGGTAAAGATAAGGGCAGAAATGATGTTGGAGAGGTTATTCATAAAGATTTGAAGGTTTGTGTGGTTGAGGTGCAAAGGTTCAGGGATCGGATTATTTTGCTAAAATTGGTGCTCGAAGAAGAAATTTTGAATATCATCTCAGTTTATGCACCACAAATTGATTTTGACGAAAGGATTAAACATGCTTTTTGGGAGGATTTGTATAAGATTATGCAATGAATCCTACAAAGAGAGATGATTTACTTAGGTGATCTTAATGGATATGTGAGAAATGATGCTTCATGGTATGCTAGTGTTCATGGAGGCCATGGCTTCGAGGATAGAAGTGAAGAGGGAAAAGTCATTCTGTATTTTGTAACGGCTTATGATCTTTTCATAGCAAACACTCTCTTCAAGAAGATGGAGGGGCGCTAGTTACATATAAGAGTGGCCCGACTAGAACATAGATAGATTACTTTGCGTTGAGGAGAAGAGATCGGTTGTGTTGCAAAGACTGCAAAGTAATCTCAGAAAAGAGTTTGACAACCCTACATCGCTTGTTAGCCATGGATGTGCAAATAAAAGGGCTGGTAAAGAAAAGGAGTGTTTCCAAGATCACTAGAACTATATTGTGAAATTTTTAATTAAAGCTTTAGGGAGAAGGTTTTAGAAGACTTATCTTAGGATTGTAACGAAAGCGCAAACGATATGTGGGAGGCGATGGCATCTTATATCCGAAAGGTAGCCAAAGAGATGCTAGGCAAGCCAGAGGGAGGAGCTCCAGGCCAAAAGGAGGCTTGGTGTTGGAGTTCAAGACTGCAAGAGAAGCTCAAAATTAAAAGTGCAAGCTTTAAAGATATGTTTAAGAATATAACAAAGGAAACTGTCACAAACTACAAAATAGTGAAGAAGCAAAGAAGGCTATAAGCGAAGCTAAGTCAAAAACTTATGAATTTTTATACAAAAATCTCGATTCAAAGGAGGGCCAGACAGATATATTCAGGTTGGCCAAAGCAAGAGAAAGAAAGACCAAAGACCTTTCTCAAGTGAGATGCATTAAGGATGAGGAAGGTCACATGCTAGTTACTCGGAAGGATATAGAGACTAAATGGAAGTTGTATTCTCATAAGTTTTCATTGGGGAAGGAAATAAAGAGGTCACTTTGGGAGATCTAGCTAATAGTGAAAGTTACTTGAATCGTGCAAGCTTTAGACGAATACAAAGGAAGTAGAGGAGGCTTTGAAGGTTATGAGACATGAGAAAGGTGTAGGACAAGACATTTCTATAGAAGTATGGAGAGTTCTGGTGCACATGACTTGACTTGGCTTACAAATTTATTCAATGTTATCTGGTAAAGCAAGAAAATTTCCGAAGATTGGAGGAGAAGCATCGTGATGCCTCTTGATAAGAACAAAGAAGACATCCAAAATTATTCAAGTTGATGAGTCACACTATGAACATTTGGGAGCGTGTGATCGAAAGAAGGTTGATGCAAGTTTTCAAAATAAAAGAAAATCACTTCGGATTTATGTCAGGTCGCTCAACTATTGAAACCATCCACTTGCCGAGGAGAACGATGGAGATTTATAGAGTTAAAAGGAAGAAGCTCCATATAATTTTTATTGATTTGGAAAATACTTATGATTCTGTCCCACGGAAGATATTGTAGCCCTACTTATACGAAATCTTTTACTCTCCAATGTATGCCTTCGAACCTCAAGCTTCTCATTTACTCCATCTCTAGTCTCATTTAACAAAACAATATCATCAACGAATAACATACACCAAGGTATCATCCTAAATGTGACTTGTCAACTCATTCATAATCAAAGTAAAAAGGAATGGACTCAAAATTGAACCTTGATGCAGACCAATGTTGATGTCAAAATAATCAATCTTCCCAGATTGGATCCTTACATAAGATGAAGCTCTATCATATATATCCTTTATGAGGATAATGTATAGAATAAGTACTTGTTTCTTCTCGATGGGAGCAATGGTGAAGGAATCGAGGTGAAGATTGGTGACGATAACATTCAGAAGAGAGATTCTTTTAAATACTTGGGATCTATTTTGTAACATGATGGGGAAATTAATGGAGATGTTATTAATTGAATAAATACTAATTGGCTAAAGTGGAGACGAGCCTCTACTGTTCACTGTGATAAGAAAATTCCTTGAAAATCAAAGGAAAGTTTTACAAAGCAGCCGTGGAACTTGCTATGATCTATGGATCTGAATGTTGGCATGTAAACCATAGACATGTGCAGAAAATGGTAGTAGAAGAAATGAAAATGCTAAGGTGGATGTGTGGACACACACACACGTAAAGATCGGATTCGGAATGATGCTTCATAAGAAACGTTGTTGTAGATCTGATTGAGGATAAGATGCGAGAAAATCTCTTAAGGTGGTTGGACATTTGCAAATGAGGTCAGTTGATGCACCAGTTAGGAGATGCGAGTTTTTGGACGTTGAAGGCGAGGAAGGCCCAAGAAGTGTTGGAATGAGACTATACGAAGATATCTTAGTTTTTTAGATCTAAATCCGGGATTGATGCAAGATAGATCTGAATGGAGGCAAAAATCCATGTTGCCGACCATACTTAATGTGGGAAAAGGCTTTGTTGTTGTTTTCCTTGCAATAATTATGTTGAAGAATGGTCTTATTTGGGTCATATTTAGTCCCACGTCTTGAAGTGGTGGCTTTTGGTCACATCGGTGGGTCTATATAAAGAGACTCATACACATTGTAACCGTTAAGAAAGTGAATAGAATATCAGCCCTTTGAAATGGTTCTTCCGTAGTTTCATCCCGCTTTTTAGGAGCAGGGTTCCACGTAAAATCAAAATCT
The DNA here is from genome assembly GCA_037367405.1 of Ottelia alismoides. Lineage (NCBI taxonomy): Eukaryota > Viridiplantae > Streptophyta > Magnoliopsida > Alismatales > Hydrocharitaceae > Ottelia > Ottelia alismoides. Next base: position 285,668 of record JAZKJV010009550.1, read on the forward strand.
TTTTTTATATTTTTGTTCTTGCTTTGATTAGATTCCGCATTTCATGTTTGACATAGTATCAGAGCGGTTGTTCTTGTATCTGTTCATTGTTTTTTATGTTGGGAGTCGTTTATGTTCTAGATGTCTGTGCTGCAGTTTTATTCTTTTATTCGCGGAGATTGAATCAAGAAGAAGTTGCAGATGTCCAACCGAGATGGGTTCTCCTGGAACCTAATCGTGAAGGCAGAGCCACCCCTCTCATATCCAAGAGTACTTCGTTGGGGTCTCTCTCCCGCAATGCTATCGCTCCAGATCGAAGCAAATCACCTCCAACACCCTCCAGTTTGAGAGCAACAATAGCACGAATAGCACCCATCCCTCCAGCCGCATGGAGAAGGTCAAGGTGGTGGCGGGAGGGCTTCCTGTCCCAGGTGGCGACGCCAAGAACCCTTAAAAGCCCTCTTCCACGTGCAAAGATGTGTGATTCTCTTGCAAGGGTTCTCGCTGCCACCCTTCGACATACCCTCTTTCCTCCATCGACATCATAGTCATCAAGCACCTCCATCTCCCTCAGATCCACGACGATGGAGGCCTGGTAGAGATCTTGAGCTCCAGGCGACGCTCCTCGAAATCGCCTACTCGTGCAACAACAAATCCCTAGATTGGCGGCGGCATGAGTTCCAAAGGCAACCTTAATTTCTCTTTCGAAGAGGTAGCATGCTGATTCCCCTCTTAGGGGGGCTATTGTGGCATTTTTAAGTAACGAAAGGGGTTATTTTCCTTATGCCCAATGGGACCTTTGTACTAAAAGGGGGCTGTAATTAGTTCAAGTCCAAATTAGGGAGCTACAACATTTGAGCCCACCAATTAGGTCTTATTAAAAACAAGGAGGCCTGATTTGAGAGAGAGAGAGAGAGAGAATGCCCATGGTTTTTAAGCCCATGTTGAGATGTTGTTAAGAAAGAAAAGTGAAGGGAGGCCCATCAGGAAAAAAAAGGAGAGGGATGATTTAAAGGAGGGAGGCCAAAGGAAAAAAGGGGTCCAAGAAAAAGGAGTTTTTTATTTGAAAAAGAGAGGGGTTTTTTTATCTTTAGGCCAATTTTGGTCATGAGCTATGAAAAAAAGTGCATTTGTACAAAAAGAAGTTGTACAGAAAAAATGTGGTGAAAAAAAAGAGAGAAGTATCGTGTTCTTGATCCTTCATTGTTCTCCCACCTTGGCCGATTCCAACAAGTTTGGGAGAAAGAGTGTTGGGTAGAGCATTTCATAATCTACCATTATTGGGTACAGGTTTTCGAGACCTACCATTGCTTGATGCACTCTATTTAAGTGACCTATTTTTATGGAGTTTCCAGTGGGAGAGTCATTGTTGGCTTCATCCTCCAACGATCAAGAACTCCACTATATATGGATATTCCCACGACATTTTCATGATCATGAACTCCACTACGTATGGACATTCCCATGGCGTTCTTGTTGGCCCTTCGGAGAGATGGAGCAGTCTTCTGTGAAGACACGTTGCGGACGGAATACTCCATGATGGAGACTCAATTGTTGATCAAATATCTTTGCGGATCACTATTCACACTTCAGTCTCCAGTTCCTCCTCACCAGCATGATATAGGAAGCAACGTCCTTGGCAGCAACCGACACTGTGCATTGAGTTGATATTGTCTGTAGTATCATGTATTTTTGTGCGGTGAGTGAGTGCATTCTTTCTATTTGTCCAAGCTGGGTATTGCATGCTCAACTCGAGGGGGAGTGTTGAAGGTCTTATGTTGGTTATATTTAGTTACACATCTTGGAGTGGCGGCTTTTGGTCACATTGGTGGGCTATATAAAGAGCCCCACACCCATTGTAACCTTTGAGGAGGTGAATAGAATATCAACCATTTGAGGTGGTTCTTTCGTGGTTTCATCCCACTCCTTAGGTAGCAGGGTTCCACGTAAAATCAAAATCTTCTTTATATTTTTGTTCTTGCTTAGCTTTCGCATTCATAATTGACAGCTTATGAATAAAGCCACTTTTTATCTTCTTGACCTTTTCTACAGGCCTTTTTTTCTCAGACATCATAAAATACTAATAGTCCTCCTAATCAATGTGTCCACCGCCTTTATGAGCTTATTGCGAGAGTATGGATATGCGATGTCCCTATCCACAATTGTTATGAATTAGCTTCCTTGACGCCCACATTTATCCTTCAAGATGTGGAGACTTTTGTGTTATTTGAGCTACATCTGGATGTTGATGTAACGGGATTAGCTTCTATCATCGCGTGTGCCCCCCTATACGAAAACCATTGCGAACTTTGGGCCACATTCAAGATGATGGTATAGAGAACCAAGAGAAGAGATCTTTTGCCAACTTTTCATTGCATTTGATCAAAAGTAATACATTGCTAGGTAGTGGCACCCAAGAAATTCAGAATGTGTGCAAGACTTCATGCAAAAAGATATTTGACGCTAGTTATCAGATGCCTTCATTTACCTGACTTGGGACCAATGTAAATATCAATGTAACCTTAGTATGACAGAGTAGAGTTTTTACTGATATTAATGTTCTACAAAATAATTATTTTGCAATGGACGTCCATCATCCGTTATTAGATTAGGTTGCAAACATGCCCTTAAATCTCGCAGAAATTAGACAATTTTTTCTATATCAATAACCACCTATACTTTGGATTTTTACAATTTCAAGCTTGTCAACAAAGTGTTGACGATGTCTTTGACGAAATGGGCGAAATGTGAATATTGCTTAGTGAATTTCACAAACTTTTCTTAATATATGTAAAGTTTCTCCCATTGTGTCATATCTTTGTTGTATTGTTTTTGGAGAGTTGTTTTATTGCTTTGTTGGTGAATCCTCTTGCTTTAACAAGAAGCTTGAGATCTAATTTTTTTCCTATATAGCTTCATATATCACTAGATCATAGATGTCTATTTGGGATAGTCATGTAGTTTATATAGCAGCTTCAGTATAAATATATCTTAAAATATCTCCAACTAAAAATTGACTCGAATAATATAGTGTGACCCTCATTTTATACGTGAAGTGAACAAGGAGGTCGTTGACATGTAAACCAATTTATAACGACATGAGATGGTATTGTTATTGTTAATAAATGGACACTCGAAAACAGCACCTATGAGTAGGGTACGTGATGCATTTATAATTTCAAGTTATTCTGTGTAGCGTACTATCTAGTATTTTTATCTAATGTTTAATATATCATATGATTTTTTTAATAATTAAACTAATGGTGTATCATAATTTATCTTCTTAGTTGCATATTTTACTTTCCAAGTTATTAATATTTCATCATTGTTATATAACGTGGTGCAAATCAAACCTCCTAATTACATATCTAACTTCTATCTTATTTATTTACAAAAGAACATAGCTGAAAATGTAAATTTTAAAAATCATTTTCACGATTTTGTCCCATTTAAGCGAAATATTGGCAAAAATATTCCCAAAGTTTCCTTTTTCGTCCTTTATGACAAAACGCTGGAAATGGCATTGAAATCAATATTTAAGACTAAGGTTGTAGGCATGAGAGTAATAAAATGGAACACTGATAGATGGGTTAGGATTTGAGGTATCTCACTAATGTTTTTTGTTTGTTTCACTAAGAGTCCACTTTGAAGCAACAATTTGGTATTTCCTAGTATCTTCTTGGTCATCCATACCTCTACTTCTTCATTATACCAGGATTCCTGGAGCCTTGTAGCTCGACCTGCTCCACGGGAAAACCTTGAGAGAGATGAGAAATTATAGTAAAAAAACCTGAATTCTTCGATTTCTAGTCTAGTAGTACCATATCTAGGGGAATTTGAAGGACGGTCAATATATGCGATTTCCAGTCCTACACCAGTCTTTCGCATACATCTTGAACACCTAGCTTTGGGTCGTACCTAACCTCAGAATTTGTCCATTCTTGCTCCTCAAGATGACCTGAGATTCTATTCCTTGTCTTGAGATCACTCCTTGCTTGATTGATGGAACGACTTTTCTAGGGGGTTTGTCACGCACGGCCAACTACACCTCCCAACAATTATATATCTAGAGCTCGTTGCTTGTGAATGCGGATAGATAAGATTTCCTTCTCTGCTTTTTTTCCTTTCTTGATTGAATATCACTTTTCTAGGCGTGTTTTCCTCAATTACCATCATTTCTCTTTGCAGCAACTTACCAATTGCAATCATTCTATGTGATGGACATAGCTTAGATAAAATTGCTTGTGCCAACATATCCATTAAAAGTTTACAAGCTCGTGCTATTTATCATCTTCAACTTTATAATATTTCTCCTGGATGGAGCTTGAAAAGTGCCTACTTGAGGGGTCCTGCTCCAAGTTCAAATGGATGCATAACATCCGGTTATCGATCATAAAAATGGCTTTATTAGTTGTCACTTTTAGTTATTTCATTTTTACAAACAGTACGTTTTTAATTTAAAAAAGTTGATTGACCGATTGTCTCTATAACACACATGCAACAAAATAGGAGTAGTCCTTAGATGGTACATTTTCAAATGCATCCACCTCTATGAATCCTGCCTCTTCTCCCTCCCCCTCCTCTGCTTCTTCTGTGATGTCTATCACTGGACGATGTCGTTGAAGAAACATGAATGCCTCCATGCCAATGATATCTATGCTAGAACAGTAGTTGAGAAAATCGATGGAGTTGTTGAGTCTAGGGACGCCTTTGGAAACAATTATAATGTGTTCAAGAGCAGTGCAGGAGCGATGGAGGGGGGATACATTTAGGAAGGTGTTGGAAAGGGGCCTACATTTAGGAAGGTGTTGGAAAGTATCTAGACAGCAGAGCTGATGTGAGATCGATAGATGAGTATGAAGACAGCTGTGGGCACATTGTGAACAATCTCTCTGGCAAGAACATTGTTGAAGAATGGTCTTGGTGGGTTGTGTTTAGTACCACATCTTGGAGTGGTGACTTTTGGTCACATTGGTGGGGCTATATAAAGAGCTTCGCACCCATTGTAACCTTTAAGAAAGATAATGCAAAATCAGCCCTTTGAGGCGGTTCTCCCGTGGTTTCATCCCGCTCCTTACGGAGTAGGGTTCCACGTAAAATCAAAGTCTTCATTTTATCTTATTATTGCTTTGATCGCTTCCACTTTTCATATTTCAACAAACATCGCCATGGATATTTTTGAGAGTGTCTTATTTTGTTTTATGTACCTGTGTTACCAAATTTACATGATAATGTTAGGATTTGCATGGTTCTAGACTTCTAGTTTTATATCTGACAAGAAATTCATGGTATGGCTCGGTATAGTGGATCAAAAAAGCATTTATTTATAGAAGATATATATTTGATGGTATGGCTCGGTATACTGGATTGATTATGTAAATATTTGTTTTTATTTAACGATAAATGACAATCATTGAAGATACTATTAGGCCAATTAGTAAGATACCTCAGGGAAAGTATGCAGCAACTCCTGATGCATTTTTTCGGCTTTGTGTAACATTTTCTACTTGTTTATTTAGAGCGCTGGTTCTTTTCCTTGCAGGTTATTGTTGCACTTCGACTTGAAAAGATTCAGACCATCTGAAATTCCAAGAGTTAAAATAAGCTTGGCCTGTGTATATGCATTCATTGCAATTGGCTGGCCCTTGATTATCTATAAGACGGGACTTATTGGGTGGGTCAAATTTTGGTTGATGCCATGGCTTGGATATCATTTTTGGGTATTGCTCCTTTTGTCTTCTTCTTGATGCAATGATACTTCTCTTCAAATCTTCTAGTTATTTACTTCGTCGGTATCCATCAACTTGGTTGCCATGAAAGCTCTCACATGACCATTAGCTTAGTGTGTTTTTTCCTCCGCGTGCAAGTGATCAGGCTAATTCTTAAATTTCTAGATGAGCACTTTTACAATGGTACACCACACAGCTCCGCATATACCATTCAAACCTTTGGAGGATTGGAATGCGGCACAAGCCCAACTTGGAGGCACAGTTCATTGCGACTACCCTCGTTGGTAATTCTTTTTCTGATATTTTGCATGTGTCAGCATTGTTTCAAGGTACTTAGAAACTGGATTTCCATGGCCATTTTGCAATTATTTGTATAATGGGTAAATAATTGATTTGGGTTGCTGTCCAAGACCACAATCAACTCATTGGATTATTTTTTCAAAAATTCCAACCTCATACTCTTTGATCATAACTTGGTCGCTTTTGACTGCTGTTCAAAACTTTGACCTTAATTGCTGCATACTTAGCTTAGAAATTGGCTATAATTGCATTCTTTCATCATGTAAAAGGAAATGGTAACATGAGTTGTGCGTATTTTAGGAGTCTACTGTAAAGAAATCACAAGTATATTTCTGGATGTGATCTGGTGAATTTGCGGGTGTGCAAATCCCTGCACCACACTCTGTAAAAGTAAAGCCAGTTTCCTGAGGTTTGCGGGGTAAATTATAGCCAATGGTTTACTCACTAATGATATTAGGGACAAGATATTGTCTGTAGCTTTCCAGGCAATACTTTGGTCATTGGTCAGATTTAACTAGCATGACGATTCTTTTTATGATAATTAGCCATTCCATTGCACCATCATCATATGCAAACTGCTCTTGTAAGATTTTTTGGAAAATGGACACTGAATGATAATTTGACCAACTAATCACTAGAAGCTTTTGAATATCTGGATTGCACTTTTGTTCTTCTACTAAAACGAGATGCACATAAATCATTTTACTTTCTTAAGTTACTGGAAGATTCATATAAAAAAGCTGGTCATGCTTGTTTAATAACAAAGAAAAAATAGGTGATAAGGAGGAAGAAAATCATACTAGGAATCCACTGAACTAGCTAGTATTAGAAGAAAAGTTTGTAAACAGGTGGAGAAGATGTTGAGTTCGGAAGGACAGTATTTTAACAGGAAAAACAATTTTGCTATGTCCAAAACATGCACCTGATTCCTTTTCTCCTAAAACAAGAATGGATTGTCTCGTGTACTGAAATATATCATCCACATTAATCATCATGCAAACCACATCTAACGAGATAAGCAACCTTCTGAAACCAACCTGAAGCCTAATATGTTACTTTGTTGCATGGCCTACTTACTGAGGTGCTTCAATTTCTAGAACATGTCTCGACATCGAAAAATTGATAGCAAATACTGTCAACAACATATGTGTATCTCTTGCAATTCACAAGGTTTTGTAAGCATGCAAACATACTGCCATCATCCTCTTCTAGGATAATATTTGATTTAATACATGTTTGTCTATCTGTTTGTAGATGTTTTCGATTTCCATTTAAGTGGGCAATAGCATGCATTTCATTTCTTTGAAGTGCACCATATTGTACTCTTTAACAGGATAGAGATCCTTTGTCATGATATCAATGTGCATGTCCCCCATCATGTTTCCTCCAGAATCCCGAGCTACAACCTCCGAGCTGCCCACCAATCCATTAGAGAAAACTGGGGAAAGGTACATGCTGCCTAGCATCTTAATGGTTTCGAATTGCACTTGATCTTCACACTTGATCTACTCTAATACACTTTTTGTGCTGTTTTGGATACTCAGTACCTACATGAAGCAAATTGGAATTGGCGACTGATGAAGACAATAATGACAAGATGCCATGTTTACGATGAGGAGCAAAACTACATTCCCTTTGATGAAATAATTCCTGAAGATTCAGGTCCAATTCGTTTCCTTCGAAAGACAATGCCCGACTTTGCATGATTTTCTGGAGGAAATATGCTTTTTATGTGGCTTTTGTTCCCACACTGAGATAAGGGCATATTTAAGCATCAAAGAGCAGCGTTGCCATTGACCTGATGAAAGATTTTCCCCCCAGTTCCTGCAGAAGGTGAACATTCAAAATACCAAAAATATTTCCTTTTTACTTAATATTATTCTTAAAATTTTCAGTTGCCAGTGAGGAGCTGAAAAGAGGCTATGTAATTACATGCATTTTCTCTATGGAATGATGTTTATTCAGAACAGAAAACAAGTTGTCTCTTTCTCCCATACTTGTCTCTCGTCTTGATTTCCCGCGATTAACCAAGCTATGCCACTCATTGTATTCTAGACAAGAAATAGTTGGCGACAGGATGTCATTAGTAGAACACCTTCGCATTCTTATGATTACGGGTAAACAAACCATCATTTATCGCATCTTCGGATTCTTGTTTCTTCTTGCTAAGTCTCGCTGCAATACCGATTTTCTTCGTGTCTTCGCGCATCTTGCCCAGTGGGATTCATAAGCGCCTTGAGAGCCTGATGAGGAGATTTCTGTGGAGCAAGAGTGGTCAGGAGGCTAATGGAATGCACATGGTTGATTGGGATACTATCACTCTGCCCAAGGCGGAGGGCGGTCTTGGAGTTAGACGCATTGATGCTATGAATGACGCCTTGTTGTTAAAGTGGGTGTGCAGGCTGTGGGGGAGAGGTGATGATATTTGTTGTGATTTGGTGCATCACATCTATGGTTTCTCCAGCTCATCGCCGGTAGAATTGCAACTAGGACTATGCTGTCTCCATTCTGGAAAGGTATTCTATCGGTGCTCCCTCGTTTCCATGAGTTTTTTAGACCGGTGTTGGGGAACGGTCAATCTTTCGCATTCTGGACGGATGACTGAGCGGGTAGCGGGTCGCTTGATGGTTGCTACCCACGCTTTTCGCCTTGACGGCTGACCGAGATGCAAGTTTTGCTAGATGCTGGTGTGATGGAAACTGGATGCCACTCTTTTGTGCTAGCTTCTCCGACCAACGATTGGAGGAATTCCTCCATTTGAGTGACTCCCCGGCTGGTTGTAAGGGCCCCGTGGGGGGTAGGGACCACTGGGTATGGAGGGGATCTTCTTTCTCTGTCGGAAAGGCATACGGGGCGATTCGCAGGCCGCCTCCTGCATGCTCTGATGAACTTATTGGGGATTGCAGCCTTGTTTGGGGTCTTCGGATCCCTGAGAGGATCGGCTTCTTCCTTTGGCTTTTTAGACGCAAGCGCTTGATGACGCGGGATTGCTGCGCCAGATTCTTCGGTTCGAATTTTGACAGATGCCCATTGTGCGAGAGCGGGATCAAATTTGTGGACCATCTCTTCACCTGTTCTTGCACTGCTAGGCTTTGGGAGGATCTCAACCTGGGTTGGGTTTGTCCGAGGTCCTTCGATGCTTTTTGGGGCTCGCTGCGGTTGGCTCAACATCGATCGTGGAGGGAGCTTATTAGCCTTGTGTCTTTGCTTTGGTCTATCTGGCTGGCTCGGAATGCTTTGTTGTTCTCTGGTCGGAGGTTTTATAGGGAGAATGTCTGTATTCAGTCTGCGGGTTTTGTTGAGGACTGGCTTTCGGTATGATTGTATGTCCCGTTTTTTATTCACTTTTTTAATATATTTTTGGGACGGGCACCATAGCGTATTATCCCCTTTTCGGATTAAAAAAAAAGAAAGTATATTGGGCAGTGTTGTGTCCGTCAGTTTGCATGTAGGGCATGGTTTTTTGGCCTCAACCACATGACTTGTCTGCCATGTTGGGCAGGGTTTCTTTTAATTAGATTTGATGAATTAATCTTTCCACCATAGAAGTCACATGCATTGAATCCTAACCTGTCTATTGACCAGATGATTTTGTGGCCTCCTCGCATGTTGCTAGGCAAAGCCCGCGGCCTTAAACATGGATCTCCTTACTCTCTGTAGACATTCAGTTTTGGGGTTCTTGTATTCGGATTTGAGAATTCACATGCATTTAGTTGATCTTTGTTGATCTATGCCTTAACTTCTCTCTTGACTATTTTAGACTCTTGCAACTGCAATTATAGAAAAGCAACTATAAGCTCGTTTTTCCCATATCGCCTCTGATTTACTTCTACCAAATATTCGAACCCTGATATACTCCAATTAGATTATAGCTTCGTCGTACCACTTTGCTAATGTATACAATACTAGTGTTATATCTTCGTCCCACGATGTTAAGCTCTATGCTATCACCTTCTAAGGTAATATAGTTAATCTCTATGCTATCACCTTCTAGGGTAAATGTATTAATGCGGATGAAATATAAGAACAAAGCTCGGGGAGACACACAGCTACTATATGTTCCGTTGAGACTCTTCTGACTTTATACTCCCCCCTGTTTTAACTTAAAGGGTGGACAAAATTGTGAATTTTGCAAGACTGCAAAGTTACAAGTATTATTGCAAAAAGTAAGGGCATATTTGTAATTGCGGAATGTGAGAGGGGGCACAAGTTTAAAAATGTATAAAGTAAGATTTGTTAGATGACTTTATTATTTTTTCTTTGTGATTTACACTTGTATACCTGCAAAACAGAGCAATTTCACACGTGGTCTTATCTTTTTTTAATCTATGATCCCTGCAAACGTTTTAAGTTTACACATTCAACTCTATTGTCGAGTCGCAGTAAGGGTGGAAGTATAAATTCGGGAGTTTAGTATGGGTTTACAGTGCAAATTCGAGGGACATTGGGTTATAAAAAAAGTAGAGAAACAAGCATCTTTGTAATATCATACGAGGTATAAGTGCAAAATCCCAAATACCTTATATTTTATTGTTGGTGGGGATCTTTGCAAAATGGACCCTTTGTTTGTTGGGTATAATGGACTTGGTCAGCATTGGAGGGTTGATATTTAATTATGAGCTAATGATGACAAAAACGGAGTGGGAATTGGTTCATGACCCTAAAATCTTGTATAATTAGAACATAACTCCTATAATTTATGTAATCGCACCATGACCCATGTAATCTTATTAACTCTTACATCACAACCCTGGAGGCAAACATATGCATTAAATAAAGTAAGATTTTAGGAAGGGATATTTACACCCATAATCATGAGTAATTTCATAATTACAATCATAATCATGTGTAATCGTGAATTACACCCACGACTCTCGACAGTGCTTAACTCTTACGCCCATAATCTTGTGTTAACTTCCATCCAATTTCTCATTAACTATAACGGTATCTGTTAAATATTTTACATTTTATACCCTTAAGTTCCCATTATTTACAATTGAGACCACTCCCGCCCTCCAATTGCCCTCCTCCCCCTCTCGCCGATCTCTTCCTCCCCATCAACCTCTAGCACCCACCTCTTCTTCGTCCCCGCCGACCACCTCCTTCCCTCCTGCAAGCCTCCGCCCTCCACCATCGTCAAAGCTCCCTCCTCCCGGGCATGCAAGCCCGTCGATCCCTCGCCCTCTGCCATTGTCCAAGCAGCACCCCCTCCCTCCTCCAAACGAAGAGCCACTGCCCACTCATCAGGTGCTAGATTTTTTTCCTTTTCTTTTTTTTGATTAATCCCAACCGTTGGATCATAGATTGGTTAGATTAACTCAATCATCTGGTTGAGTTGTGAAATAAACTAACATAAGGTTATAGTTGTAAAATGGTGCATTTATTCAGGGTCCTGAGTGTAATTCGTGATTATCGAGAGTTATGATTGTAATTGCAAAATTACTCAAGGTTATAGGTGTAATTATCCCTTTTAGGAATCATGATGTAATTACAAAGATTATAGGAGTTAGGTATCATAGACAAGTTTTTGTGGGGTAATGTAAAATCCCTGTTTTTTTTCCTAACTAGGTAAGCATGTGTATATTATTTTGCAGTACTTTCATACATGCTCATTAGGGAAAAGATAATAATCGGCAAACGAACCCACTTTCAAATGAATTCTAGATTATGATCCTTCCAAAGTTTTCAAATAAGATTTATACTGTTATCTTTTTTGCAATTACACTTATGCCTCTGTATTATACAAAATTCACATCAGTGCCCTTCTGATTACTTTGATACAATGGCACACGTTTAACAATGGAAGGAAATTACTCTAAATTTTGTTCGAATATATGAATACAAGTGTAATCACAACAAAAATAAGAGCATAATGCTATTGTATCATAAATTTTATATATTTGCTAGGCAAAGTTAGAATTTTTCTAACAAGTTTTTTTGAGAATGCCATAGGGGCTTTAGTCATATTTTATCTATTGTTTATTTCGTATCAATCTCCTAGCAGCTCGTGTGTGATGTCCCAAATATATTATAGAATGTGATTTTCCCTTAAGAGTATAAGTTACATTCTTTTTATCTTTTTTTATAGTAAAGGGGAAATGGCAAGGTTTGATCCATTTAACCTTCAGATGAAAGACACATTGTTCAACCACCTTGTCATTTACAAGTGAGCACAATCATGTGTTTTATATATGTAAGCATGAAGGTGCTCTAAAATGATTTCAATCCAATGCTCATAGATAGAGTTGTTCATGAGAATGGTACTTGTTTTATTTGCATATAACCCATTCCGAATTATACTAATGAGTGATAAGGATAGTAGATTCACGATATCGACGTACCATAAGAGTAGATTCACAATATCGACATACCATAAAGCAAGTCGATTGTCTTGTATGAAAGCATCTCAGTGATAGGGGTGTTATCCTACAGAGTCATTTGTATCTCAAATATGGAAAGACGATAGAGAATGACAATATGAGAAATGAGAATGATATAGTGGATATATGATCATACAAGAAAAGATCATATATAGAGTGATGTGATCAGAAAGAAAGTTGGTGTAGTCATGATTGAGGATAAGATGTAAAAGATCTGCTTAAGGTAGCTTGGCCATTAGTAAAGGGGATATTTGATGCACATCTTAGAAGATGTGATATTTAAGTGTTGAGCCAGCTAAGAGTAGGCGAGGATGGCCCAAGAAGTATTAGAAGAAGATTATTTGAAGGAATCTTAGTTACTTGGATTTAAGCCCGATAATGATCCAAAATAGATTTGAATGGAGGCAGAGAATCGATGTAGTTGTCTCTACTTAATGTAGGAGAATGTTTTGTTGGTGTTGGTGCCATTCTATCCACAAGGCTGGTCACTATACCTAATATAAGATGTGTATGTGCTTTGTGTAGAAAAACATAATACTGTCCTATCCAATGTTATTGAATTGGATTAGTTTGATATTGGCATCCTCACAGATTGCATCATATTTATATTTTTTTTTCAGATCCATCAATTTATGGACTCACACATACATACCCATGATTTATTCTTAAGCATGGTATCATTTAATTTAATCGTTTGCAACATTGCAAAATTGATTTTTAAAAAAATGAAAAAAAAAATAAGGCAAAAATACGAAGTTGATAATTCTCTTTCATCGTCCACTTTCCTCCTTAATTAATTATAATTTTAAGTGTTTTTTAAGATGCTACATCACATTAGGGAGAAAAGGGAAAAGATTCTAGGATTATAATATAAAAGCCCAACAACTATTGCCCTAAATACTCATTTGTATTTGTCTATACCTATCCAGAATTCTGGAACTATAATATAAATATCAATCGTTTAAAGTATAACAGTAAATTGTAAAGGAGGAATACGTGGGAGTAAAAAATCCAACCGAATAAAGTTTGGTTAAGCACGCTAAATATGGTCGAATTCAATTCATGTGGACTTTTACTTAACATGAGTTAATCCTGCGGGAAAAAGAGATAGCAAAAATGGATTCATACTGGTTCGGATATATGTGTTATCGTATCATTATCATTTTTAAATACGAATACATATAGATATTGATGAATATTAAAGCTATATAACTATATCCTTAAAAAATGGACACGGTTGTGAAGTGAATACTGATCGCATATGAGTAATGTTAGAAATTGTACATGGATTAGCTTAAATAAACATGTATTGGATAGGATATGTGTGATATAAAAATAGTAAATTCCCAATATCATTAAAGTTATTCCAAATATGATGAGATAATGTATAAAGTTATATTATATCTGATTAAAAATAAATCAACAACTATATTTATATATGAAAATTGATATATGGATACTGATACAGATGTTTGTGGATATCAAAATGATATATATATATATATTAAAATGGATACGGATACGAATATCAAAATATGTACAGAATGTATATGGTGGCATATTAGATATGGATATATCCTTGTCTGCTTAAATCTCTAACACGAAGGCATGGAGAAAGAAATCAAAACTTCCTCTTCTCCTTTATGTTCCATGCATAAAAAAACTTCAATTTTATTTTTGTCAAATGGACGAGAGCAGCTAGACCCTACTTAATTGTGGGAAAAGGCTTTGTTGTTGTTGCTGCTGCTGGGCGAGAGCAGCCAGAAGTGAATTTTTAAGTTTTTTATCCCAGGTTTTCTCTTTTCATTTTATTATTCCTTAAAAAATATAACTAATTTATAACAAGAGAATGGATGTAAACCATAGACATGTGCAGAGAATGGTTGTAGCAGAAATGAAAATGCTAAGATGGATGTGTGGACACACACACACGTAAAGATCGGATTTGAATGATGCAAGCAGAAAGAAAGTTGGTGTAGCTCCGATCGAGGATAAGATACGAGAAAACTGCTTAAAATGGTTTGGTCATTCACTACAGCAGACAGAATCATTAGCGACAGCACTAAGACTGAATTAAACATTTGTAACGGAAGTTTTGTAGCCTAAAAGCCACTTAGACAACAAAAACACCAATATAAAAACCCATTTTTATCTCAAAACCCTACTCTCCCATGCGCCTCTACCAGTCTCGACCGACAACCCCTCTGCGCCGTTCTCAAAATCTCCTCCCCATTCTCGACCCACCGACCATCCGCATTCTCCTCCCCATTCCTGATCTCCGCACACACTTCTCTATCTCTTCTGCTCGATGCAACATCGACTATCTCCACCGACGATCTGCGATGAGTTGCAACATCTTCTGATCGCCCCCGTTGTGGAGATCCGCAACCAATTGGTTCATCCTCCACTTCCCCCTTAGTTTCCAAATCTCCAGGTACTCCTCCTACATTTCCTTTGCCCTAGTTTCATGCCGGTAACCCTAATTTTTGATTGATATCGATGATTACATGATTCAAACGGTCTGCCGTGCCCTTTTAATATTTGAGATGTAATGCAGATGGCATGCTGATCTAGTCCAGAGGTCGCGCACCTCGAGGAAGAGGCGGTGGACACCAACATGGTCCCTGTACCTATTGTCGCAAGCCTGGACATGTAGAGGATACATGCTATTAGAAGCTTGGATATCATGTTTTTGGTCGAGCAGAAGAGCAGATTGCGTCTTCAGAGACTTCAACTCCCCAGGCCGATCCTTGCCTGGATGATATTGTCTCTCGTATTCGAGAGATCATGACTCCTAGTGTTGACACCACCACAGATACTGTTGCAGCAACCAGAGCCTCTTCGAGCTCCTCAGGTATCACATATGCCTTTACTGGTAGTACGAATGCAGACACGATAGAATGGATTAATTGTGGAATCTGGTGCGTCTCACCACTTATGTGGAGACAGAACGCAACTAAAGTCCTACAGGGCTATACCACCTGGCAGATGGGTCGTCATTGCTAATGGCGACTACTTACCCGTTACAGGACAGGGGGAGGTGCAGTTGACACCGTCCATGCGCCTGAAGAATGTTTTATATGCTCCCGACTTTCAGATGAATTTACTTTCTATTAGTCAGATCACTAAGGATCTGCATTGTCGTGCCATCTTTGACCTCCATCTCTTGTGTTTCAGGACATACTCACAGGCAGGATGATTGGAAATGGCCATGAGCAGCGGGAACTTTATAGACTGGTCCAACCACCTCATGCTAGTGTTTCTATTATACCTACTGGACATGTCTCTCATTATTTATGACACCTTAGGTTTGGACATCTTCTTCTGCAGAAGTTATGTTATGTTCTCCCTCAGATTTCTACGAGATACCTCCTTTCAGTGTGAAGCATGTCAACTTGGGAAGCATCATCGTTCATCTTTTCCATCCTGTCAGAGTCGGAGCAGTTCTCAGCTATTTGAGCTCCTTCATTTAGACATTTGGGGTCCTAGTCATGTTCCTGATCTCAAAGGACACTGTTTTTATCTTGTAGCGGTCGATGATTTTTCTAGACTTTCCTTGGTCTTCTTATTGAAGCATAAGTCTGAGGCTGGATCCACTATCAAGTATTTTATTAATGAAATAAAAATATTTTTTTCTGCCAATGTCAAGTATATTCGTTCTGACAATGCCTTGGAATTTTGCACCTTACATCTTTATGAGTTCCTTAGATCTCATGCCATTGTTCATCAGATCTCATGTGTCTACACTTCCCAGCAGAACGGTGTTGCCGAGCGCAAACACCGTCACTTACTTGATGTAACCAGAACATTGTTGATACAGAGTCGTGCTCCTCATTCTTACTGGGGTGATGCTGTCCTTACTGCTTGCTATCTAGTAAACTGTATGCCCTCGTCCGTGTTAGGAGAGAAGATTCCTTACTCGATTGAGTTTCCCGAGAAGGATCTCTTCTCTCTTACACCTCGTGTGTTTGGATATGTTGCCTTTGTTCATGATGTCTCTCCAGGGCATGACAAGCTCTCCCCTAGAGTTGTCAAGTGTGTGTTTGTCGGCTACTCTCGTACCCAAAAGAAGTATCACTGCTTTGATCCACTAAGCCAAAAATATTTTATTAGTGCTGACATTACTTTCTTTGAGTCGGACATATATTTTTCTCCTACAGGTGACATACTTACTCCATCTGACTCTAATGATGAGATATACATGCCACCACCTCCTACAGTTGGTTCCTCACCTTCACCTACTCCTCCACCACCTCCACCACCTCCTCCACCACCTCCACCACCTCCGTTGGTTCAGTTCTTACCTCGTGATGTTCCTCGCAGATCTCCCTCTGTCCGCCAAGCTCACAAGTCTTGCCCATCATCCAGTACGCCTCAGGTATGTAATGAGCATATTATTTTTACTGATGGCTCTACTAATCAACTGTACAACAGGAGGAGCAAGTACCCTCTCAAGAGGGAAATATACAGGCCCAGGACTTGGCAGATGATCTTGATGTACCAATTGCTCTGCTAAAGTAGAATCGGACGTGTGCTACTTACCCTCTTGCAGCCCAAATTTCTGTGAGGAGGTTGTCAACCGGTGCAACCGGTGCGGAAGGAGCGAAACGGACAGATGAAACTCCACGTTTTCTTCCAAAAGTGACGCCTTGAATACCACGATTAATTACAAAGGATTCATTCCCAATTCTGGGGACGAAACATGCGCCGACGTTACCACTCCCAGTTGGAGCATTAATGGGGAATGATACGTTGGAGCATGCAAAACAGGGAGGTGCGTTAAGTAATTTGAAGAGGTTCGATTTGGCAGCGGGGACCACACAGGAGGCATATCCAATTAACAATCCTCCGGGAATTTTGGAAGCCGTGCTTGGCCCAACCATGGGCGTTGACTCAGACAAAAGCAGAATACCGGACCCGATGACTAGTACACGGATTGCGGGAAGCGAGGAAACGGGCCATGCTGATTATGGCATCTCCAGATCAGGGGCAGATACCGTGGCGGATTTGAGAGCAAAAATGGGGATTCAACCACAGAAGGCAGCAATGAGGAGTAGGAGTAGGGCTGGAGATTGCTCCAGTCCGCTGGAGAGCGTCTATTATGAAGGGGAGCAGATCGGCAACAGTGGTATGGGCGACACGGAAGACCCCCAGTGCAACGTGGGGAAGATGGCAAGGCACATAGAAAGGGCGGAGGACCTGGAAGCAGATTCGCGTCAGGATGGGGATGCTCGGGCACCCACTAACGGTCAGTTGGCTGGAGGCTCGGAAGGGACATTGGGAGCTTGTTGGGAGGGGCAAACAGGATATTGTTCGGAGGGCTAGGAGTTCCGCAGCCTGGTGCGGAAGGGGGAAGGGAAAGGAGGCTCGGAGGATCGAAGATTTCATCAGCGTGGGGGACGTGAAGGGTGGCGAAGCCTGGCTAGAAGGTTGGGGAGTTCGGGGGGAGTGACAAAGGCACAGACGGAGGCTGAGAGGACCTACGATGCAGAGAGACCTGGTGTTGATAGCCGAAAGGGTTCAGAGGCTGGAGAGGGTCTGCAGGTCGCTGAAGGTGAGGTAGGAGCCTTTCGGGAGGGATCGCCTTGGCCAAGAAGAGAGAGTTCTTCCGAAGGGGAGGTTGGATCTGATCTGAATAGGGGGGATTCTCGGATTGGTTGTCCCTATGAGAAAAGGGATGCGCGGAAGCAAATCAGAAGGAGGAGAAGGGCTGAGCTAATGGTGGAGATAGAGGGGCTGGATCAGATGAGTCAGAGGCAGAAGGGTGGCGACATGCCATGGGAAAAACCAAGCCGAATCAGTTTGTTGGATCGTAGCTTCGCCGAGTGCCTGGGTGTGGTGCAACCACGTGCACCTAAGATGCTCTCTGCTGTTGCTAAATGAAAATTCTTTCTTGGAATGTAAGGGGCCTGGGTAGGCCTGAAAAACGTATGGGCATAGGGAACTTGATCTGGGATGCAAATGTTGACATCTACATGCTCCAGGAGACCAAGATGGCTCGTAGTACAGTTGAAGTTGGTCGCGACTTGGGCATTGGAAGTACTTTTGAGGTCGCAGAGCTGGAGGCACATGACGCGGTGGGTGGCATGCTCACTGCATGGAGGAAAGATGATTTTAAGTTGGTTGCTAGGTGGAGGTCATCATTCTCGCTCACAGTTTGTCTTAGGCAAAGGGATGACGATTTCTCCTTTGTAGTGACTAATGTTTATGGTCCTTGTGGAAATGTGAGGGGTCAGTTAGCGGCAGACTTGGCGCAGTTGTACCCGAGACTCTTTGATAGGGAGTGGTTGCTGGGGGGAAATCTCAACATTACGCTTCTACTGGGAAACATGCTGAGGGGGGTGGAGGGAAGGACATTAGCTCAGCGGAGTTCTTGGAGCTGATGCACAATATTGGTTTAACAATCATGGATGCAATGGGGTGCGTTTACACGTGGCGAAATGCACGGTCAAGGTCGAGATTGGATAGGTTCCTGCTCTCAGTTGAGGGAGTGGAAAGATTTCCGCATTCGCAGGTTCAGGCTCTCCCACGTGCCCATTCGGATCATATGCCTATTGTTTGGTCTTCTGGAGAGGAGGGAAGAAGCAAGTTCTTTTTACGATTTGAGCAATCATGGCTACTGAAAAAAGGATTCAAGGAAACGGTGACGGAATTATGGAGAGGGTGGAATCCGGTAGGCTCGGTGATTTGTAGACTTGCATCTAAGCTGGAATCGCTTAAATCATTCTTGAAGGGGTTCGGGAGGGAGGTGAGAAAGAAGAGAAGGAAGAAGAGAGGCAAGGCGTAGGTTGAGGTAACACGTCTGAATGGGTTGGACGACCTGAGAGGGCTTGACTAAGAGGAATGGGTGGAGAGATCCAGGTTATTGGAGGTGATTCTGCTAGAAGATCGCAAAGAAGAAGTTGAGTGGATACAGAAATCAAGACAGAAATGGCTAAGGGAAGGGGATGTGAACACCAGATTCTTTCACTCCATGGCTTCGGACAGAAAGAGAATGAATCATTTCACAGAATTATAGGTGGGTGGGCAGAGGATATCTAGGGAATCGCAACTCGGCATTGCATTGAGTGGTCACTTTGTAAAGGCCTCACATAAAAGACGAGGGGAAGGTTGGGGCTGGCATGGGAGGGGGTGAAATCTATTTTCTCAGAGCGGGTTGTAGAGCTAGTGTCACCCTTTTCAGAGAAAGAAATAAAGGTTGTTGTTTGGGGCTTGAATGCGGATGGTGCACCAGGACTAGATGAATTTCCAATCTTCTTTTATAGAGAGTTTTGGGACTTACTAAAGAGTGAGATTATGGAGATGCTTGAGGAGTTCAGAGAAGATAACATGGGCTTTGAGAAGGTTAACAAGGCACTACTATTCTTTCTCCTGAAGAAAGACCAGTCGGCAAGAATTGAAGACTTCAAACCGATTGCCTTATCGAATGGAATCTATCTTATTGTAGCAGAAGTGTTGGCTAACATGCTCGAGGGGATGATGGATTCTATTATGACAGAGTCCCAATCTGCGTTCATTCCAGGAAGGCAAATGACCGATGGGCTAGTGGTGGCATCAGAGATCTGTCTTGATTGGAGAATAAGGGGAGCAAAGGGTATGCTATGGAAGATTGATTTTGCAAAAGCTTATGATTGTGTGGATTGTGGATTACTTTGGTTATCACTGAGGAGAAGAGGATTCCCCACTGATTGGATTGCTGGATAAAGATGTGTATTACTACATCTTCCCTCTCGGTTTTAGTGAATGGGAGGCCAGAAGGGGGCTATTTCCAGCCGCAGAGAGGTGTGCGACAGGGGTGTCCACTGGCACCCATCTCTTTGTGTTGGTGGCGGATGCGCTAGCAGTAATGTTCATGCAGGAAGTTGATGGTGGATGGTGTGAAGGTTTTCGGTTGGACGATATATCTATCCCTTCTTACAATATGTTGATGACATTGTGCTTTTTCTAACTGGAACGGAGGAGATGATGGACGGATCGGCATAGTTACTTGATATCTTTAGCAGACTATCGGGGTTGGAGATAAACCTGCAGAAGTCAATCGTCATCACTTTTGGGATGCAGTATGAAGAGAAGATTAGGATTGCAGAGATGCTCGGTTGTCCGTTAGGCGAGCTGCCTATTTCTTACTTAGGCCTCCCGTTGATGGCAAGTAAGTTGAAAGTGGCAGATTGGGATGTCGTGATCTAGAAGATAGAGAGTAAGCTGGCAGGGTGGAAGGTGATCTCCTTATCTAAAGGTGGGAAGTTGATTTTATTAAAACATGTTATATCCTCCATTCTAGTTTTCTTTTTTTCAACAAGACTGCTGCCGGTGGGGTTAGAAAGAAGATTGAAAAGCTGATGAGACGTTTCTTCTGGTCAGATGGAAAATAACAGAAGACAGGCATGCATCTATGGCATGGGAAGAGATCACGAGATCTAAAGAGCAGGGAGGTTTGGGTGTGCGAGATTTGGAATGCATGAACAAGACTTTGTTGGCTAAACGGGCGATACGAATTTGGAGTTCATCTGCAGACATGACATCTAGATTGCTGAGGAAGATTTATGGAGTAAAGGGGGCCCTGGTGGTTGGGGTTACTCGATTTAAGTCTCCTTTATGGCAGGGGTGAGGGAGGTGTTGCGGCACATTTCACATAGGCTAATGCCTCGGGTGGGAGACGGGAGTGATTTCATATTTTGGAGAGATGATTGGATGAGGAAGGTACTCTAGAGAGGCGATTCCCGAGACTCTTCGCAATGGCTGCATCGAAGGAGGCCTTTTTGAGAGAATATATGCAGGATGGAGAGTGGAGGATAACTTTCGCTGCGACCCTCTTGAAGAGGAGAAGGGAGGAGCTGGTTAGTCTTTTGGATGATGCTCACTTGTCAGGGGATCTCTCTACGATCAGAGATCATTATATATGGTCGGGCTCTAGATTCTTAGTCAAACAATTATATGACGAGTTGAGAAGCGGTGGAGCGGAAACAACCGACCCAGAATTATGCAAGGATATGAAGATTTTACGAGTAATATACCAAGCAGGATAAAATTTTTCCTATGGTGCCTTAGAAAAAACAAACTTTGTGACTAAGTTAGGAGGGTGAACTTACTGGGGACACAAGATGTGAGCTATGATAGGTGTGGTGGACATGCGGAAACTGCAGAGCATCTTTTCTTCAAGTGCGAGACTTCGATGAAGGTTTGGAGGGAGATGGCTTTTTCGTGGGTTGATGTGAGCGGATCGATGAACTTCTGGGAGGCAATCAGGAGGACAGGAGGAAATTTCACAGACGACATCTCAAAACCTTTTGCGGTGATCTGGATAATTTGGCTAGCAAGAAATGATTTGATCTTCAAGAATCAACCTTTTTACGCAGAAAACGTCGTGTCACATTGTAGGGCTCTCTTGAGCATGTGGGATTCTAGATAATGATCGTTGTAAATTTGAATTTTTATATATAATATAGATCTTTAGTGGTGACTCCCAAATTGGGAGGTCACCCTCTTTGGAATAAAAAAATCATTTTTTATTTCTTAAATTTTTAACCAACTTTTCTTTGTAGAATGCTCATTATCCTTCAGGTCGAGTGGAAATACTAGGAGTGGCAGTGATAGTTAGAATGGAAGCGACAATATACAACGTAGTGGAGTAAGAGATGGAGATGGCTCATTTACCAATGCACCTAGACATGCACCGTCTTTTGTTGGTGGAAATTCAACTTTCAGCCATTACAGTTTTGCACGAACGTGTCCACTTCCATCATTTTTACTCTCTACACAAGTAAGTATTATTATTTTTTGGTTACCTAAATGATTATAAATACATTTATATAATAAAAAAACTATAAGTACAATTTCATCATCCTCATGGAAGCCAAGTGGACACATTTCCCATAAATCTTCAGGTAATTTTTGATAATGGTCCTCTAAAAATATTATATTTCAGATTGAATATGGCAAAACTTGTTATGGTAGAGAAGTAGGGTTGCCAAGGGCTACTTAATATTTTATCTTTCCTTTGGGTTCCTATATAAATGCATGTCCATAGTGTGTGTGGACCTGGTAGAGCATATACCTCAAAGAAATCATTACATCCTACAGTCCACATATAGATAGCCCCTCCTTGGTAGAGCATATACCTCGATGATCATATCATCTGTCAGTGCATATGCATAGCATGTTTTTTATTTATTTAAATACCTCTTTAATTTTGATCCTTCTGCCTCTCTTTATTTACAATTTGGTTATTAATATTTTGGTTGAATCTAAATTACGGATTTGAAGAATGTTAATCTATTTACATAAATTGGTATTTTGAAATGTTACATAATGAATTGTGTTCCAAGTACAGAGGAGAGTGGACACTTGATTGTGTATTTTTCCATAGGATATATATCCATCATGAATAGAGGCTCATGGGGATTGTATCGTTGCACTACTTTGTAAGATCAAATTATATTGTATTGCTGAAGGTATTTTATTTCATTTATATTTAGGGTGATAGTTCTATCAATGATCCATTTGGCAACATGCATTCAACAAATCGAAAGTGGCATCCATCACATTCAAAGGTATAACACATGCGTGTTTATATGATTGATACTATATCTCATTTTTTATAAAATGTAATCTTCTCTTATATTGTATACTCGAAATGATCTCTCACATGTGCGTACGAAAGAAAATGACTAACTCAATCAAGAGAAGGTAAATCTATTTTTTTAGTATAATTAATATTCTAATGGTTAATCGTACGGTCTAATTTTTTATTCATATTAATAGCTTCATTTAAATAACTCGATTGATCAAATTTTTTCTACATGCGATATTTAGGATGCTTAGGATCATACAAAGGAAAGAAAATGACGAAGAAGATGATTGCAGCTTTTTTTATTATTGGGACATCCTATTATTTTTCTTGTTATTCGACATATGTAGTTATGTAATAGTGCTTATCCATGTTACACTTTTTCTTATTATTGGAAGATAAGTAGAATTTTGGAGGAATGCTTACAGGTGTAGAATTTTGATAAGATTTTGAAGTGATGATGTAATCCTTAAGATCTTTTCTTATGTGAATGTTCATTTAATTGATCTTATATGGCATATTGTTGTGGTCTTAGAATTGGGTAATATTTATGTTGCCATTGGTAGAATTAAAAGGATTACAGGGTGTTAGGAGATCAAACATCGTAGTTATATCTTCTAGACAAATGAGAGTTTATTTTTATGTTGTTGGAACAAAAAAGTGACTTCTGTTGCACATATATTGTGAATTTTCGATTGGTTTGAGTTAAAATCACTTTGTATGGATGCTTGAAGTCATAGGTAAAACTCACCATAAAGAACAACTAGTAGATGCTTTGGGCGACAAAATTATGCCACAGATTTGCTATTACAATGAGCTGCAGCGGCAGATAATTTGTTGTGTAAAGTTGTGGCGACGAGAGCTATGACGACGGAATTGTTGTAGCAAACTCAAATTCCGTCGTCATAAAGTCTATTTGTCGCCACAGTCTGTCGCCACAGTCTGTCGCCATAGGCTATAACTGTTGTAGTGATTTGCAAAGAAGATCAGCCGGTGCACAAGTTAGGAGATGCGAGTGTTGGGATGTTGAGCCGGCTAAGAGAGGGCGAGGACGGCCCAAGAAGTGTTGGAAATAGACTATACGAAGGGATCTTAGTTTTTTGGATATAAGCTCGAGATTGACCCAAGATAGATCTGAATGGAGGCGAAGAATCCATGTAGTTGACCCTACTTAATTGTGGAAAAAGACTTTGTTGTTGTTGTTGCTGCTGGACAAGAGCAGCCAGAGGTGAATCTTTAAGTTTTTTTATCCCATGTTTTGTCTTTTCATTTTATTATTCCTTAAAAAACATAAGTAATTTATAACAATAAATTACAAAAACTGTCCCAACCGTGCATAAACGTCAAAATTAAGCATTTAATTTCTCAAATGCAACAAATAGATGTCTGTATCTTTCTAGAAATGCATGCCTTTGTATGATATAGCGACTTATGTCGATGTTAAACCTTAAACTACTCTTTGTTACTTTTAAAAAGTGAGGCGTTTAATTGAAAATCAACATTTAATCGGAGTTTTTTTAATTCACCCTCAAATAATTCTCAAACATGTAGAACATTATAATGATTCTTATAATTTTATACTCTTTAAAATTAACATCCAATTTAGAAGTGCTGAATTGAAAGGCGGTTGACGTATAGATGTAAAATAAAAAGGAAATTTCACAAAAATCTTTGAATTATACACTCGATTTCAATGTCATCACTTGTCTTTTAAAGGCAATAATACGGTAGCCTAATATTTTGTCCCGATGTGATTTTGAGTAACTATAATTTAAGGTTAAAAGGACAAAATGATCAATTAAATTAAAATAGTCACAGATCATATGAAAATTGACATCCACATTGTTACCTTTTAAATTTCATGTGGTCAAATCGGGCGTATAATTCAGAAACTATTGTATAGTTACTCTAAAATAAATCCTTCTCTTGAGATCTATATTGTAATTAGTGATGTAAAATTTTTGTTCTATATGGTCATCTCCATTTCGGCCTACGGAAATAGATTTAGTCAAATAAGTCGATACCAACCAACCCCAATTCATAATGAAAATCGTTATTAGGACATTCACATATAGTCATTAGTCAGCTATGATTGACGTTGACTTGTCTAGCTTTTTAAATGATAGTATTTCTATTACAAAATAAATAATTAAGCAATAATGTACCCCATGGCTACATCACCTATCGTATTTTAAAAAAAAGAAGTAAACTTTACTTATTTATTCTTAGGTGACACATTTAAATCTATCCAACGTTAGTGATGAAATATCAGTATCCGTTTACCATGTTAAAAAAATACCAAATAAGGTAATTATATTCGAAATAATAATCAAATACAAATCAAATATAGATACTAGCTGTAAAAAACTTCTGAATACATGTACGGAGATGACAAGAGCAAATGGATCCGGATTTAGATACGAATGTCCATATACAAAAATAGTATTATTACAATTTATATATGTGTACGTTAATAATATTTATTATGCTTAGTAAACAACTAATAATCTAACATTATATTTCCTTCCATCTTAATCTTTTTTCCTTCCATCCTAATCTATGAATCCTCTCAACCTTCGATGACCATTACGTATGCTACTTTTCCTCAACAACTTTATTGGAATCATAACAATATGTCTCATGTTGGGTACAACCTCTAGGAGACTATATAGTCTAAGCATGTAGTAGTACATGTCTCATGTAAAGTGCAGCCTCTCGGTGTGTAGGATTTATTTTCAATAAAGTGCACCTTTTATGGGGGCAAGAAAAGCACATCGTCTCATCCGTATATAATTAATCCAACGGATCTGATTAGTTCTTTTTTAATCTTAATTTTTTTAATGTTGAAAACCTATTTAGTCTTTTTATCTCATTCTAAAAATAGTAGGTGGCAACCCACATTCTATTTTTTGTCTCTTCATTGAGAATCCCTTGCTAGGTTTTCCCTTCACACAACAAACGGTGGCGGCGCGTTGATGAATATGTGATTCATCACTGTAAAAGTTGAAAATAAAACTTCGTTCCTAAGTAATTAACTGCATTTCTCTATTTATTATGCATTTTTAATATTCATGCACTTAGAATTAATATCTACATTTTAGCATGCATTTTTGCATTAAATAAGAAGCCAATCCCTTGTAAATATCATCTGTGATTATCATATCTTTTTTTATTTCTATCTATTTTTCACTAACTCGGAATTGAATAAAACCAACTCTATAATGTATATATTATTAACTCTAATAAAAGAAAACTATCAAAAAATAGTAACTTTTAAAAATAATCAATAAAACACAAAGCCTAGTGTGAGACTGTCTGGACAGCTACTCACTTTTGAATTAATGTACATTCAACTACCTTCAAAACAAGATCAAATTTAAAAGAATCGGAGTTCATATGAGAAACATGGGTTTTTGACCCCTCATTGTATAGTGTACATATGCCCCTTTTATTTTATTTATTTTATCTTTTCATTTTATTAATTATTGAAAATACAAAAATTAGATTAAGTTGTAAATATTTATCTCATATTTTCTCTGGTTTTTATTTATTTTTTCATATTTAAAAATCTCAAAAAAAATGCAAAACACTAAATAATGTATTTTATATCTATAGGATACAGTCAAAAATACTTTTTGTACAAATAATTTATTCTGATTTTGGGTCATTCACGAAAGTTGTAGATCTCATCGAGAAGAGCAAGTCATCCTCACCCAAAAGAAGGTATCATTATGTTGATCACTTTTTGATTTGATCCCTTTTGTCATTTCTTTTCAATTTTCTTTAGATTTAATTTCAAATTTTCCCGGAGTGACACATGGCAGCTCCTGAAGCTGCCACGTGCCACCCCCATTTCCTTCATTACTAGAATGTAAACCGCGCTTCGTAGCAGAGCAAACTTGAGCTGATTTAATGTCATGTAAAGCACTAAGTTGTGATGCATATGTTCTGTATGAATAAGAAATTAACTAAATTAACTTAATTTGAGAGAAATTTTTTCTTACTTATCTGACTGGAGATAGTAGTGAATGTTGTAGGAGGATTTCTTTAACTTTAAATATAATTATGTATAGTGAGAGATGGTGATGAATCTTACGAAGAACCATGTCATACGAAAAAGAGTTATAGTCCTTCTGTTGAACTTCGGTTATACAGACAAATAACAAGATAGAAATAAAAATCGATCAAAAAGAATTTGTCAATTTACATGTTATTTCATTGTGCAAATCTATTACCAATGTAAGTAAAATAAGAGAAAGAGACGACTTTAGGCAATAGACAAAGATTGCAAAGGTCTCAGTCATGGCTCCACAAATCTTACATGAAAATCACTGGAAACTTTAACAAAAAACGATACAACATGGGGAGTATATTTTACAAACCATAATAAAAATACAACCTAAATAAAAAATATTATATGTAACACCATTTAAATAAAATCGAAACAATACGATGGAATAAATATGTTAAAATATAAAAGACCAGACACAATAATATGAAAGTATTAATAGAGGTTCATGTGGATGTAATACTAACTTGTAGTGATATCATACAATGTTTGGAAAGTGGTCCATTTATAAAACTTTCTACACATGAATCATTGTAGTTATGTCACAAATGGATTATCTGACACCATTCATAGAAAAATAACAGTAGATATATTATATTTTTTAATAAGAATATACAAAAGTTAAATTGATTTACTTGAAAGAAAATGTTAAACAATGGATCGAGGGAAAAGAAGATGGGAACGTGTTGTTTGAGGCTCAGACTCAGTTTTATTGTATAATTAGACATAATATATAAAAAGTCTAATATAAATGTTTTTGCGCGGTGAGTCCCACCTCGAGATATCACCCTCTTTTTACTAATATATATATAGTCTGGTGTGGTCATCATTGCTTTATGTAATATCCAATAAATTTAAGTACAGGGAGTATACATAAATGTTTAAATATTATATCTATAAGTTGTTATATATTTAAATCGAACGATGATTTTATTGAGAAAAATAAAAAATATAGTAAATGTGGTAATTTTCTCAAGAATAATTTATATCGAATGAAAGTTGATGTACATCTAACATGTTGTGAGCGGTGGGAATCCAAAATGGCAGAGAGACAATGTCAAAACAGAAAAGGCTAATGTCTTGTCATAAATTTAGGAGAAACGTGGTCAAAAAAGGGAGGGAAAATGGCGGAAAGGGGATAGGCAAACAGCAAATTTCAGGCACGTGTCATCCAATAAAGACAAGGGAGGGGAAACAGATGATAAGAGAATGGACAAGGCATCTACATGCCACGTGTTAAAAAGCTGACCAAAACCCAGCTTTAAAAGAGTTACGAGGGATGGAGGGCACAAACTCCGCAATTTTAATTGGGTAGGGGGCACCATGGTGTAATTTTGATTTTAATGATTGAAATATTAACAGAGGTGTAATAAATTTTCTAACTTTAGGAGGAGGGGAGGGGTGACACGTGCCCCCGTGACATATACATGGGTTTGTCCATGGTTTCATTCCAGCAAAGACAAAGGCTAATGGACGATGCACGACATGAAACCATATCGCCCTCATTCTACTGTTTAAACCATTAATCAACAGATAAGTATAAACCTAAGATCAAATATACAAAATCGAAGAAGAAAAGAACACAAAAAAACTTAAAAAAACTAAATAAATGTCATTTCATTCTCCAATAGCAACCAATGTGAACAGAAGAGGGAAAAGCAGAAGTAATGGCAGCTGATCATTGCTCCAAGAATATGAAGGCGTTGCAACTCCAAATCCGTGTTTATAATCAAATGTACTATATCAAAGAACAAAAGAACCCAACAAAAAAACTAAAACATAAAAAACTAAATAAATGTCCTGACCTTCTATAATCGCAACTGGCGTAAATAACATAAGAGGGAAAGTAGAGAGAAGCAATGACATATGATTGTTGCACCAAGAAGATGAAGGTGATGCAATTCCAGATCTGTTGGAAGAGCAGATTGGCACAGAGGTGAATGTCACTCATATATCACAAAGTTCAGCAAGGCGGAAGAATTAGGTCATCGATATGCCTGACGGAAGGCTTGTCTACCATGTGTATTTCAGAAAGGAAGACAAATCGATGGGTAGATAGAAGATGATGAGACGTTATAGCAAATGCTGAGTAGATGATGGCTAGAACCACGTTTTCAAAAAAGGTAAGAGAACCAACGGGAGGGGAAGAGACGGAGACGCTTTCGAGTGAAGGAAATAGCATGTTTGAAAGTATATTTACTGCCCATTCATTGCATAGATGACACACATCCATCGGAAATTGCCTGTTTCAACATGCAACCTTCCTAATCGGTCGTGCGGAAAGAACTAAAGAGAAAGGAAAGGAATAAGCTCAGACTATCCACGTGGCACGTTGCTGGGAAGAAACCAAGCTTTAGAGTACTTATAAGATTTCCTTTTAATTTATTTAATCGTCGTTATTTAAAATTTATTTCCTTTTTCTTTTTCATTATTTTAATTAATTAATTTACTTTATTTATTCATTTATATATTTATTTACTTATTTTGTTATTTATTTATTATTTACTTATTTATTTATTTTATTAATTTCTTAATTCATTTATCCATTTAAATATTATTATTTTATTTACTATTATTTATTTTAATTATTTATTTTAATTTTTTGTCACCACGTGGCCGCCCTTGGGCATGCCACGTGGCGCCCCCTCTCCTTCCTCCTTTGGCTGCACCTTGCGACAACCACCCGCTCCACCTTGCATGGTAGTGCTTGCGCCTATGCCTTCCTCTCTCTCTCCCATCTCCATCTCCCTGTCTTTCTCTCTTTTCCCTCTGCAACCACATCCCCCGCCGGACCTGCATCCAATGGCCTCCGCCTTCTCCTTATCAACCAACGACCTGCTCTTCCACCTCCTCCGCTTCTCGCCCACGACATCCCTCCATCCCCAACTTCCCATATAATGCCCATAACTGCCCCTCGTGCTGGTATACACCATCTTTGTGGGGAAGAGACAGATCTCCATCTCCATCTCCTTCTCGTGTCTACGATGACAGAGTAGACCCGACGAAGTGGAGCGACGACGAGATACCTCCCCGTTCGACGAGATCTGATGAAGATTTTCTCCGTCGTAGCAGGTGCTCCTCGAGCGAGCTGTAGAGCCTCGAAGCCATTCTCGCAGGCTTCTTGAAGCAACGATCAGGAGAAGCAGAATAGCCCCTCCTTCTCAGGCGAGAAAAACATAATAGGTTTCCCTTATCCTTTTGCTCATCTTTTCCTCCCCATCGGTTTCTTCTTCTGCCCCTTTTCCTTCATTCTTCGTTTTCTCCTTTCTTTTGATCAATCAGCGTCGACTGTCCTGAAACTTACCCTCATCTATCAAACCCTTCCACTTTCCCTTCTTCATTTTGCAACCCTATGTCGCTATGCTCCGCTTCCCACATCCAACGACAGAACACCACCCACCTTTCCTCTTGTTTATTTGAATGATGTCGTGACTGTTTACTCCGGAAATCGGTGGTCTTAAGTTCCTCACAAGGCGTGAACTTAGTCGCTGAGTCGACCACACAAAATCCGGAATAAAACAACAATTAACCCACAATAATATATGCAATGAATATCCAAAAATGTGGAGTTAAAATTTATTATAACTCTACATGTAAATGTGTATGGGTGTAAGTACAGGTAGAGGTCGAACACTGGGAGGCGAATGGTTGTATGTGATGTATCATTTATTCAATCCATTGTTCATGTCCATTTATGGTTTTTGTGGGTTTTAGATTTTATATATTTTTTATTGGATTTTGGAGCTTTCTGATTTTTTAATTTTTCTTTTTCACATTTTTAGGGTTTTTCAATTTATGGACTCAATATAAATATAAATATACCATATATAATTTTTTTTGAAATTTTTCAAAATCATTTTCTAATTTTTTTGTATTTTATAAATTAGACAGTACAAAAATGGCTCCTATTTCATTTTTAATAATTAGGAAAAGTGCAAAAAATGTGAAATAAAATATGGGTGTGTAAGAGCATCACATAGAGCATCTATCCTAATTTTTGTGAATTTTTAGAAGCCTCATATGTATTTTTAATAAATAGATAAAAGACACAAAAATAAAACAGCCTGGCAGGGGTATTTTTGCAAATAAAATAAGTAACAGGGGCATACATGCAAAAATACCTACAGAAATAAACATTTATTTAATTTTTAGAACTATTTTACAATAAACAAAAACCGCCAGGGCTAAAGTGAAATTTCACGCGCCTTACGTGGGACTGCACGTGAGGCACGGAAGGACCTAAATGCAAATCTCATAAACTCAGGGTCCTTTCTACAAAATTTACATTATTTACAATGTGCTATATATTTTACAAGATTAAAAATTAAATACAAAAATGACGGGGGTTAGATGTGCAAATTACCCCCAACGTGGGCGCTGATGGACGGCTGATCTGCGTTCACTAATACACGTGGCGCCTCCACGTGCGCCGATGACGCTTCGCCGATGAGCGGTGCGGATTAGATCTCGTGGGAGATCTGATGGTCTGAGCGCTGCTCCATCGGACGACTGTGATTGAAACTGGGACCTGCTTTTCATCCAACGGCGAAGGCGACGGCTGGAAAAACGGGGAAGAACGCTCGCCTGGGCGAGCTTCCTCCGGTGAGAACTCACGTCTCCGTCGACCTTTGCTGCTCCACAGTGTCCCAAAATCTTCCTGGAGGTTGGCTCTCTCCGCTGGAGGTGGTAGGTCGGCCGGAGGTGCCCTGGAGCGGCGCCACGAGCTTGGTGAAGAAACGCGGCTCCAGGTACCTCCACCCGCGTACGAATCGACTCCTGGTGCTCCTCAACGCACCTGACCTGCACAGGAACGAAGCTCGGCTCGAGACGGTGCTCCTCGGCCCAAAACTGAAGCTGTTAGCATAAAAAATGGGTGATGGCGGCGATGCTCTGGCGATACGGAGGAGACGAGCATCGATTCGCGGATCCAAGTACGAAGACAAGGTGGCTGGAAGGTGGAGAAGGCGTAGGGGAACGAAATGAAGGTGGAAGGGTGGTCGGAAAACAACGAGGGTACTGTGGAGAATTCGCTCCGGCGAACTTCAATTCGCCTAAATTACGCTAATCTACTAATCTAAATGCGAAATAAAATGCGGAAATAAAATGGTGGAATCAAAATCTACCTAGAAATATAACAGGCGCAGCTCTTAAACCTGGGGGCCTCCAGGGAGCAGGGTGGCCGCCGGAGCGCCACCGTGACAAAATTTCTTCCTCCTCCGGCCGATTAACGGTGCTATGGAGCTCCTCCTGTCACAAGGGCTCATCTAGAACCGGATTCAAGGTGTTTTGGGGGAAGTAAGTTGGCCAAATTCGACCAAGGAGGAGGGGGAACTTTTTTATAAACATGTGCATGTGCCCTTATTGACCGGCAAATAATAAGGAATCGGTGATATATACACAAGGGAAACAAGCCTTGGGCGTGGATGTACAAGATGTCAGGAACATTTCTTGTGAAGGAATCAATTGCGATCGATGGACGGGGCAGCGGGGAAAAAATGGAGAAGACGGGGGGTTTGACAAATGTGGCGGGCTGGAGGCTGATTTATTTTCGAACATCATGGGAGCCCTTATTGACCGGCCAAAAATAAGGAATCCAAGCTATATACATGGGAAACAAGCTATGGGCGTGTATAAGGGTTGCTTTGGGAGTAATTTCCGTGAAGGGACCGATGTCATTGGAGCGACGGGTCGATCGGGAAAATTTGGAGAAAACGCCATGTCTGACAGATTTGACGGGCTGGTGAGGCTGATGGCTGAGTTGACCAAGGTCAACATTGGCAGGGTTGTGATTGGTCCATGTCAGCCCGAATTTGACTCAATTATTAGACATAATAAATGAATTTATTAAATTTTGCTTATAAAATAAAAAAATGTTTATTAATTAATGTAGTATTTATTTATGATTTTTATTTATTTTTTAATGTATTTTATAATGGGTTTATTTTAATGATGTTTTTATAAGTATATTTATATGTATTTATTTTTATTTTGTTTATTTTATTTCATTATTTTATTTTTTTATTTTATAAATTTATAACTTATTTTTATGAGTATAAATATATTTTTATTTAATTTTTAGGAGTCTATTTATATTTTTAAATAAATGTGTTTATGTATATGTAGGTATACTTATAGGTAGTTTACCTATATATCATTTACATTTTATTTATTTAATGAATTTGATTTGTTTTTATTTTGGATTTGTATTTTTAGTAAGTTATATATAATATATACATTATTATAAAAATATAAATGAATAAAGAATAAAAGAATAAAAATCCCTTTTATTTATGTACATATAGGTAGCATAGGTATTTTGCCTAGGTGTTACCTAGGCTTATTTTATTTTACAAATTCTTTTTAGTTTTCTTTTAACTTTAATATGTACATGCATTGTATACATTATTTACAAAATTCTAAAAATATGAATTTATAAAAATAATGAATATTGAATAAAATGAATATTTTAATCAGGTATTATGTACAAGAAGGGCTAAAAACCTAACTTCCACAGATGGACTCCAAAAATCATGAAACCAATTTTATAAAATAGTTCTTGGAATGTTATATACAATTAAAGGTGAGTTTGGGTGATTTGGAATTTTTATTTGCAAGATATGGGTCTGTGAAGTTGAGATTTTGGCTTTTTATTTGTGTATAAAATGTACACTGAGTATTATTTTTACACAAACTCAATTTTGTAATTTTGTTTACATTATTATCTACAACTTTCATGAACAAAGTTTCTTTATTTGATGAATAAATAATTATGTACAAAATAGGTGTCAAAATGCATAAATAAGTGAATAAATAAATGAGGTATTTATTGTATGATTGGCCCTTATCTCCCCCTACTTTATTCCTTGTCGACCAATTCCATGCTGGCCTTGGTCTCGGGGTTAGGGTCATAAAATATTTGCAATATTTTATTCCTTTTTCTTTTCTTCTCTTTATTCTATAATTTTGGCATTAAAACCTTATTTTCTGTGTGATTAATACAATGAATCATGAATGCTATTGTGTACCATTAAATGATATTTAACTGCATTTGCTGGGGTTTTTAAGGCCAAAATGATAGAATAAAGGTGGTGAAATGGAGATTCATCACCCCCTATACTTGCCTTTGCTAGTCCCTAGCAAACACTTATGCAATAAGTACAAAAGAACAAAGAATAAGAAGAAAAGAAAAAGCAAAAATAAAGAATTTAAAGAATAAATTGAATTTATCATGATTATTAAACTCATCTATACAAAATCAAAGTTTGGAGCTCGGGTTAGACCTTGGGGTGAGAATGTGTGTGGAACCTAGTCGGGAACTAGCTCTAAAACACAACAGCCTTCGATAGTCACAGAACTCGGTTCAACCCACCTCAATAGCCTGGTCAGAACCAGTCTACATCATACGTAAACCCTTATAACTATGAAGCTGACTTGTACAGTGTAAGTGATAGTGGCTCTCCCAACTGAAATGACAAAGAGACTAGCTTCTCCAGAATGACAACCCAATGATTCCCTAATCCAACAGCTCTTTCCTCGAGGAGCAGGGTATTCCCTTCTAAGTTCAAGTGGCATCCGACTCAAGAGGAGGAGGTAGAGAAAAGAATGGACGGTAGCCAGTGTAGCTACCTATCCTGGGATGCAAGACCAGTGTAGTCAAGTCATCCAGCTGCAGGCTCACATGGTATAACTTTGATGCTCAAGCTTGCTTATTTTCTATATACATACTTTGCAGGCATTTTATTTTTCTACAGGCCTGACCTTTTTTTTTCAAACATACTATTTACAGCAGCATTTACATAAGGACTTTTTCCTCTTGAGCCAGAAGACTATCCCTCTTTTGAAGCTTTATCGCAACCCACAGTCTCCTGTCTTTAGACCTCATGGCTATTGGACCAGGTTGGGGTGCACTTCCCTCCCTAGACGAGGACGAATGTTTCCACCCGTGTGCATCTCAGACTGGCAAATCTAACCCCCTCACCACTCCAACTGAGTTGAGCCAAGTGAAAGGTGCAAGTGTCCAAGTTAGGTCACGGTCGGCAAGAGTCATACGTGTGTTTCGAAAAGTTCTAGTTAGTCCACTGAGGTGACTTGAACCCAGCTCTGATTTCTCAAAGAATTAAGTTTGCATAGACCTGAAGTACCTTAAACCTAGTTCCCGTAAGGTTCCAGTGCAGTTAGGTGCGGTAAGGTCTAACCAAGCTCCAATCTTCGACTTTATTGGACTAGTTCAAACATCAAGCTCAATCAAAGAATATAAATGCTAACAAATATGCAATTTTTCAGAGAATTTTGAAAACACTTTTTCATATTTTTACACAAAGAATTTTTGCAAATAATTTTGGCACTCAAAGTATAAGGTATGTTCAACTATTTACACAGGTGTGCCGCTTTATTTTAACGATTTTTAAAGAATTTAGAATTTAGTTTTTATTTAAAGGTATATATATATGTACACTTATTAAAGAATCTTATTATTTTTTTATTTAAAATAATAATATAGTATTTTAGTTATTTATTATATGTGACTATTCCTCAAACTTATTTGACACAAATTTTTCAAATAATTTTTGAAAACTATAGTCCAAAATAATTTTTACAATCATTTTTACAAACATGTACACACATTTGAAAAATCATTTTGCAAACGTTTTTCAAAACAGTATATATAGATTTTTCAAGATATTTTTGCAACCATTTTTCAAACCATTTGCAAAGTATTTTTCAAACATTTTATTTCACACAAAGAAAATAAATTTTTACAAGCCACACATTTTTACACAGGTTGAAAACATGTAACAAAACGTTTCAAAATAGTCTTCAATAAATGTTCACAATGATTTTCAAACTATTTTTCAAACATTTTGCAAAAAAACATTTTCACCTGATTTATTAATCAGCATATACAAAAAGAATTCGAGGAATAATCACATCTCTTTATATTAAGCGTTTTTAATGAATTTAAAGAATTATTAGCCATATTATTACAAAAGTACGAGTTATGGCTAAAGTATATACATAGTATATACGACCCCCCTATACTTAGCTTGAGCTATGTCCTCATAGATCGAAAAGAAAAGAGAAGACATAACTCGTACTGAGTATAGACAAGTCTAGAGAATATACGAATGAGAGATGAAGGAAATAGAAGTTGACTGCTCCCCCCTATACTTAGGATCAAGTAATCCTAAGTATGGCAGACTGTATACAAATCAGGGAGGGTCAAGGGTGGGAATAGACAGATGAACAAATCAGGGTGCACCCCCCTATACTTAGGACAAAGTACGTCCTAAGTACAGAAAACTGACACAAAGGGACGACACCTTTTATTGAGATAAAGACATATGAAAAGGAAAAGAAGAAAAGAAGAAAAGAAGAAAAGAGAGATATATACAGATTGATGAAAAGATCGTTGAGAATCCACACATCACTCCCCCTATACTTAGGGTGAGATATCCCTTAGTATAGGCAACAATAGAAGTGACGAAAATGTGCAAGGAAAGAACAACTCGGTGTGTGCCCCCCTATACTTAGGACAAGGTACGTCCTAAGTGTAGACACAAAGATATGGTGATAAGTCTGGGGCACACAGAACATACGGGAGAAAGAATGAAAAAGGTACACATATATACAATCGATGAAAATCAAGTGAAGTACAGGACAGTGTCTGGTAAGCGACTACCGTACTATCATCGTCGTCTCCCTATGAGAACGAGGACTCAGCCAGAAGGTGAAAAGACACCCTGATATGCAGTCAGGTGGGTGTCGGCTACCGGGGATAATCAGATCGGAAAGTTGGATATCGGGTCCGGTAGCATGAAGCAGATGAACGGCTCATATGGTCATCATGGGGGAATATAGCCGATACCGTAAGACCGGGAGGAAAAAAGAGCAGTACAAACTCCTCCGGTCAATCAGAGTCTCAGATAGATATGAAATAAAGCGTATGAGACTGTGTGATGCACGGTGGTGATATAATCTGAAAGTCACAAGAATACACCGAACAACACAATATGTGGCTCACTCTTGCGAGGGTCCTCAAGGTAAGCAAAGTCAGAGAATAGTCAGAGTACTCGGCTCCGTGCTCCATCAGAAAGGAGACACAACCAGGGATGAAGCCGAGTTCATAGAAAATGATGTACTCTCCTGCAGATAACCCTCGGGGAGTAGTACATGCTAGTCGATGAATAATTAGAACAGAAGCTCACCCTTCCGAGGGTCGTCAAGGAGAGCGGGCTCAAAGGAGCCTGATCCATCAGACGGATCATAGAAACGGTCTCGGTAGGCGACAGATCGGCTACCAGCAGAAGAAACCGTAAAATCGAGAAAGTGTGGCAGCGTCCCGCAAATAACCCTTGGGGAGCGGGCTGCCAACTAGTCATGGGAATAGCAGATACCAGAAGCTCCACCTTGCGAGGACCATCAAGGCGAGCAGACTCAAAGGAGTCTAATCAGATAGGTCCCATGATCCGCAGATCGAATACACAACTCGAGATGGGACCAAAAATCATGTATATCAGACGACTCGATTTCGTGCTCCGCCGATCGAAGACACAGTCAGAAGTGGGAACCGAGCGTAAAGAGTGTCGTAGTCTCCCGCAGATAATCCTCGGAGAGTACTATGATCTAGGCAAGGGATAGTCAGATCGTGTCTCTACCTTGCGAGGGTCGTCAAGGATAGAGAATGGCTCAAAGGAGCCGGACCCATCAGACGGATCCACATTAAATGTGGCCTCGATAGACGACAGATCATCTACCAGCAGAAGAGACCAAGAGAGCTATACTGTGTCATAGCCTCTCGCAGATAACCCTCGGAGAGCTATGAACTAGGCATGGAATAATCAGAAAAGTGGAGCTCTGCCTTGCGAGGACCATCAAGGAGAGCGGACTCAGATGAGTCTAGTACATTGGCCTCGTGTACTGACAGGTCAGGTACACAATCACAGGGGGAGGCCAATCAAGCGTAGCATCTGACTCGGTTTCAGGTCCCATCACAATGGCGACCAAAGCAGTGAATGAAACCGCAGTCCTAGAAATTATCGCATTCTCCCGCAGACAGTCCTCGGGGAGTAATGTGAGCTAGATCAATGTGGGCCATGGGAATGCTGGCAAGTCATCTCAGGTCCTCAAAAGCAATAAATTACTCAATCCTCCGGAGGGCATAAGATCATGCAAGGGAGCAAATAATCATGTCATTCACCAAACATCCCTTGGGTCAAACCAGTCTGCTGAGATGGCACGAAAAATAGTCAGGAATCCTCTAAGCGCCAGGGTGGACTTGAGAGTCAGGAGATCAAGGATGGGTATAATAGGAAGATGAGAGATCATGCAGGGCTCACACACCCATATCAGGAAGTCCAAATCAGAATAATCATTCAATCCTCAAAATCAAGATGGGTGGAACCTCAAGAAAGATAGATCAATCAATACTTATAAAGTCTTCATCGAATTATCGCATCATACCACATCCTCAATCCGGTGTGCGAGAACTAGAATTCCTCAATAATGCATCACACCTATGCTCTATGCATCAGCAAAAATCCTCAATAAGCTTGTATGCATGTATCAAAGACAAATCATATCAATCTCAGCAACCTCGACATCATAGGCCCGACTTACAAATAATTTGTATAAATAATCCTCGATGCGGGCCTCATCATTATGCACAGCATTCCCGGGTAAAGGGAAAGATGATACGGGGGACACGAGGAATATGGATAAGAAGGGTACACAAAGGGAAGTGGAGAAGATGATTGAGCGGGCGTGCCAATATCATGGGTGGTAGAAGAGTGATACAGAGGGACGAGGAGGGCGGGCGAGAAGATCGGGACGTAGACAAAATTGGGTGCTCCACACAGGGCGGGAACACCGCCAAAATTGTGGTCCGAAGAGCGGTCTCTCCCCGAACCAGAGAATATGGTACGATGGATACGTAGAAGATGGTGAAGAAGAGGGGAAACAACGGACTTGGCGAAGAATGATTGAGCTCAAGCGCCAATATCATGACTCGATGCAAAATGAAGAGATATATGTATAAGAGAGATAGAGAGACTCAAAGATAGAAAATGCATGACTCACACGGTGGGACCGACTACTCTAGGGATGAAAAAAAAACACAATGAACTCCAAGTCACAATCAAGACACAAGGCAAACCCCCAATTCACCTACTCAACACAGTGAAGACCATCAGGTGACGGTCATTTATCTTTTCGATTTTAGAGTTAGGTGAGAACCACAAAAATTGTACAATCACAGGAGGCTTGATAGGATTTGGGCTCTACTCCTTAGTGTGTACGTGAGCACTTTAAACGCATCCAATGAGGGGGTTGCTCTCCCCAAGACAAGGAATCCATTACGTTTTATTTTTAAGTCCAATAGAGTTAGCAGTCCCGATTTTATTTAAGTTATCACTTTTTTGGGTATTTTCAATGCACGTGCCTATCGAGGTTCCAATTTCCATTAAGCATCCTAGGTTGGCAAAAACAGAGGGAGAAGATCGGAAAAGCCATGCAAGTCGGAAAACGATGATGCATGCCAAGTAAGAAGACTTACAGTGCCTCCCAGCTCTCTCCATGCGGGATGCATAACAGAATTTGAAACCTATGCTATATGCAAAATGCAAACCGAAGAAATCGCCCTAGGTTCAGAAATTGCTATTATCGTGAAGCACCACAAGTCGCTCATTCATCTTTAGCCTCAAAAAGTCCGGTCTTGGCTCACCCCTCCTTTGTGCTCAACACACTTGAGCTTAGGAGAAAGCGCTTTGCGGGGCTCGCTGTGGCACAAAGGCTAAAAGATAAATGAGCGACTGTTTAGAGTTTGATCTAGGTCCAAAGCGAACTATAGGTACATGCAAATATTAGGGGTTTTGGACCTAACTCTACGAGCAAGCAACTCCTAAGCTAAGGCCCATTCACACACAAAATAATAAAAATAAAATAAAAGAAAGCGTCAAAAATCATCGAGGCCCCAAGGGAACAATCCCTCGGGCACTGGACCTCGGGAGTCTTCGTGTACCTGTGAGAGTCCTGTATTATTACATGTTTCTAAGTGTCACTCTCTCACATGAATATACATAATAAAATGAAATAAAATAAAACAGAATGCATGAAAATAGAGACTGTTTTCAAAAATTCTCCTTCTTCTGTCATGGGTGCTCTCTCCTGTTGGCGTGGCATAGAAGAGCCAACTCCACCTTGCTTG
The DNA here is from genome assembly GCA_037367405.1 of Ottelia alismoides. Classification (NCBI taxonomy): domain Eukaryota; kingdom Viridiplantae; phylum Streptophyta; class Magnoliopsida; order Alismatales; family Hydrocharitaceae; genus Ottelia; species Ottelia alismoides. The sequence goes on from JAZKJV010009550.1 coordinate 325,893, forward strand.
GGTGCTTAGGTCCTCCTAAGAGGTCCTCCTTCGCTTGGCGGTCCCTCGCATCCAAGACAAAAAAAGAAGATGGGTCAGAACAATCAATCAAATGATATCAAATAGAAATAAAAACCAAACAAATAAATAAATCAGGGACATGAGCAAACAATTGAATAAATAAACAAATACGCTCACAAAATCATACAAAATCCGTTGCCTCCCCGGCAACGGCGCCATTTGTTTACTCCGGAAATCGGTGGTCTTAAGTTCCTCACAAGGCGTGAACTTAGTCGCTGAGTCGACCACACAAAATCCGGAATAAAACAACAATTAACCCACAATAATATATGCAATGAATATCCAAAAATGTGGAGTTAAAATTTATTATAACTCTACATGTAAATGTGTATAGGTGTAAGTACAGGTAGAGGTCGAACACTGGGAGGCGAATGGTTGTATGTGATGTATCATTTATTCAATCCATTGTTCATGTCCATTTATGGTTTTTGTGGGTTTTAGATTTTATATATTTTTTATTGGATTTTGGAGCTTTCTGATTTTTTTATTTTTCTTTTTCACATTTTTAGGGTTTTTCAATTTCTGGACTCAATATAAATATAAATATACCATATATGATTTTTTTTGGAATTTTTCAAAATCATTTTCTAATTTTTTTTGTATTTTATAAATTAGACAGTACAAAAATGGCTCCTATTTCATTTTTAATAATTAGGAAAAGTGCAAAAAATGTGAAACAAAATATGGGCGTGTAAGAGCATCACATAGAGCATCTATCCTAATTTTGTGAATTTTTAGAAGCCTCATATGTATTTTTAATAAATAGATAAAAGACACAAAAATAAAACAGCCTAGCAGGGGTATTTTTGCAAATAATATAAGTAACAGGGGCATACATGCAAAAATACCTACAGAAATAAACATTTATTTTAATTTTTAGAACTATTTTACAATAAACAAAAACCGTCAGGGCTAAAGTGAAAATTTCACGCGCCTCACGTGGGACTGCACGTGAGGCGCGGAAGGACCTAAATGCAAATCTCATAAACTCAAGGTCCTTTCTGCAAAATTTACATTTTATTTACAACGTGCTATATATTTTACAAGATTAAAAATTAAATACAAAAATGGCGGGGGTTTAGATGTGCAAATTACCCCCAACGTGGGCGCTGATGGACGGCTGATCTGCGTTCACTAATACACGTGGCGCCTCCACGTGCGCCGATGACGCTTCGCCGATGAGCGGTGCGGATTAGATCTCGTGGGAGATCTGACGGTCTGAGCGCTGCTCCATCGGACGACTGTGATTGAACTGGGACCCGCTCTTCATCTGACGGCGGAGACGACAGCTGAAAGAACGGGGAAGAACGCTCGCCTGGGCGAGCTTCCTCCAGTGAGAACTCGCGTCTCCATCGACCTTTGCTTCTCCACAGTGTCCCAAAATCTTCCTGGAGGTTGGCTCTCTCCGCTGGAGGTGGTAGGTCGGCCGGAGGTGCCCTGGAGCGGTGCCACGAGCTTGGTGAAGAAACGCAGCTCCAGGTACCTCCACCCGCGTGCGAATCGACTCCTGGTGCTCCTCAACGCACCTGACCTGCACAGGAACGAAGCTCGGCTCGAGGCGGTGCTCCTCGGCCCAAAACTGAAGCTGTTAGCATAAAAAATGGGTGAGGGCAGCGATGCTCCGGCGATGCGGAGGAGACGAGCATTGATTCGCGGATCCAAGTGCGAATCCGGTTGGACAAGGTGGCTGGAAGGTGAAGAAGGCATAGGGGAATGAAATGAAGGTGGAAGGGTGGTCGGAAAACAACGAGGGTATTGTGGAGAAGTCGCCGGAGCGGAGCTCCGGCGAACTTCGATTCGCCTAAATTACGCTAATCTACTAATCTAAATGCGAAATAAAATGCGGAAATAAAATGCTGGAATCAAAATCTAGAAATATAACAGGCGCATCTCTTATACCTGGGGGCCTCCAGGGAGCAGGGTGGCTGCCGGAGCGCCACCGCGACAAAATTTCTTCCTCCTCCGGCCGATTCACGGTGCTATGGAGCTCCTCCTGTCACAAGGGCTCATCTAGAACCGGATTCAAGGTGTTTTGGGGAAGTAAGTTGGCCAAATTCGACCAAGGAGGAGGGGAACTTATTTATAAACATGTGCATGTGCCCTTATTGACCGGCAAATAATAAGGAATCGGTGATATATACACAAGGGAAACAAGCCTTGGGCGTGGATGTACAAGATGTCAGGAACATTTCTTGTGAAGGAATCAATTGCGATCGATGGACGGGGCGGCCAGGAAAAATGGGAGAAGACGGGGGGTTTGACAGATCTGACGGGCTGGAGGCTGATTTATTTTCGAACATCATGGGAGCCCTTATTGACCGGCCAAAAATAAGGAATCCAATCTATATACATGGGAAACAAGCTATGGGCGTGTATAAGGGTTGCTTTGGGAGTAATTTCCGTGAAGGGACCGATGTCATTGGAGCGATGGGTCAATCGGGAAAATTTGGAGAAAACGCCATGTCTGACAGATTTGACGGGCTGGTGAGGCTGATGGTTGAGTTGAA